>OY757914.1:77119122-77224122 GCA_963585895.1 Sepioteuthis lessoniana
TGTGGGGGGGAAGGGGCCCTAGCAAATATATAATTAAGAATGCAACCACAGACTTCATGTGTTGAATATTTCATCGAATTATATTGATAAGAACACAAGAAAGGAACAGTCTTTTAAGCTGTGTAAACTGGCAGCGTAATTACTTTTTCACTTTTGTTTAATTTCATAAAGTCTGCTGGCATTCAGCCATAATTAAATTACTCCACTGACTGTCCGCTCTCTGTTCACCCAGTGCTGCTGCTGCTGCCACAATGGTTACTGCGGCCAGCGTTGAAGTGGATGGGTGGTGCCTGGTTCGCTCTTATCACTGCCACCAACACTACTGATACCTTTATCATCGTAATAATCACAAACATCACCATTGATACAACCAACATTATCACTGTTGGTATTCTTCATATTTCCTGCATAATCACCACCAACAACAACATTGCTTACAAATTCATCAGAATGCGATTATCATCACTATTATATTCAGTCGTGTCATTTCTTTGTATACATCTGGATCATTATCACAAAGATAGTTCTAATCCCTTTTTGAGACAGTCATGATTATAACCTGCCCTGTCATCTGGGGCTGTAGAATACACTGACTACCCCTCTGTGGCGGTATAAGACCCTCCTCTCTCCCAAACAAGTGTCCTAGATGAGACTCCAGTTCTGGACCTTTGATTTGGTGTTATTGAGTTTTATTGCATATCAACCACTGTAGGTTACCCTATGCTAAATCCTATAATATATATGATTTGTAAACACATTTTGTTGATAACATTTTTAAATGAGCCTGAGCTCATTTTTTTGTACACAGTTAAATTGTATCAAGAATTTTTTTTAGCACTAATTATTCTATTCAATGTTACTCATTCATTTGCATTCAGTTAAATGGTTCAAAGTATTCTAATGTATCATTAATAATTCAATTAAACAAACACTTGTTTGAAAACAGTTAAACGATCTAACAGTTCTATTTCTAACAATTCAAATCAGCATAGTCATTTGTTTGCACTCAGTTTAAATGTCAAACATTTCTATTGGACCCATAGATAGAACCCTATCAGGTGCTACCACTCTAACCCAGAGTGGACCTGGGGTTAATGGCAATGAAGGGGTACTCCACATTCCAGGAGGCTCACTCTCAGATTGTTTAGCATCATATCAAGGACACTCATTAGGGGAGAGTCTTACGTCTCTGCAAAGATGCAGTCAGTGTATACTACAGCTCCAGCCAACTGGGCTTTGGACCTTGGAAGAAGCAACACCCCATGAAACCACTGCTTTACAACAATATCTCATCATAAAAAACATCCAAGTAAGATGAATAAAACATGCAGAACACAGCTGGAGAAACAAGGATGAACTCATAAATGATGATCGGTGCAACTTATTTACATCAGCTCCGTTCAGACACAGGATATAGTTTAGAAGACCTACCAGGAACGATGGAGAATAGGAACAGATGCAGAGTAAGAGAATCCTTGCTATCAGAGCAACATGATAATTTACTTTCAAGTCCACTCAGACCCAGAGTGTGAGTACCTGTTAGGATCCCATCTATGAGTCAAATAGAATTGTTCAATTGTTATTTACCAAGGATAATTATTATTCATTGTTTGAAACTATGTGTAAGTTATTTGAATTAAACAGGAATACTTTGATATATAGAATTACTAATGTTAAATAGCAATACTTGAAACCATTTAACTGAGAGCAAACAAATGAATAATATTGAATAGAATTATTAGTGTTAGGTTGGTTGGTTGGTTGGTTGGTTTTTATGGCATATCAACCCTTAATGCCAAATCCTGTTTACACATATCTCATGATTTGTAAACAAAGTTTGAAGATAAATCTTAAAATGAGCCAGAGCTCATTTGTCCACCACTCATGGTTAACTGATTTCCAGTATTGCTATTTAATATTAACAATTTGATTTAACATCCGTCATTTGCTTGCCCACAGTTAAATGGATATTGATATGATTTGTAAGGGTAGGCAATTTGTAGGAAATTTCATTTTTTGAAAATGAAGAGTAAATTTTATACACAGTTAAATGGTTTCAAGTCTTGCTATTTTGCACAAATAATTCGATTCAAGACTATTCATTTGCACACAGTCAATTGGTCCTAAGTATTGCTATGTAATACTAATTATTCAATTTTTACACACAGTTAAAGATTTTCAAGTATTACAATATAATACTAACAATTCAGTCAAACATCAGTCCTTTGTTTGCACACAGTTAAATGGTCAAATAGTTCTCCTTGATTCATAGATGGGAACCTATCAGGTACTTCCACTCCAGGCCAGAATGAAGAGATTCTCCACATTCCCCAGAGCTCCAGGACTAGACCCTCACCATAAGATTGGTTACTCTTCGGCAGCTCCCAACCAACTAAGCTGTATTAGTGATAGATAACAATACTTGAAATCATTTAACTGTATGCAAACAAATGAGATCTAACAACTCAATTACAAATAAAGAATCTGACAAGTTATTTGAATACAAATCATATATATCATCATCATCATCATCATGTCACACCACCAGCACGGATCTCCCTGACCCTTTTCCACCACTCGTCTCTATCGTCCATTGCTCCCAGTACGTCTTCAAGGCTACATCTTGTATCGGCTCAGAGCTGTTGTATATAGGTTCTTGCTAGTTGTCCTGCCTTTGCTTGTCCATGTAAAGGGGTCCACAAGAGTATGTCACTTATGAGCTCGTCCCTATTTCTCCAGCAGTCTGATTCATCTAACTTGGATAGTTTTCATGATGGGTGGTAAGTGGCTGTAAAGCTGCAGCTTTGTGGGGTGCTGCCTCCAAGATTTGTTCAATATTGCTTGCAGCATTCTTGTGTAATTGCCATCAAGCTTTTTCTCCATACGTTTAGTTAGCGTCCAATGTAAACTAACAAACCAGCAAACATGTTTATAAAACCCCTACTATCATAATAGTCACCTGGTCTTATTATTCCCAACCACATTAATACTTTTCAAATTTCACACAGGATTAATTCTATATTGCATACAAGATGCTCTAGATAGTGTTAAGATGGGGAAACCTTGAGAGAGAAATTGAATCTCTTTTAATAGCAGCACAAAATAATGACATAACTAATTATGTCAAAGTAAATATTAATTGTAACCCAAAGAATATCATTTATAGAAACGTTTGTGGTGTAATGGATACCATTGTAGGAAATGAACATAATAACACAAGTTCAAATCCTGGGCAAGTCTGCATTTCACATTGTGCTAATACCCTTAGGAAAAGTATGAATCCAACTATTCTCCCTCCAGCTATGTGTAAATAGTAGGGAAGACTGGGTTCTTCAACCTTGCAATAGCAACCAGTCTAGGAGAAGGAAAATTCTGATATCAAACCTGTTACAATTTGTTTAAATATTGACCCTGGGTCGTATCTTTCTTGTGTACATGAATAACAATTAAGAATAGCCAGTGTAGTTTATTTCAGGAGAGAGATGAAGTGGTTAATCACATGATAAGTAAATTTGACAAACTAGCTCAAAAGAAATATGAGAGAAGGCATGACTGGATTGAATTGTGCAAGAAATTAGAATTTGACCATTCTGACAAATTTATATGCACAAACCAGAATCTGTCCTAGAAAGTGTGATGCAGGAAATTCTCAGGGACTTTGAGATATAAACAGATCACCTAATCCTGGCCAGAAGACAAGTGAGTGATAAGAAGAAAAGAACTCTCAGCTATTGAATTTTTCTGTTTATGTTCACCATTGAGTAAAGCAAAAAGATGAATACTTGGATCTTGCCAGGGAGCTGAAAACACTGTGGAACATGAAAGTAACGATGATACTAATTGTGGATGGTACTATTTACCAACCCCTCCGCTCGGGCAGGATATGACACAAGGTCAATTTTTAAGCAAACTAATTGTGGATGGTACACTTGGAATAGTCCCCAAAAGCCTAGCAAAGAGACCAGAGGAACTGGAAATCAAAAGAAGTGAGACCATCTTGACAACATTGTTAAAATCAGCTCCAATACATAGAAGAGTCCTGGAGACCTGAGGAGACTTGCTGTTACTCAGCCTTCAGTGAAAATCCACCTGTTAAGACTGGTGTAATAAACTCACAAGGAGTTTGATAATATTAACTATAGAATACAAAATGCTCTAGAGAGTTGCTGTCACTCAGACATCAATGAAAACCACCTGTTACTCCTGATGTAAAAAAAAATACTTGCAAGGAGTAAAATCATAATAATAATTTTTATTGTCATCCACAGACAGACTGTTTCATTCTATCAGAACTCTTCAGTGTGGCTAGACATGCAGGACACTCAAAGCCGAGATCGAAACCCGTTCAACTTTACATTAGACTGTGTTTCAGACCACTTGTCCACCAAGTGGACCACGTTGGCAAAGGGAACTTTAAGGTATTTTTATAAACAGCAGCAGCAGCCTTTGTTTACATTTTTTATACCCTATCGGCTACCAGAGTGCTGAATTCTTTCGAAGAGCTTTGCATTACGCTAGCGGCGGCCGGCAATTCCTTCGCCAGAGAGCTCAACCCCCATGGGGGAGCATATATTGTCATCCACAGACAGACTGTTTTGTTCGATCAGAACTCTTCAGTGTGGCTAGACACGCAGGACGCTCAAAGCCGGGATCGAAACCCGTCCAACTTTATGTTAGACTGTGTTTCAGACCACTCGTCCACCAAGCAGACCACGTTGGCAAAGGGAATTTTAAGGTATTTTTATAAACAGCAGCAGCAGCCTTTGTTTACATTTTTTTATACCCTATCGGCTACCAGTGTGCTCAATTCTTTCGAAAAGAGTAAAATGATAGAATTTGCTAATAATTAGAGAAGTTGATTAAACATTGCTATCAAATTGCTATATTAATATTTTAAGCATTACATATTGATATAGTTTGATCATTTTTAACTATTTACACAAAGTTGGATGCATATATGGATTCATCCCTTTCCCATGAGCATGAGTATAAAGTAAAATACATACTGCCTTGTACAGGATTTGAACTTGGTTTGCTGAGTCTATTTCCTATAGTAATTAAGATTATGTCAAACATGCCTCTTCTTTGATAACCATTGCTTTTTTCCAGTGTTTATTGATACTTAGCAAACATCACATGATGAGTGAGAAAAGCATGAATCCATCACTATCAGTAAATGAGATATAGCTACCGAGGTATGTGAACTGGTCAACTATTTTCAGAGGCTTGCCACTTAAAATGGAGATTGCTCCATATTTAAACCACATGGACTCTGTTTTATTTGCTTTCATTTAGACAAGCTGATGCCTCCCACTGCTTGTTCCATACTGTACAGCTGGGATTCAGTTTGGGCAGGTGAATTTTCAAGAAACACTAGATCATCTCAACAGTCTGCGTCAGTCATAGTTTCTAATGGATATCATTTGCTTCTGGTCTTTTTTTAAAATATGAAACCATTTTCCTAGTAGGTAATCTAGGCAGACTATAAACATTTATGGTGTTACTGTATCTCCTTGTAAGACTCCATTTTCTTCATATTATTTTGTCGTTTTATTTCATAATAAAATGTTGTAAATACTTTTGCTCGAAAGTTTGCTGTATTTATCAACCTTTTTACTAGCAGATAGTTCTTTCTTTAATTCTTGTTGAGAGGGCAAATTATTTTCTATCAATTAACATTGAATTGATCAATGAACAGCCAATAAGAAAATACCTTACATTGAGCTTCTGAAAAAACACAAAAATGTTTCTCTACCTGTGTACAGTTGGCAAAAAAAAATATTGCACTGCCTGCAAAAAGGCTAATTATTTTTGCGATGCAGTATAACTAGTTTACCAAATAAATAGAAATTTCAAATGTCATTAAGTTTGAACATATTCATATATAATACTGACTTGTGCATGTTCTTATTAGTAAGGGAGTAATTTTTACAAAAACAAGAGTGATAGATAGAGAAAACAAATCATTTGTCAAATTCTATAACATAATCATTCAGGTATAACATTCACCCCTAACATTCAACGACAAAATTCTGTAAAAAAATATCCTTTGTGTATAATACACATTGACATTTTGGAATTTGTAGCCATTAAATTTGTTCTAATTTCAACATTCATATTGGTTTGTACTGACTAAAAATAAGAAATTTTTTCTTTAATTTAATGTTTCAAAACAAAATTCACACCGTATTTTGAGCAAAGGCAAGAAAATGTTCACAAAAACATGTAGCAAACTTTTAAGAATAAGTTTACGATAAAAGAAACAAATTATAAACAAACATGCATTCCAGTGGCTGTTCCTCTGTAACAATATGTATAAAATAGAAGTGTTTGTTACACATTAATTAGTTTGGACCATAGATATAACGAACTCTCAGTCATGCTGCTATGAATATGGTCACACACATGGCCAAAAAATATTTAGTTCTCGTATTTAATATCCATCCCAAGATTTTAACCTTAAATGTGCAAGTCCTGGCGGTGAAGCGGCTAACAAGTTCGACTGCAACATTGTAGTAAGTGAGTTCTAATTCAAGTTAAACTACATTCACTTTCAGACTAATATCCTTAGTAAAGATATGAACCCCTTTATACTCCCAGCTATGGGTTAAATAGTACCAATACTACTCTTCAACAAGGAAGGATTTGATATTAAATAACCTACAAATGCTGATATGCCATTAAACAAAGGAACTAGATCAAATTAGGATAAAAAAATATGGAGAAAAAGTGCATACTATATACAAACAATCTCAGTATTTTCATGATTTACATTGTGAAAAAGGTTTCATATAATGTCCAAAAAGCTCATAATGAGATGAAAACGTTTAAGCAGATCATTTATATGACAGAGTTATTGTGAAGTTTATACACAAAACTTTAAAAAGTTTGCCAATTGGTCTGTTTTTCAGAGTGGATTTATTTCATGTTACCCAGTTGGATACAAAGGTAAAAAGGTAAGACTGCATTTCTGCAGAGAAGTAAGACTCCTTCCAATAAGTTTCATGGATATAATATAAGCAATCTGATGGTGAGCTTTGGGAATGCAGAGTACCCCTTAATTGTTATTGCTCCAGGTCCACCCTGGCTTGGAGTGGTAGCACTTGTAGGGTCCTATCTATAGGACAAATAGAACTGTTTGACCTTTAAACAGAATTTTTATCATTAAGTGTTTTCAGACTATTGTTTTCATCTTTATTGTAATAAAGATGAAGAAAATAGTCTGAAAACTCTTAATGATAAAAATCATCGAGCTTTATCTCAGAAATTCATACATATTTAAACTGAATGCAAACAAATGACTTATGCCAAATTGAAATGCTTGAAATAGAACTGTTTGATCATTTAACTTTGTATAAACAAATGACTGATGTTTAATAGAATTGTTAGTGATACATAGCAATACTTGGAACCATTTAACTTTGTTGACTTATGTTTACAAATCATATATATCTAATGTATAAACTGGATTTGACATTAAATAACCTACAATAGTAGATATGCCATAAAACCAAACTAAACCATTAAAAGGGAGATTCCCTAAAAATTTTCATGGGGTAACTAGTAACTAATATAGTAACTAATGAGTTTTCAGGTTTTGCTGCTGCTAAAATCAATTATCAAATTATAAAATATTTTCTTTTCATTAAATTTGGTATTACAATTTATTTTCATCATTATCTATATATTATATGTAAAGTAAGTTGGCAACTGTAGTCGAGAGTGACCAGAAGGCTTCCTTTTTCAATAGCTACTACACCGAGGTGTTGAGGAGGGCACTACTCCTTTCCCTGGATTGCTCCACTTTACCCTCACTATGTACCTAATATTGCTGAGTGTTAAGCAAGGAGGTATCAAGTACCATTTTTAAAGTCTTTGGTATGACGCAACCTGGGATTGAAACCAGTTCTCCTGAACCATTGGCAAACACTCTACCCACCAGGCCAAGATATCATATTATTAATTATTATTTAATTCTTTTTTTGGAAATATGATTCTGCTTTGGTTTTGTGCTTTTTTAGAGAGGGTGAAATTACTGTGTATAAACGATGCAATAAAACTCAAGGACATCAAAGTACCTTTTGGTCCTGAGGTGCCAAAGTAGGTTCTGCAATTTCTGCCGGTTATAATACTTAATTGCAATGCAGATAACATGCTGCTACTAAGACCCTTTATCATAAATGAATGTGTATGCAACAGTAAATGCCTGGGCATATGTGAACAAAAATATTATTAATTAAATGCCAAAGTTGTAGATAAATAATTGAAATGAAAATAGTTCCACTAAAAGCAAAATATAAATGACACAAAGCGTATTTACAACCCCAAGAGCACACAATTTTTTATCTTTTCATTTTAAATTAGAGTACAGCAGTGTGAAAATTCTCAGTAACACCTATTTTGATATCTGTAGCAAGCCAGCTGGCCTTATTCTCTGAAGAGACAATAAGTTTTCATTTCTCTGTCAGCTTCATAAAGAATTTCCTTGAATTACTCATGACTATAAATGAAATCCTGAAACACTGACAAAAAGGTATTTGACATCTGTTGTCAAAGATTTAAACTGCCCAAACAAGGTTCTTAATTAGAAAACAAAATTTTAAATCAAAATCCAGTATTTAGAATTCTCAAAAATTCAATTTTGCTTTTGTACTGATCATAATGAGAAGGTGATTCTTACTTATAATTACAATAAAGTAAAGTTGACGACTTAGTCGGGGGTGACCTGAGGGCTCACTTTTTGATAGCTACTACACTAAGGTGTAGGGGAGGTGGATGCAAATTCTTTTCCTGGATTGCTCCACTTTACCCTTGATCCTTACCTTATAGTGCTGAGTGTTAAGCAAAGCGGCATGAAGTACCATTTTTGAGTCTTTGGTATGACTCGACCTGGGATTGAACCCCAGTCTCCCAGACAATTAGCGAACACTCAACTCATTAGGCCAATAGTTTTCCAATAAATACTAATATTTCAACTAATATTTAATTTATATTTTACTATACATAGGAAAAGGAAATGCAGGTCAGCAATGTCTGAGTGATGGATGTCTAAGCTTTTGCGGATAGATCAGGATATCCTTCAGGTTATGAGCACAATGTAATCCAGTACTAACTTGCACATATTAGCTGAACATGGACACCTTCAAATAACTTGCCCACCCAGTTGCTGGGGCTTAAATTATATTGTTTCCTCTTTAGACAAGTAACACACCCAAAAAGGTGTCCTGGGTGTGACACTAAATTGCATCTAATAGTGAGGCTCCAGTGGTGGTGATCTGGGTAGTGAGGAGTCGTCCATCATAACATTTATTTTCAGGTTCACACTGACTCAGAGTGGTGGTTCCTGGTAGGGTTCTATCAGTGGATCAAATAAAGCTATTTTCAAATTATTTGTGTTAGATAGGAATACTTGATATCATGTAACTGTAAATTATTTGTGTTCAGAATAGTTACTTGAAACTATAATTGTTCACTAATGATTAGTATTAGTTACTTGAAACTATATTACTGTGTGCCAACAAATGACTATTCATAGGTCAAATAGATCTCTATAAAAATCATTCATATGTGAAAGAAATGTGTACAAAAGAAAAACCACTAAAGAGACATATCATGAAGATGATTACCTCACCTCGAGGCATAAAATAATCCCATGTTTGTTGACATGCAAGTAAAATCAATCCATCAATCAAATTACATAACTCTATTTGCTCACTGAAATGCTTAAGAGGCAGGATCTCAGACTATGTCTACTTTTTAGCATGGCATCCAGACAATTTTCCCTTGTCAAAGAATAAGTAAAATCAAAAGTTCTTTTATTTTGGAAACAGTTGAAAATCTTTTTCTAAAGATTTTCGGTTTTCAAATGCCATACAAAGTACTTGGAGGTGTACTAAGCTTAATAATTAACATTATAGGAAATGGTATCAGTGACCTGAGTTCAAATCCTGGACAAAGTTGTTTGCATTTCATTTCATGCTCATGCTCTTGGAAAAGTGATGGATCACTCTGTTCTCTGCCTTCCAGATATGGAATCAGGTCAATTGAAGCTGTAGAATACAACTGCATCTCTGCAGAGGGATAAGAGCACTCCAATAAGTGTCTTGGATATGATGATAACCCATCTGATGGTGAGGCTTCAACACTGGAGCTTTGGGTCATGTGGAGTACTTCTTCATTGCCATTACTTCCAGGTTCATTCTCACCCAGAGTGATGGTTCCTGTTAGGATCTCATCTATGGGTCAAATAGAACTGTTAAATTATTTAACTGTGTGAAAACAAATGACTGATGTTTAATTGAATTGTTCATATTACATAGCACTGCTGGAAATCATTTAACTGTGAGAAATTGACAGATTAATGTTGAATATAATTATTAGAATTAGTAAAGGAATAATACGAAAATATCTTCAGTATGAAATAACCCACGGGTCGACTTGCCTTGAAATCTAATCAACTAGCCTCCAACTATGGGTAAATAGAAGGAAGACTGGGTTCTTTACTTTTACTTAAGCAACCAGTCAAAGAGAAGGAAAACACTGAATTCAAACCAGGTTTATTCCACTTAAAAAATTGGAAAATGTTAACATGGAGATAAATAAAATTATACAAAAAATTTAAATAGATAAACATAATCAATAATTAAAAAATAATCCCAGAGGATTTTCATCGATCATTAAAATGAAATAAAAACCCATTGGAAATAACTATACAAATAATATAATATGAACAGTGAATAAGGCCAGTTTATATGTTCATAGAGATTGGTTTGAGAAATAAACAAACTATTAAAGTGTTTTATGAATATTTACCCAGTCCTTTTGACATTGGCATGGTCTGACACAAGGTCATTTTTGGTTTGGTTTGGTTTGGTTTCTTTGTTTAATGGCATATCAACCTTTGTTGGTTATTCTATGCCAAAGCTATTCTTTGAGATGAACAGTAGTGGTACTATTTAACCCATAGTTGGGAGGATTAGGGGTTTCATACCTTTCCCAAGGGTATTTGCTTGAAAGTGAACGTAATAGCACCACTGGAATACGAACTCGCTTACTACGATTCCACAGTCCATCGCTTTAACCATTACACCATGAGGACACCCTCAAGGTCATTTTTCAAGGGGATTAATTTATTTTAACTGTATTTCAAAGCATCTGGGGTTATTTTATGCCTAAATGTAAGGGGATCACAAATATGGTGCCTTTATATTTATATTGTTTGTATAGTTATTTCCAGTGGGTTTTCATTTCATTCTAATGATCTATCAAAATCCTGTGTATTCTAGGCCCCATTGCAAGGAAGACATCTTGTGATTCAATGCTATCAGTGGGTTATTATATGATCTCCCACTGATAGCATTGAATCACAAGATGTCTTCCTAGCAATGGGGCCTAGAATAAACTGACTGCATCCACTGCAGAAGAGAGGAAGACCCCCACAAATAAAGGAATGTCCTGAAATGACACTAAAATGCATCTAGTAGTGCTGCTGAAGTCCTGGTACTATTGGAAGCATGGTGAACCCAATTATTGCCATAACTCCCAGAATCACTTTGACCAAGAGCAGTAATTCCTGTTATAGTCCTACGTATGGGTCAAATAAACCTATTTTAAAATTGTTAGTATTACCACATGAAACCATATGACAGTGAGTAAATTATCTGTATAAAAATAGCTACTTGAAGCATTCATTAGTTACTTGAAAAAATGCAATTGTTCAAAAAATTTTGACTCTGGCATTAAATAACATATCGAGGGTTAGCATGCCATAAAACCAATGAAAAGCTCAGCTTACTTTTTTCTATTCCAACCATCACCTTCCTCATTCTTACAATGAATATTTGACCACACCCTATTATCTACCCACTAACTCCACCCCTCTGGTGCCAATTAGCCATAACAGAATGAACCAAAGAAATAGAATTAGACAATTTTAAAAGTTGGTACTAAAATCAATGAGGCAATTATGAATTACAATGTATCTTCAATGGTGTTGGCTTTATCAATAGAAACAGAGTACCTGCATTGTTCAGAGATTCCTCTTGTAGGAAGACATTGACAAGCAAAACCAATTCACTACTGTAATGAGTCTAGTTCAACATTGTTGCCCAGCTGCTGTGGCCTTTTGCCAGACATAAGCTTAGTAAATACCAATATTTATATGCCCAAAACCCTGACAATCGGAATACTCATCTTACATGCATATATGTGAGTGTGTTTGTATGTAAAGTTGTCAACCTAACCAAGAAGGGTAAGACATGAAAACATATATGCTATTCTATTTAATCATTCAATGGCTTAACACATTTGGCGTATTATTTCTCAAGTTTATTTAACCCTTTCCAAAAAGGTTCAATTAAAAAAAAATGTCCCATTTTGGTTAGGTCAAGAAATTTCCTGCCTCCCTCTTTCCATCATGCTTTACAAAAATGTAACAATGAACTTGTGTTTGATTTGTAAATGGCAGAGATACACAACAGAATTTACCATAAATTTTGCCGACAATATATATATATATGTATATATTTATATATACATATTGATTGGCCACTTTTCTCACTTCTCTATTTGATGACTGTGGACATGACATAAAACGTAAAGTAACAGACTTCTAGTGTTCAGGATTTGATATTTTTCTGGGTTTTATACCTGTACTGCTGCAGTAGCATTGAGCACTTTTTCTTACAAACTTTTTTTCATTTGCCTTTATCTTTTGATTACTTTACGTATATATATATATATATATATATATATATATAAACTTGAACAATAGTGATAAAATGAACAAGAATATCTCTTCATAGTAACTTTTTAATTTTTAATTGTTCTCAACTTAGGTCTTCATCTGGAGAAAAGTTTTTGTGTTGACTTTTAAAATGTTTTTAGAAGTGTTGGTATGCCATAAAAGAAGTGACAGAACCAATTATACAAGCATATCGATTCATTAAATGAGGAGTCTTTTTTAGCTTACTATTGTTTTATGAACTCAGTGTACCATGAACACCTGATGCTCTGGGCCACACATGGAAGGCAATCCCTAAAGTATAGCCTGATGTTTTTCAAATTAGCTGCCACTGTTTTAATCAAATATGTAACTTGGATATTTGTCAATATAGATATTAATGTGGCAACCTATTTGTCCATTCTATTTTAGAGTGGTATTTTGAGTATATTTTATTTTAATGTTAAAGCCATTAAGAGTCAGTATTTGGAAACATTTTATACATTCATCTTTATTTCTTCATTTTTTGATTGTGAATTTTCTATCTCTGTTAAAGTCATGATCTTTTGAGCAGAAATTATTTTCTATAGGGTATAATTCATTGTAATTTGTAGCTTTGATTCTGTGTCTGTTGTTGTTTAGTCTAAAATCAAATGGCTATTCTGACATTACAGTATATCATTTTATACAATATTATCTGTTTACTTTATATATATATATATATATATATATATATATATATATATATATATGTTTATGTATGTGTGTGTGTGTGTGTGTGTGTGTAGTTGGGCAGGAGTCTTTCATTTAAGCATGTTTGATTAAATAATTAAGACACATTTTGTCAATATAATTTAATTAGAATCCTTCCAAGTTTCCTGACAAGTGTTTTGGTTTTAGGTTGGAGTTGTTAGATGAATTTACCAAAATTGTCCTGAGCACTATCAAACCTTTAATAGGCTATCATCAGAGATTGTTTGCAAGTGTAAAGATTGTTTTTTTTAAAAGTTTTTAGGTTTTTTATACCATTGCAAAAATTACATAAACATATGGTTGGATTAAACTGAGATGCTGATGACATTGAATGAATTTAAAACAGAATGCTATCAACAGAAATAGACTATTATCAAGAGAAATTGAATATTTAAAAAAAAAAGGGGCTAAAGGCATTTTGTTGCATACATATATATACTGGATACATACCGACGCAATGATAACAGACGCAGAAATAAAGGATGCAGGAAAGAAGGATGCATGAAGAAAGGAAGCAGGAAGGAAGACACAAGAAGACTTCTTTAGAAAAATATTCACCTCTCACTTTATTGCAAGGGTTTGAAAAGTTAGCATGTGAGAGGATGCTGGAGACCGAACGTAAACTTCATATTTTGACCCCACTGTTATGACCGTCACGTTGTGTCTTTATTGTTCTCCTGATGTTGGGGTCTACTCCATCGGGGCTTCCGAGGGCCCCCTCGGTCTGGTGTGGCCTTCCCTACCACATCTCATCTCTAACCCTCTGGGAGTCTGCTGGCAACTGCATCGGAGGTTTCCGAGGTCCCCCTCGGTCGGGTGTGGCCTTCCCTACCACATCTCATCTCTAACCCTCTGGGAGTCTGCTGGCAACTGCTCTGGGACCCAAACTCAACTGAGTTAAATAATAACTCAATGCCCACACGATCGCCTACTGGATCTTTGAAATCGAATGTTTAATCGTCATCAAGCAGAAATAACTGTCATGCAGTTCAGAGGTTACTCTCTTCCGGTGCATGACTGTAATGGCACAATGGGACCTTCACCTTTTCCCATATCATAAGCCTTAATCCGCCCACGCGATCTCTTTCGATTACTGGCCGTTGGAATGTGTCACTTCCTTCCGGTGTATTACCTTGGAATTGTATTTTTGGGCCGGGTCGAAGGTCAAAATATAACACTTTCAAAACATTGTCACTATTTTGGCAATGTTATAACAAACCTGAAACCTTTTTAAAAAAACAATCTTTATATGTACAAACAACCCCTGATAATGGCCTATGAAAGGTTTGAAAATGCTCGGGACAATTTTGCTAAATTTGTCTATCAACTTAAACTTAAAACCAAAACTCTTGTCAGGAAACTTGAAAGGATCCTAAGAAATGTGTCTTTATCATTTAATCAAACATACTTAAATATATATATATATATATAAGTAAAGTTGGCGACCAATGTCAAGGGTTACCTGAAGGCTCCCTTTTTGATAGCTACTGCACCAAGATGTAGAGGAGGGCGTTACTCCTTTCCCTGGATTGCTCCACTTTACCCTTGATCCATACCTTATGATGCGGAGTGTTAAGCAAGGAGGCATCAAGTACCATTTTTTGAGTCTTTGGTATGACTCAACCTGGGATTGAATCATCTCAATAATCTCATCAGAGAAAAATGCACCTAAACAATTCCCTTTAGGTTTTGAATTAGATTTTTTCCCCTTTTTTATACGTTAATTAATCATGTGTTGTGTTCATTAGTTAGAGTAAGTTGCAAGTAGGAAGGACTAGGTACTGTTTTATGATATGCTAACCTCTGCCAAACATCTCCAGTATAGAAGAAGAAAGTGTTTCAAAGATGTCAGTAAAAGTGATCTGCTTTCTCTGAAACTCAACTGGGAGTCTCTGAGAAACTGACTTTTCAAAGCATCTAAAACTAATTTTTGAAGGAAGCACAGCATTTGAATTGACTCATGTAGATCCCTTTAATCTCAAACATATCCTTTGAAAGCAAGGTTCAAAAAAGTTACTAAATGATCTATATGCAAACTGAGAGAGGTGCTTGTAGTATAATGGTTATCATCATTGAAAATTGCTACAGTGACCTGAATTCAAACCTTGGATGAAGCTATTTGCATTTCTCATAGCACTAATACCCTTGGAAAAGGTATAAATCCAGCTATTCTCCCTCCACCTATGGGCAAATAGTTGGGTAGGCTGAGCTCTTTAACCTTGGTATGGCACTCAGTCTAGGAAAAGGAAAAACTCTGAATTCAAACCTGTTAAATGCTGCTTAAAGAATTGACCTTGTATCAAATCCAGCTCATGTGGACGGGTTGATAAGAAATAAATGACTTTCTGAACATCAGTTATTTCATTTCTCTTTGTCAATTGGTGCCCTTCATGTCTTTTTCTGTTTTCTTCTTACTCATTCTCTCTTTGGTTTCTTTTTTCTGTGTTGTTTCCCAAAAGGAACTTGAAAGAATTACAGTCAAACGATGTCCTTGCATTCTCAACACACCAGTATAACTGATGCCACCATGTCTAATCCATAGACAAAGCTTAGTATAAGGCCAGAAGTATGGGTAACTCAATGATAATCAAACTTAATAGCTAACTAACTAGTACACCATGACAAGGTACCAATCAACAAAAAAACAAAAATCTTTGTCAATAACACCTGAGTTCACAAACATAAACGTTTCATGCAACAACATCCTACTCTCTAAACCTGTAAAGAACACTTAGCCAATATATGATGAGATTTACAATGAAGAGCTCTACCAGCATGAGCAACAGGCACTTAGCCATCCAACTGCAGATAACAGAATTATCGGCCCAACATGTGGGCAACACATCATACTTTAGACTGTAATCCTACTTACAGAACACTTATCCACCTCATTTATTTGAAGGAAGGAGATGCCTTTATTTCAAAGGACTTCTATGATATATGGATACTTAAAAAAAAAAATTCAATAATTTTTTTTTAGACAATTTTGATATTTGAGCATTTTAATGATGTAAAAATAGTCTTATACATGCACAAGGGGTAATAAAAAGAATTGTGATTCACGTTAAATTTTTTTTAATTTAAGAATTTTTTATTGAAGATGTGCATGCATTCTAACATTTTATGTAATATAGGGATGATATCTAAACATAAAGTTTAATCTATTTCAATTCTAGAAACTTTTTATTTGCAGTCTTAATACTTTTTCTCCTGTTGTGGAGATCTGGGGAGTGTGGAGTATTCTTTTATTGCCACTACTCCCAGGTCCACTATGAACCAAAGTGGTTTGACAAGCCACATAAAAGAGCATCAGAATGTACTGCATAGTCAAATCAAAATAGATTGTTCAAATGTCATATATGTGTGTCGTATGTGGATGAATCTACCGGAGAGGAGCTGGTCTGTTTGGTCATCTGCACATGGCCATGCAATATAAAAATCTTTTTTGGAGATATAGCCATCATCTGATAAGAAGCAGCAATCAGATGTATATGAGTGTGGGTTTATGTGTAAGAGTGAATCACTAAGTCTATTGCCTGTGAGTAAGTCATTTGGTGGGTCTCATGCTGAAATGTTCACTGAATAATGCTTCATCAATGCGATGAACATTTATAAGTGAACTGAGTTGAAAAGGAAGAAGATTATGTTGAAAAATGAATATTTATTGTGTAACACAATTGCCTTTTTCAGCATTTAGCTACAAACTTATTTGTGTACATATGTATCAATACATATCTTTGTGTGTGTGTGTGTGTACGAGTATACATATATAGATATATATATATATATACTCTCTCTCTCACACACACATACATACAAATACATATTTATATACACTTATATATATATGTATATATATATATATATATATATATACACATACACAAATCAATAGATATCTATCTCTCTCTCTCTCTATATATATATATACATATATATATACTCATACATACCTATCTATATAGATACTTAGATATCTATCTGTGTCATACAATGTACATATATATATATATATATATATATATATATATATATATATATAGATACACACGCATTAACATATGTGCATGCATATTGATTAAAGATAAGAGTTTCAAGATAAGGGTTCTACACATTTTCCATGGTGCCAAGATAATGCAGACATTAAAGGATTCTTTGTCTGAAGGTGAAAGAGTTTTATTTGTTTTCAGCAGCAATATTGTTATTTGCAAACCATATGAAGATCTTGTTAAGACAGAAAATCTCATTTTGGAGTACATCTTGATAATAATTTATGAGACATAAGCATATATACATGATAATATATCAAGTTATGTATGCACATAGGGGGTTTGCACGTTTAGGGAGTCAGCCAATTCTCTTCTGAACTTTTCGTTAATTTTTTTTTTTGGCGGAGGGTTGCTTTGGTAATAAATTGATTTTTTTTTATATGCCCACTGAAGTAGATTAACTACTACTTCAAATTGAATAATTCATTTAGTAAAGCATTTTCATTTTTGATGAGATGATACCATGATTGTGAAAATATTTAATTCAAAATTATGAAAATTATTTGAAAATAGTAGAGTCAAAAAAGCTCCGTCTGATGTCAATTTTTTTTAGGCTCTCTTTTTTCATGGGTTTCAAAAAAAATTATTTTTAAGGGTTTGAATTCTTCATTTTCATTTTCAAGAGTTTGTTTTTTTCAAGGGTTTACATTTTTTTTTATTCTCAAGGGCTTAAATTTTTATTTTATTTTCAAGTGTTTAAATTGTTTTTTCATACGTGTTACATCTTTTTTTGTTTTCAAGGGTTTAAATCTTTTTCTTTTATTTTCAAAGGATTAATTCTTTTATTTTCAAGGGTTTCTTTAAAGAAAAAATTAAAATAATTGTAGTTTTTAACTATTAACTTTCAAGCTATATATTTAACTTATAGTACAATTTTTAATCACAGCAAAAATATTTATACTCTATACATTGCTTTAAATGATAAACAAATCTATTTATTTCTGTGTCTTAGAATTCTGGAGTCCAGGAACCAAAGAAATTTTGGGGGGCATTTTGGTTGTTTAAAACTTTCTCTTGAAGAAATTTGTTGACATGGTTGAAAATGAGATAATTGGTCAGAAACAGGGCTGGTGAGTAAACTGGGCGAGGTAGAGTTTCTTTACCCAGTTCGTTCGATTCCCGCTGTCATTTGTTAGATATGCTACCAGGTATTGTCATAAAGCAGAATTGGTCCTCATCAATTGATAATTGTTGTACATAGATGTCATTGTTATTGGTTAATTTTGTGGATTTCTTAGAAAGACTTCCCTATTGTGATGATTCTACCAAAATTCAAGACGTCTTAGTGGATGATTTCAATTGCCTACCACTAAACAATTGTCCTTATTTTATTTTTGATGCAGCCTCGATATGCTATCCATTTTTGTTACATATCACAATGCACTGAAGAAATAGATAGATTTTATTACAAAGACGTTTTAGACCAATGTTGGCTGATAATCTGCTGCTTTAGCTTCCATTTTGAATGCAAACTATAAAATAATTCAAATTTGCTTTTTTACATTTTAATTTTGATATTCTAAAACAATGGTTCCCAACCAATTTTGGACCATGAACCACTTTGATATTTCTCAAATTCTGATGCCACTCTGTAATATCTAATTCTTACATATTTATCAACTTGGTCTTGAAACAAGCCCCACCAAAATATTGCATACCCCACTAGAGGAGCATGTACCCCACATTGGGAATTACTGCTCTAAAATAAAATAGTGAAAAAAACCATTAGCATAAATCAATGGGGAAAAACTTGCTCATCTAAATGGTATATTATAGGAACTTTATTAAATAAGTGTTGCTTTTTATGTATGCATCAAAATTTAAACTAATAAAGAACACATTTACAATTTAATCACTTTTGCTGAAGGAAATGAACTGGCAGCTTAAAGGCCCCTATTGCAAAATTCAGTGTTATTTATTTATAACTCAGTTTGTTACTGATTTCGATAACCTACCAAACTCAATATGGTGCTTCGAACAGGATTGACGAAACCTGAAGATTGTGAACACTACCTCATCAAAGCAGGGATCTCTACAGACTCAGCCAAAATCCATACAGCAACGTTCATGAATGAGAAGCTGACATAGGACAGCTTACAGATGCTGGATCGATCTATGTTAAAAGAGCTGGGAGACACACTATACAGGGTCACCATTCCAGTTGACACTATAAATACCACCTAAACAAAAGAAAACAGTTTTAGATTCTGTTGATGGATACCACACCATCCCCTCAATGGCAACAAATTCAAGTTCTGCCAGGACATAGTGCAGTTCAGGAGCCTGCAGATAATGCCTTCGGGGGTGACCCCTTCTGAGTCCATGCTAGAGGAGATATTAAACTTACCAATCCCAAAGATACTCACTGATGCCAAGTCATGGTATGGACAAGTTAACCAAGTGGCATGGGTATCCTCTCTGGGTTCAGTCATGCTCTCCTTCCATAATCTCATTAAACAGGACTCCCACTTTGCATGGAACCAAAGCTTTGAGGCTACTTTCCAACATTCCAAGGCAAAGTCACCATGAAGGCCCATGCCAACAAATCTGTATATTGGCCTGGAATGAATGCCTCAGTCTATACCGTTAGACCCAATTGCACTCCAAGCTTATCTACTAGCCAAAGCTAGAATGCTTAAATCCTTTGAGCAGAATATGTCATGCTGAAGCATTCAAATCAGTATTATGAGACTAAACCTCAATGGTTAGCACCCCAGTCATAGCCATTGCTTGAATGTCAGAATATCACAGACAGAAGAACAATACCCCACTAGCCAAGACAGGGAATGTTCACACCAGTACCTATCCTGTTCACAGTGCCATATTGAGATATTACACAACTGAGTGCTGATTTTGATAGCCAACCAAAATCAATAATGTGTATATATAAGTAAAAGTTGGTGACCATAGTCGCGGGTGACCCGAAAGCTCCCTTTTCGATAGCTACTACACCAAGGTGTAGGGGAGTGTGCTACTCCTTTCCCTGAAGTGCTCCACATTACCCTTGATCCGTACCTTATAATGCTGAGAGTTAAGAAAGGAGGTATCAAGTACCATTTTTTGAGTCATTGGTATGACTCGACCTGGGATTTAACCCAGGTCTCCTGGGCCATTGGCAAACATTTTAACCATGATGCCAATGTACATATGTATATATATATATATATACACACAACCAGTTGAAGGTATTTGGCCACCCTCAAAAAAATTTATTTCTCATCTTAAAAGTGTTATTTTTATGAAACAAGTTAAGTACCACAATGTTTTTTTTTTATTATACCAAGTACAAGTCTTCCTGATCTACATTGAATACAAATTAAACCATAAAAACAAAAACTATTTTAACTATTGATTCATCAAAATAACCTACTTTGGCCACTATCACTGCTTCACAGATTCTTGATATTCTTTTTGCCAAAGCCTGGAGGTAGACTGAAGATAGTTCTGCCCAGCTTTCCAGCAAGAGTTGCCTTATATGAGCCGCACTTGTGGGTTGTTTAGCTCTGACTTATCAGTCAAGTTCATCCCACACCAGTTCAATGTGATATAAGTCCACTAATTGCACCTGTCAAGACATCAGTTGAAGGACGTGCTGCTCCTCTTTTAATTTACCTCTGGCAGAGTTTACAAGTATGTTTTGGGTGATTACATATCTTGCATGAGTACAAATCCTTGAACCACAAGCCACATTCCAGATGGGATTGCGTGAGGTTTTAGTATGTTGTGATAGCCAGTTTGATTAAATTTGCTCTTTATTTGGTGCAAATCCCTGACTTTGCAATTGGGAAAACCCCTCTCCCACACAGTAACAAAGCCTCCTTTATGCTTTATGCTAGGTGTGTTAGAGATGGTTGCAGCTCTTTCACCAACTCTTCACAGCACATAGACCCTCCTATTTGACCCAAAGATTTTGAACTTTGATTTGTCTGTCCAAAGGATTTTATTCCATTGCTCTATTGCCCAGTCTTTGTGCACCATGACCCACTGGAGCCTCTTGACATTGTTTTGCTTCCTTAACAGTAGTGGGGGTGTCCTCAGGGTGTAATGGTTAAAGCAATAGACTGCCGAATCGTAGTAAGCAAGTTCGTACTCCAGTCACGCTATTACGTTCACTTTCGGGCAAATACCATTAGGAAAGGTATGAACCCCCTTATCTTCCCAGCTACAGGTTAAATAGTACCCCTACTGTTCTTCAAGGAGAATGGCTTTGGCATTAAATAACCTACAAAGGTTGATATGTCATTAAACAACCAAACTAAACTAAACTTAACTGTAGTTTCTGGACAGCAATTCTGCCATATAGGCCAGCTTCACAGAGTCTTCTCACAGTGGCTTTTGATACACTTTTTAAAGCATTAGTTCAATTATGCCGTGATGTTTGGAGCAGTTAGCCTTATGTCACATAAGCTGGTGACTCTGATGAAATTGTCATTTGCTCCAGTGATTGCTTCTGGTCTACTAGTTCAACTTTTTGTCTTGTTTTGTTTTGTATCCTGATGTCCCCTAACAGTATAATCCACTGTAGTTCAGGGAATTTTCATTTTTATTTACGCTCAGTTCTAAAGAAGAAAACTGCCTTCAAATAAATTTTCCAAAAGATATTTGGTTATACAAAGCTCAAAGTTACAGTATTGTAATTAGAATAATAAATAAAAAGATTGTGGTGTTTGACTTGTTTCATTAAAAAGAACACTTTTAGGATGAAAAATGAAAATTTTTGAGGGTGGCCAAATACTTTTGACAGGTAATGTATATATATATATATATATAGGATGCATTGTCTACAAAGGTATTTGGGGGACTACCCATCACTAAAATTCCTCCAAGCTTTAATTGACCCAGTCAGCTGGGGCTGCAAAATACACTAAGTGCATCTTTGCCGAGGGGTAAGACTCTCCCAATGAGAGTCCTGGATATGACCATAAACAAGCTGATGGTGAGGCTCCAGTAATACTGGAGCTTTGGGGAATGTGGAGTACCCCTTCATTGCCATCACTCCTTGTCTACTCTAGCCCAGAGTGGTAACATCCAGTAGTATCCTATCTATAGGTCAAATAGAACTAAACAGTGTACATATTTTAAACTGAAATGTTTGAAATAAAACTCTTTTGATATTTAAACTGCGTACTTATGCTTAACTGAATTTTTTGAAAGAGAGCTGTTTTATGTGTAAAATGGATTTGGCATTAAATAACCTGCAATAGTTGATATGGCATAAAACCCAACCAAACCAAGCTTTAATACTGTCAATTTCAACCTTGTTTGGTTTCCTTGGTTTCTTCGTTTTAAATGGCATATCAACCTTTGTAGATTATTTAATGCCAAAGCCATTCTCCTAGAAGAACAGTAGTGGTACTATTTAACCCATAGCTGGGAGGATAAGGGGGTTCGTACCTTTCCCAAGGGTATTTGCCAGAAAGTGAACGTAATAGCGCGACTGGAGTACGAACTCGCTTACTACGATTCGGCAGTCCATCGCTTTAACCATCACACCACGAGGACACCCTTTTCAACCTTGTGTAGATAACTCTCCAGTCATAATAATTGTGAATGGGATACTGTGTAATAGTGGTATAGAAATATTTCAAAGTTATATTTGCCTCGTGTTTGCTTGAAAATCTATCGTCTTATTTTGTATACAATTTTGCTTGAATTTTGATATTTAATTAAAATTGTTGACTATAATAATGTTTAAAGTTACAACAACTTTTATTAAAACATCGACAATCAGCCCATTCATTCTACTCTTATATTAACATTTTCTTTATTTCTTTGTCTTCTTTTCTCTTTCTCTGCCTTTTTTATCGATTTAGTTTTATTTATTCCTTTTCACTTTCATTTCATTTCTTGTCTTCTACTTATTTGTCTTTTCTTTATTATCTCCCTTTCTTTTCTGTTACTTATCTATTTTTTCTTCTCCTGCCAATATATAAAACCGACCACTGAAAAGAACTTCTCATCAAACATCCCTCAGCTTTGTAACTAGGAGTGCTGATGTCATTCCAGAGTAGAAGTATAGCTGACCAATCATTGCGGATTTTGACTTCAAGAGAAGAATCTGTCCATTGTAATCTTTCTGCTCTTGAGGAACTCTTTCCTAGTCTGAGTAAGCCTGTCCAACTTTCACAAGAAGAAGAAGAAGATAAAAAAAAACAAAAAAAAAAACTCTAGCTTGTTTCCTTTATCCAGTCTGCAGTACTTATTAATGACTTGGTATAAATCAATGGTTATTAACGTCAAACCTTCCAGACAATGATTATGAAATTGCAGTTTTATGTATTCACGATGGAAAGTTTCCAACTTGGAAAATATTTGCTATTTTAAAAGGTTGTCATTTTCTTATGTTCTGTTGTATAATTCAGACACTAAAATTATGATCATAAAAAAATTAACTAAAAAGGTAAACTGACATGCAAATTTGAAAAAAAAAATATGACCATGATCAATTGATAGTATAAAGATGAAATTTGAAAAAGGTATAAATGAACATGTTGAGTTGATAAAAGTTGGAATTTGATTAACATAATAAAAATGATTTATTCTTGACGAGTGACAAAATTATTTTGAAATCTTTATTGGTTCACAATATAAAATGACACCATATTTTGAAATCTTTACTGAGTCATTATTTAAAGTGACAACATATTTTAACATTTTTAATGATTCATATTTAAAGTGACACCATATTTTGAAATCTTTACTGTGTCATTATTTCAAGTTACACCATATTTTTAAATCTTTAATGATTCACTATTTAAAATAACACCATATTTTGAAATCTTTACTGTGTCATTATTTAAAGTGACACTATATTTTAGAATCTTTAATGATTCACTATTTAAAATGACACCATATTCTGAAATATTTACTGAGTCATTATTTAAAGTAACACCATATTTTTAAATCTTTAATGATTCTCTATTTAAAATGACTGAATAGTTTGAAGTCTTCAATGATTCATTATTTAAAAAGCGAAGTATATTTTGTAATCTTTAATGATTCATTATTTAACATTGAATGTAAAGAAAACTTAACTTGTTCTTAATTTACAATGGCTCAATATTTTGAAATCTTTGATGATTCATTATTTAACAATTACACAATATTCTAAAACCTTTTATCATTCATTATTTAACAATTAATCATTACATTCAAAACCTTGATTATTTAGATTGTTAGTGTATAGTAGCTAGCAAATCTATTACAACAAAGTAGTGAAACCCAGTCGGCTGGGGCTTTAGAATACACCAACTGCATCTCTGCAGAAAGGTAAGACGGCCCCCACCACCACCACCACAGAACAAGTATCCTGGATATGACAGTAAACCATCTGATGGCAATGGCAAGGCTGCAGCCTTGGAGATTTTGGAGAATGTGAAGTAACCCTTCATTGCCATTGCTCCCAGGTCCACTCTGACTGGGAGTGGTAGCACCTGACAGGGTCTTATCTCTGAATCAAATAGAACAAACTGCATGCTAACAAATGATTGATGTTAAATTGTGACTGTTATATTGTAATATTTGAAACCATCTATGTGCAGAATAGCTCTCAGGCTTGTTTAATAATGTTATCAATAAAATGTGTTTATAAATCATGCCATAAAACCCAAACTAACCCAACCCAAAGAAACCAAATTGTGAGTTAACCCTCACTAGATGCCCATACTTCTGATCTTGTGTTGAATCTAAGCATCACTTTGTAAATAACTACATTTATACAAAATTACAAATAAAATCATCAGATAAAAAAAAACTTTGTGTCAATAAAAATGAATCAAGAATTTTTCCATGAGCCACACTTGCTTTGAACCTGGCTACTTAATTTTACAAGACTTTTAAACAACAGAGGGATGTTAAAGTTGTCTTTCATGAGCTAATCCATATAAATCCATCTTCTTTATGGTACATCATCCATTTCATAAAAAAAACGGATTGTTCTTAAACCTTCAGACTGAACAGTGTCAGGGATAAGCCTTGCAATCAAATCTTACACTTTTAAGCATACTAAATATTGTTCCATTATGGTTAATGTTACTTAAAAAATTATATATGCTCATCAACTGAAACATTTCAGCGATTTTTTTCAGCAGAATAAACAACAGTTATGTAAGCAGTACAAGCAAGGTAAAATGGTTCCATACATATGTAAAATAATAGTCTGAATGAGTAGACATCTAACTACAATGTCACAGTATATCATGTTAGACACTACATCACAATGACTGCTCCATAAAAAGTAGAGGAAAAATAACTGACGACAAAAAGGAGAGAAAAATCCATGAAAAAAGAGAAAGAATGAAAACTATGAAAGAAAGTGGTTATTATATTTTGATTAGTATTTTCATTCATCTTTAAAATTTTTCCAGTAACAAGGACAGTATGGATTTGAAATAATAATCAAGAATAAGTTCTCAATGAAACTTGAAAGCATACTCCCTTTAGCTTTGAGAAAGCTCAGTTAAAGGTATTCACTGCTTGACGATATGAGCTACAAGGAAACATTGGTTTATAGAAGCTCAAAGCAAACAAATAAAACTATCCCCTATTATGACTTTCTATCTTCCAGTACCATGCTTTCTATACTTTTTGTCTAAGCTCAAAGCAAACAAATAAAACTATCCCCTATTATGACTTTCTATCTTCCAATACCATGCTTTATATCATTTTTGTCTAAACTCAAAGCAAACAAATAAAACTATCCCCTATTATGACTTTCTATCTCTCAGTGCCATGCCTTCAATCATTTTTACGCTAGAAAAACTTATGTTAATTATGTTAACAACTTATGTTTATTATATTAACAACTTATGCTTATTCTAATTTTCACATGAAGCATTGTTAATTATTATTAACTAGTTTTGACTAGTATCTTATCTCAACTTCTAAATTTTAGTTATTTCTTTTTATTGTGAATTGCTCAGATGAAGAACAGCGTTAAAGGATAATCTCTTTGTTTGTTGGTTCGGTTTTATGGTATATCAACCATTGTAGGTTTTTTAAAGCTAGATCCATTTTTATTCATATAAACAGTTCTATTTCAAACAATTCTGTTTAGCATAAGTACAGATTTTAGTTTACATACAGTCAAATGGAAAAACTGTTCCATTTCAAACAACTCACTTTAGCATAAGTACACAGTTTAAATTTTCAAAACAGTTCTTTTTCAAACAATTCAGTTTAACATAACTATATAGTCAATTCTATTTGACCCATAGATAGGGCCCTATCAGGTGCTCTGACTACGAGCCAGAGTAGACCTGGGAGTAATGACAATAAAGGTGTACTCTGCATTCAAACAAAGCTCCAACATTACCGGAGCCTCATCATCAGATTGTTTAGCGTCATATCCAGGAGAGTCATTGGGCGAGTCAGTGTATTCTACGGCCCCAGCCAAATGGACCAGATAAGCTCTTTGTAAAACTCAAACTCACAGCATCTTACACTTTGCAAATAGAAAGATCAGTTGAACATACCAATCTGTGGGTATAAATGGACAATATGAACTTTTATTATTGGATTTTTACTTTAGTTCATCCAATCAGATGTATGTAAGATTTTGTATCTTCTTAGACCATTGAAAATCTTCTATCAAGTAGTATTAGATTTTTTACTAACATCTATGCCAACAGCAATGTCTATTTTGATATATATATATATATATATATATATATATATATATATATATGTATATTTGGTTGAGTAATTTCCATTTTTCAAAAGCAAGTTGTGATTATGCATTTAAAACTTTCTATGTTTTTAACACAACTGGAAATTCTTATTTCAGTAGTGAAAGATTGTGCATCCTAATTTAATCTATGATCTCCTTTCCCCGCAAAAAAAGAGCATATTTGTCTTGAAATGTTGTGGAAGTTTCAGAATATCAAATATGTAACAGAAACAGTTATGAAAATTTGTTGTGTCATTATTGATTTCCAGGTTGTAAACTGGTTTTCAAAGTTTCATTCTGTTGATATATGATTGATATATAAACCCAGACCAAGATGCTCATCAAACCTTAATCAAGATGCGTTAAGAGAATTGATGGAATGCAATCTGAACAAAGTTAAATTGTTTTAAGTTGCTAATCCTTTGTTAACAGATATAAAATAACTATTCTTGATTGAAATAATTCAGTAAGATACCATCAAGTATTTCTATCTGATACAAATAATTTGCAAACAGATTTATTTGATCCTTTGATGAACCCTTACAACAACAGTTCATAATGAACATAGTAATAAAGGAGTACTTTACACTTACCACATTGTCTTACGATCAGATGTAGTTCAGCGTCATACAGTGAACCCCACCTTTTTGTGGAGCAGTTGGAGGAGGACCTCTTGCTTCTCTGAGTGGAGGTGGATACAGTAAATGTTTGCAGTTTTCTCGCAAAATATGTGACAGTTCTTGTTTCTAAAAAAATCCTACTTGGTGATTTTGGATACGGCAGAATTGTTTCTTGTTCTCAAAGCCAATTTCTATGTTGAAAGGGCATTGATTTTGAATACAGAATAAAATACTTAGCAAGTTTTGCACATCTGAAAAAAAATACCCACAGGCATACACACAGACACTCACACACTTTGAAGAATGAAGGATACACATGAAGCTACTGTAAAGTATTAAGTTTGCTTTTGAAAAAGTTTGGTTTCTTAGTGGATACACCTCATACAAGAAGGCACTCATGCTGTAATGGTTATCATTGTAATAAATCGACCCAAAAGTCTGACTTTAAATCCTGGATGATATCATTTGTGTTTCATTTTATGCTAATGCCCCTAAGAAAGGCATGAGTCAATTTCTCCTCCTTCCCACTAGCTATAGGTAGAATAGTAGGGCAGACTATATTTTTAACTTGGTAATGTAATTGATTTTGAAGAAAAAAACCCCTCTAAATTTAAACCAGGTGTATTCTGCTTTAAAGTTGACTTTGTCACATCCTGCCTATGACAGAGCTGATGTGTAAATTCATACTACTTATGTTTACTTGAGTCTGAGATGCATAAGATGCATTTTTATTCTGGCCAGTGTAAACCTACTGAGTGCAATTTTATTAGTGTAGAATTTTCTAAAAAACTTTTTCTGAAAATGAGTCTGATACCAAATGAAATTTAAACTGGTGAATTTTGACAGATATTTTGATTCTTGCTATGATTTGTATCGTTAGCATTTGGCGTTAGAGAAAAATTTGGGGAATGTGGCTTTGAAAAAATGTATTTCCCTTAATATCTAGTTTTTACCAACACCTTCAAAACAATCCTCTCTCTCTGTAAATTTGACTGATTTTACAAGAACATGAATAAACTTAGAGCTTAGAGATAGGAGGATTTTGGTGAATCTATTTTCTAACAGAGGAAAAAGTTTTTTTAATATCAGCCATCAAAATCTATTTTTCAAACTAGACTCTGATAGAGACTTTTACGAACAAGAAACAAATTGAAACAATATCAGCACCATGCTAGAGATACATAACTATATACTGATAGAAAGATATATATATATAGATAGAAAGATATAAAAATATTGCAAGAAAGGAATTGAATTTGCAAGAAATCCCATGAAGATAAGGCTGAATTATAAGAATGGCCATATTGATAGATAAATTGACAGGCTAGAAATTGTATTAGAAGAAAATGCAAGATAACTTCACTTAGATAGAGAAATAGAATGATACATAACTTGACAGGTAAGAAAATTGATTAGTTAAGAAAAATGATAGGTAGATTGGGCTAAAATGGATGAATGGATAGATCATTTAGGCAAATTATGGCACAGACGAATCGTAACTCCCACACCAAGGTGTAGAAGAAGCCTAAAACTGAATGCAGTTGATTACATTTCTTTCTAACTTTGACCTAGATTATTGGCGCCGAGTCTCTGAGAATTTTGGTACATATGTGTCCCCCAAAAAATATAAAATGAAAAAAAAAAAAAAGAATAAAAAGGTATACTGCTACTGCCCTCTATCTGAGACTTCAATGAAGCAATTTAATTGCTATTCAAGCCAATTCAGTAATCAAATTGTGAGCAATCTTATAAACACTTTTTTTTACTGACTCTAGGAAGCCATTTTTTTTTCTTTTTTTTAAAACAACAATAATGGACAATAATAGAAAAATAAAAAACGTAATAGAGAAAATAAGAATGAAAAAATTAGAAGGGAATTACTTGAGAAGAAAGAAAGTGGAAAAATGTATTTTGTGAAAGAAGAAACATTTGGCTGATCATCACACCTGTCTAAAAGAGTAGAAAATTACAAATGACAAGTAGAAAGTAATAAAAGAAGACATAAATGCAAGGTTCTAATATTTTCCCTGCGTGTATATTGTTATAGCTCAAAAAAATAAATGAATGAATGAATGAAAAATAGAAAGATTAAAAAAAAAACAAACCAAAAACATTCTTTTCACATTTTTGTTCTGGGGAAAGTAATGGTTTATTTATTTATTTGTATTTTATTGTTTTTACTTTTTTTTTTTTTTTTCATCGAGTTCCTGACAGGTGCTTCAAACTTACTTTTGTTTTAGAAATGTTTTGCAACCTTATAAGAGTCTATAGCTTTCCACCCTCTTTGGTATATTTAAAAAAAGGATGTGTACACATACTCTTTCTATCTTCTTTCTCAGTAAATGTTTTTCTCAATGTTTTACTTATAATACTTTATTATAATTTTTCTTTGTTTTTCATTCTCTTTTCCTTCTTCCCTTTCTTTTCACCCACATTCAATTTTTAATAGTATTTATCATCTTACCTTTTTATATTATATTCTTTATACCAAAGTTTTTCTTTTGAAGAAAACCTTTGCCACGATTTTCTTTCTTCTCTCTACAGCTTTTTTCTTTCCCTTTCTTTGTTATATTTTGTCTTTTTTTTCTTTCTCCTTTTTATCTGTAAAACATTTTCTTCTTTTATTCTCTTTTTTCTATAAAATATTTTCTTCCTCCTTCTTTTCTTTTAAAAGATTTTCTTCTTTCTTCCATTTTCACTATTTTTTAAAGATTTTCTTCCTCTTTCTGTTCTTTCTTTCTCCTTTTTCTTTTAAAGATTTCCTTCCTCTTTTTATTCTCTTTTTTCTTCTCTTTTCTCTTTTTTTCTTCTCTTCTATTAGTGACAATTCTTAGCACATTTCAATCAGCAGTTATTGAGTAAACACAACATTGTGCAAGTGCGATATCTTTTATTCTTAGAAGATCTCGCGCTACAATTTTTCTTTTTTGTTTTGTAAACTGGAAATTCATTTCACTGGTAAGAGATTTGAGGATATGGAAATCATTAAAAGAAATTCAATGATGCAAGATTCACACCAAGTCAAAAGAAGAGTTTCAAAGGTGCCTTGACCACCGGAAAACTCACTGGAATAAGTGAGTAGATGACTATTTTTGAAGAAAATGAACATTTCATTTATTGTTATTCAGCTTCAATCATTACACATTTTTTTTATCCCACCTCATATATTATTGATTGAAATTAGTTACTGATCTTTCACAGCTGAGATTGCTAACTCTACCAATGCAGTGGTGGGTATGTCACATGACTCCTTTTGGCTAATTGGAAGGCACTACAATCAGTGCCCATGAGGCATACACATGCTCCAAAATTACCTCTATCTCTCTTTTTAAGGTTGGCAACAACTTGTGGCTAAGCCTCAGCCTGACCAACAGCTACACTTGGGCTCAGAGTGGTGGCATCTGATTGGGTCCTATCTATAGGTCAAATAGAACTAAACTGTGTACTTGTTCTAAACTGAATTGTTTCAAATAGAACTGTTTTGATATTCAAAGGTTTGTAAACAGAAACTATACTTATACTAAACTAAATTGTTTGAAATTTAATTCAGCATTAAATGACCTGAAAAGGGTTGTTGATACGCCATAAAACAAAACGACTAACCAACAGCACATGATATCCCATCACGTAGCTCACATGGCTGACACAGAACCTAGCCACTTATGAAGCATCTTATACTGCATTGCCAGCTAACTCTTATGACTCATCTTGACTTTGAGACTTTTTCATTGATAGAAACACTATCTGTATAAATCAGTTCCACATAGCATCTCGGTACAGGTGTCTTAGTCACTGCATCAAGAGCCACATAAACTCTCCTCCTAAAAAGTAATACCCAATTACATCTCCCCTATTCTAACCTCTACAACCTATCTTGGGCTTTCACTCAGGATCCTCGAATATCAAGTTTCTCTGAATGAAGATTTTGAATAGAGAATTACTAGTATATTCCTTGTTGGTTAAGCAATTTGTTAATCATTATTTCTTTCAACTACTCTGCTTACGTTGATAAAATGTCTTCACCAGGGCAGCTTTTTCCTCACCTTTCTATTTCTTGCTTCCCTTCCATTACTATATACAAATATATCAATTATAACACATATATTATGGCTCATAAATAAGTACATTATGACCTTTCTTTTAATGAAAAGTTAATTTTCTTTTAAACAAAAGGTACTGGATTTTGAAACATTATAAAATGAAAAGGGACATTCTTAGTTATTATTTATTACCAAACTCTACAGCTTTGAAACTTTGAAACTACGGAAAATAAATGTTGAATTTTGCATCAGGAAGTACTTATTTTTGAAAAAATAAATATATTTTTGATTAATGAGTTTCACTGACACAAAGTTTGGTAATAAATGATATCTAATTATATCTACTTTGATAATAAAATATTCCCCTTGAAATTATTAAATCTTGGTATCTTTTGGTTAGAAAAAAATGTGTAGGTGATACTCACTCACTTTCTCTTCTCTCTCTCACTCTAATATACATATATATATATATATATGTGTGTGGTGCATTCAATAAGGTTCCAGACTTTTTTCGTATGGGCATTTAAAATTGGTGTAGACTCCTAAAAATTCAGTATGTTATTGCTATCCATCTTATAAGATGATCGACCAATTTTTATGATTTCAGGTTCAAATGAACAGCTACAGCAGCAATTGGAATACACCCCACTAAAGCCTGATTGTCACAGCTGGTGAATTTCAAAAATGTAATCTGGACGTCAGGACACTTTAGAAGAACGATATGCAATAAAATTATGTTTTAAACTTGGAAGAAATGCCACAGAAATGCTTTTCAACCATCTTGCAGGAATCAAGTTTTTGAGTGGCATAAGAGATTCAAGGAAGGTAGGAAGTCTGTGAGTGATGATGACAGGTGTGGGAGGAGTAAGGAAGTCAATACATCAGAGTTGATTGGCCAAAGGGTTAGGGTTAGGGTTAATATGTTGAGGTTTTAAGGGAGTTCAGGAAGAGATTCCGTCTGAAGAGTCCAGCACTCTTCAAATCGGGTCAGTGGCATTTCCACCAGGACAATGCACCAGTCCACAACTCCATATTTGTCACTGACTATTTGACCAAGATGGGCATCAAGAAAGTTCCTCAGCCTCCCTATAGTTCAGACCTTGCTCCCTGTGACTTTTGGTTATTCCGTAAGCTCAGAGACTGTCGTTATGAGACAATTGAGGAGATGAAAGAGGCTGTGACAAAGGTCATTGACGTGTTCACTCTAAAAGTCTTCCATGGGGCCTTCCAGAAGTTGTTGGAATGGTGCAAGAAGTGCATTGCAGCCAGAGGAGATTACTTCGAAGGGGACTAGAGTTTCATGTGTGTACTATCAATAAAAGTGGCTATACAAAAAAAGTATGGAAACTTATTTAATGATCCTCGTATATATATATATATATATAGATAGATATAGTTATCCATATATTTTTGATATTAGCCCTTCTCTATTTATTATCACAGGCTCATTTTACACAGGTCGTGCCACAGCAACCTACTGCAACTTGAGTATATACTGTAACAAACAATGTGAGTTTATTGCCTGCTTGAGAAACCATATGATACTTCACCTCAGTCCTGGACACTTTTCAGCCTGAATATGTTTGTAACATATGGAGTAGTATCTGTTTGTCTCTGTCAGATTTGCTAGTCAATATGAGATCTCATGCCAGAAAACTTTTGTAGATTCATTTTACACAGGTCCTAGTGCAGCGACCTCTGGGTAACTTGAGTCTTTACAGTGACAAAGTAGGTGGGTTTACAACAGGCCGGAAAAGCCATATGAGACTTTACCTTGTTCCCAGACACTTTTCAATCTGATCATGTTTGTAACATGCAATAAAAAAAATAAACCATCTAAGAGTGCATGAGGACAATATCTATGACAAAAATAGTCATCTAGCTTGTCCCTTATGCAACAGAGCTTGCAAGAATGAAAATAGTTGGAGGAGTCACATGTACTCCTACAGGTAATTTTACTGGAATGGAAATGGCTTTCTTCTGTAAAGAAGAAGCAATCACTATATACACATTATATATATATATATATATATATATATATTGTCATCCACAGACAGACTGTTTCGTTCTATCAGAACTCTTCAGTGTAGCTAGACACGTAGGACACTCGAAGCCGAGATCGAAACCCATCCAACTTTACGTTAGACTAAGTCTCAGACTGCTCGGCCAACAAGCGTACCACATTTGGCTAAGGGAATTGTTAAGGTATTTATTTAGCAACAGCAGCAGCCATTATATATATTCATACACACACTCATACACCCTTATCCATATATACATGATTGGATCTTTATCATATAAATAATTGAATTAAAATATGTTTTTTTTCTCCATGACTTTTTCCTGAAAAAAATATGACATTTTTTCTTGCCCAACTTATTGAACCTTACACTTACTTTTTGTTATTTACTTTTTCCCTTTGACTTTTTCCGGTCAAAAAGCAAACACCCCATTGATAAACTTTTTATGCATACCAAGTATACAACAGAGATACTTGAAAAAAATCATCGTTCACCCCAGCAGTAATCAGCTTTAAAAATATTAGACCTGATAATTACTGGGAAGTGCTTCCTTTTTATTCTTTCCCATTTGTCTACTGATATATCTAATCATCTTTGCTACCATCACTGCTCACCAAAAAGTCATACACAAGAAGAAAAAAGTAGCCAAAGGGGGAGGGCGTTCGACGAACACAAATTAAATTGTTGTTTCACGCTATCAAAAGATATTGTCTTTTATGGAGTAAACTCCTAAGCTCATAATTGTGCATTCAATATCTTCAACACTTTGAAAATTTATTTTGTATTGTCTTTATTGTATCAGTTTTCTCTTTAGTGTTTAAAGAAATGAGATGGGAGAGTGGAGGTTTTGGAAACAACCCACCATTACCAATATAATTAGCTCATCTGAATTCATATTTTTTTACTCATAGAAAACAATGAAAAAAAAAAAAGGAAAAAGAAATTTTTAAAAATACAGAGGCTCTCACTAACTGGATGAGATTTTTTGTTTTTAACCCATACAGTGCATTCGCTGTTCCCTGACATCTCAGTTAGTTACTGAGCTAGATATTTATTCATTTGATTGGTTTTAAACTATATATATTGAGCACTCTGGTAGCCGATAGGGTATTAAAAATGTAAACAAAGGCTGCTGCTGCTGTTGCTAAAAATAAAATACCTTAAAATTCCCTTAGCCAACGTAGTCCGCTTGTAGCTGTGTGGTCTGAAACCTTAATCTATCGTAAAGTTAGACGGGTTTCGATCCCGGCTTCGAGCGTCCTGCGGGTCTAGCCACACTGAAGAGTTCTGATAGAACGAAACAGTCTGTCTGTGGATGACAATATATATATATATATATCATCAAGGCATGCCAACAGCACAGAATATCCTTTGGCTCTTTTTCACTCTTTTTCATCTCTGAAAGCCATCACTCTTGATTGAGTCCTCTAGACAGCACCTAGTGTCTACACAGAGCTGATGAATGTAAGTTTTTGCTGGTTGGCCAGCAGTGGTGTGTCCATGTGTAGGAGTTGATTGGAGAATATCACTTATGATTTGTGAAATGGGAGGTTAGTGACCGCACAATTTCTGTTTTGTTTGGTTTCTTTATTTAATGGCATATCAACCTTTTTAGGTTATTTATTGCCAAAGCCATTTTCCTAGAAGAACAGTTGTGGAACTATTTAACCCATAACTGGGAGGATTAGGGGGTTCATACCTTTCCCAAGGGTACTTGCCCAAAAGTGAACGTAATTGCGCGACTAGAATATGAACTCACTTACTACGATTCGGCAGTCCATCGCTTTAACCATTACACCAAGAGGATACCCTCTTCTGTTTTGTAGCATGCTGTTTCCATGATTTGTTCACTACAGGAAACAGCATTTTAGAATACTTTTGTAGATGACTGTATTCATGATGAGATCCCCAACCCACCAAAAAAACAGTGTCCTGGGTATGACATTAAACAGCATTTGATGGTCAGGCTCCAGTTCTGGAGATCTGGAGAGTGTAGATTACTCCTTTATTGCCATTACTCCCAGGTTCACTTAGACTCAGAGTGATAGTAACTGTTTAGATCCCATCAATGGGTCAAATCGGTCTGTGTATCTGACATGAATACTTGACATAATGCAAATGTGTGCAAATTATTTGTATTTGACAGGAATACTTGATAAAATTCTGCTGTGCACAAATTATTTCTACTTGGCAGGAATACTTAATATATAACTGTGTCCAAAATACACTTAAGAAACGAAGCCCAGTCAACTATGGCTATAGAATACACTGACTGCATCTCTGCAGAGGGGTAAGACTCCCCCAATGAGTATCCTAGATATGACACCAAACAATCTGATGGTGAGGTTCCAGTAATGTGGAAGCTTTGGGGAAAGCGGGGTACCCCTTTATTGCTATTGCTCCCTGGTCCACTCTGGCCTGATGTGATAGCACCTGATATCTATGTGTCAAATTGAACTAAACAGTGAACTTATGCTAAACTGAATTGTTTGAAATAGAAATGTTTTTGAAATTTAAACTGTGTACTTATGCTAAACTGAATTGTTTGAAATAGAGCTGTTTATATGTATAAAAATGGATTTGGTATTAAATAACCTACAATGGTTGATATTCCATAAAACCAAATTAAACAAAATGATTGCATCTCTGCAGAAGGATTAGTCTCTTCTCCCACCAAGAAGTATCCTGGGTATAACACTAAACCCCTGGAGCTTTGAGGTATGGTTGGTTGGTTGGTTGGTTTTTATAGCATATCAATTCTTGTTTGTTATTCAATGCTAAATCTTGTTTTGAGTCTCATCTGTTGGTGAAGTAGAACTGTTTAAACATTTTCTGAAGGATTATTTGTTTGGTTTGGTTTGGTTTGGTGTCTTTGTTTAATGGCATATCAACCTTTGTAGGTTATTTAATACCAAAGCCATTCTCTTAGAAGAACAGTAGTGGTACTATTTAACCCATAGCTGGGAGGATAAGGGGGTTCATACCTTTACCAAGGGTATTTGCCAGAAAGTGAACGTAATAGCACGACTGGAGTATGAACTCGCTTACTACGATTCAGCAGTCCATCGCTTTAACCATTACACCATGAGGACACCCCCGGATTATTTGTTGCTTCAAGCCATTTAACTGTGTTCAAATAAATGATTGATATTAAATAGAATTACCATGGTTAGATAGCAATACTTGAAACCATTTAACTATCTACAAACAAATGATTAATATTAAGTAGATTAGAGTTAGAACAAATCTTATCAATGAAAATAGGACTTGGTGTTAAGTAACCCACAAGTGGTGATATGCCATTAAATCAAATGACTGAACCTCTGAAGAAACAACTCCACAAAAAAAATGTTGATATAAAGTAACAATATAAGCAAATCTAAGCATAGAATAACCCTTGATGAGTTGACATGCCATGAAGATCAATTAATCAAGAAAAAAAATTAACAATAAAGTTCCTTTTTTATTGTCTGGCTTGTTTCTCATATTTAAAAACTTTTTATATATCTTATACTGGTTTTACAAACTCTATCAAACCAAGGATAACTTGCAAGATTTTTTGAAATTACCCTCATTTATGTAATATGAGAAGCAGTGGTAGTAACAGTATGCTTTTTTTTCTTTTGCTTAAATTGAATAAAGAAACAACTATTGCAAATTAGACATGTGTGACCATCTGTGAAATGGATGTGTTATGTAGTGGTCACAGAAAGGTGTTGGCTCAGTCAGTAGTAGTTGAAATCGAGGCTCAGTAGTATGTGTGGTAAGATGAAGTCAAGTGTAGATGAAAAACTAAAAGCCAATATCAAAACAAATAATTTCATTGCCAAGTGAATTGCTATAATAAGATAGAATATGATAATTGTTCTACATTTATCTCTGCTTCTTTTTCTCCACATCGTTTCTTTGCTACCTTTGTTTTTCCTTTCCGTTTTTGGCTTACTCCTAAAAAATTTTAAAGATTGGTTAACATTTGAAAGTCAGGCTTCATTGGTTTTCATAAACTTTAATAACATTTTTGTGAAGTTAAAATATTTCATAGAAGGCTAAAGTTTATCTAAGCACTCAGAATATACTGTTTCTCCGGCAAATGGGTAAGACACTCACCGCCAAAAAAAAAAAAGGCATCCTGGGTATAATATTTGATGGTCAGGCTCCAATTAAAAAGATTTGTGGAATATGAAGTATTTCTTTATTGTCATTTCTTCCAAGTCACCTCTTACCCAGAGTGGTAGTTGACCAGTCGGCTGGGACTGTAGAATACACCGACTGCACCTCTGCAGAGGGGTAAGAAACCCCACACACACACTCAACGAGTGTCCTGCATATGACATTAAACAATCTGATGGTAAGGTTCCAGTAATACTGGAGCTTTGGGGAATATGAAGCACCCCTTCATTGCCATTGCTCCCAGTTCCACTCTGGCCTGGAATGGTAGCACCTGATAGGGCCTTATCTATGGGTTAAAACTAAACTGAATACTTATGTTAAACTGAATTGTTTGAATTAGAACAATTTGACTAAACTGAATAGCTTGAAATAGAAATGTTTTTGACAATTAAACTGTACTTACTTATGCTGAACTGAATTATTTGAAATGGAACTGTTTTTGACATTGAAACTCTACTTAGACTAAACTGAATTGTTTAATATAGAAATGTTTTGACATTTAACTGTTTGAATAAACTGAATAGCTTGAAAAAGAAATGTTTTTGACAATTAAACTGTGTACTCATGCTAAACTGAATTGTTTGAAATAGAACCGACTATTTGCATAAAAATGGATTTGGCATTAAACAACCTACAAAGGTTGATATGCCTTAAACCCAACCAACCAACAGAGTGGTAATACATGTTAGGGTCCCATCTATAAGTCAAATAAATCAGTGTGCAAATTATTTGTATTTAATCGGAATACTTAATACTGTAAAACAGTAAATTATTTGTATTAAGAATAGTTACCTTAAGCTATAATTGTTCACAGAGATGTATTATAAGCTACTTGAAACTGTATAAGTATGAGCAAAAATTGACTATCATTAAATAGAAATAATTACTCAAAACTGAATAATTCTTAGTATCAGGTAGAAATACTTGAAAGCATTCAGCTATGTGCAAATTATTTGTACTAGCTTTGAATACTTGATATCATATAACTGTAAACTAGGTTCTTCAGCCTTGGTTAGGCAACTAGTCTAGAAGGAAAACTCTGAATTCAAACCTGTTAAACTCTGCTTAAAAATTGACCTTGTGTCATATCCTGCCCGAGTGGAGGGGTTGGTAAATAGTATCATATAACTGTAAATTATTTGTATTATTAAATCTCACTGAGATGAATCTTAAATACTTTTTGCCACAGACTACAACTAAATTAAAAGTAAAAGTTGGCGACCATAGTTGAGGGGACCCAAAGGATTCCTTTTCAATAGCTACTACATCGAGGTGTAGGGGAGGGCGCTACTCCTTTCCCTGGATTATTCCACTTTACCCCTACCTTATAATATGGAATGTTAAGCAAGACAGAATCAAGTACCATTTTTTGAGTTTTTGGTATGATTCAACCTGGGATTGAACGCCGGTCTCCTAGACCACTGGCAAACACTCTACTCATTAGGCCAATGGCCCGCACATAACTTCTTATTGTAATATTAAATTTTATATACTGTTTGCAATAGACTACAACTAATTTTACAGAGCCAAACTCTTTATTATAATATCAAACTTTATATACTGTTTACCATAGACTACATCTACTTGTAGACCTAACCTAACTCTGTATTACAGAAACATTAAATATAAGTGAGGTGAATCTTATTTAGTGACATAGAGTACCAGTAATGGCATCTGACCTACCTCCATAATATTGTCTTATTGAATATAGATAGGGTGCAAGTTCTTATATGCTATCAAGTTGTAATGAAAAAGAAATATCATAGGAAAAAATATTTGCAAACTTTTTCAAGTGGATGTAACACCAGTAACCTTTGTAGTGTATTATTTTTCCTCTCATTTTTTGTAAACATTATATCCAGTAATCTTTGAGTATAGAGGAGTTTTTTATGCTTTATCTTTTCATTTTTTTCTCATTTTTATTTTCACACTTGATTGGATATACTGATACTAATGTATTACATTAGTTTCCTCTCTTAAAAAGAAAATTTAATTGCATCAATGTTAGGCAAAAAAAAATGGCAGACTTTACGTCATGGATACACAATGTTATTCAACACCTGCTGCTAAGTATTTAAAAATTATTTTTCTTATTTCATTTTTTTGAAAGCTTTTTTGAAAGATTCTTTTGGTTGTATTTTCTCTTGTCCAATTCACTTGAGACTTTCAATTAGAAATTTTTATAATTATTGCTGATTGTTTTCTTGGCTTCTCTGATAAAATTCACAGTTTTGATCAACTGTTGAAAACCTCTGTTACATTGATTCAGAGATAAAATGGAATTGTCTTGAGTTTTTTGCATTTTTTTTCATTTTTTATTTTGGATAAAAATATATATCTTTATTCTCACAGGAGAGGTTATACAGCAGCGGAGAAGAAATAATAGTTTATAACAATATATGGTGCTATCTGTCAGTCTCTTGAGACTATGGATCTATGCTTGGGCAAGGGGTATTCTGGATATGATACCCAACTGCATCCAATGGTAGTGTTTCAGTTCTGGAGATTTGAGGTGTGTGAAGTACTCTTTCATTTCCATTACTCCCAGGTTCACTCAGAGCCAGAATAATTGTTTTGGTTTGATTGTTTAATGACATTTCAACCTTTGTGGGTTATTCAATGCCAAAGCCATCCCCGTAGAACAGTTGTAGTACTATTAAACTCGTTGTAGGAAGATAAGAGAATTCATACCTTTCCCATAAGTGAATATAATACCACGACTGTAGTTTGAACTCGCTAACAACAATGTTGTAGTGTAACAAATTAGCCACTACACCACTGAGACTCTCCACCTGGGTCTCATCTATAGGTCAAATAAATCTGTTTGCAAATTATTTGTATTAAGATATAAATTCTTGATACCAGATAACTATGTGCAAAACTCTAAAGAAACTGCAAAAAAAATTTAAATATAAAGATGCAATATATGCAATTCCCAAACTCTTTTGCATAAAATGACCCCAGGAGGTTGACATGCCATTAAAATTAATCACTCAGTCAAATTCTTCCAGTAGCTTTGGCTGTTCTGAGACCCAGTTTAAAATCTCCTGAGTATCTCTTATTATAATATCTGACAGAAAAAATACAATTGAATAGTATTATTGGATTACTGCCAACATGATATTACTTTCCTTTTGGTAATCCAAATAGCAGAAGATAAAAATAGTTTGTATGTAAAGAATAGGTGAAGGATTGTAAATTTTGCATATTTATAATCTATTGGAATTGAGAACATAATTATAACACATGAGAAAACACAAGAGAAGTCATTATTAGTAATAAAAATAAAAATCCTCCTTTGTCAAAATCTAACAAATCACTTAAAGTCCATAGTAAAATAACACATTGGCTGAATGGTTCTTCAATGAAAAGAGAGAAAAGAAATTTATATCTTTAGGCAGAGAAACAGTTTATGTACTGCTCTGTTCAATTATCATCATGAAAAGAAGGCAAAACAATATAAAACCTCAAAAAGAAAATCAATGGAGGATAACTTTTACCATTTCAGGTGCCAAGGGCAAATAACTCTTGTTTTTTCTGAGGTAATATCATCCCTACAGTATTGATAATTATAGGATATATATAATAAAAATATCAATAATATAGTGGAGTCATAGATTGCCTTTAGATGTATGTTTGAAATAAGTTTTCAAATAAAGGTACGCAAAAAGGAAAATACTTTTGATTCCCTTTATATAATAAGAATAATGTAGTTATGGATAGTCTTTAGATATGTACAGTTTTTGGAAGAAATGTTTGTAAAGAATAAAAATCCTCTTGATGTACCCTAATATTTTGAGGTACAGCATTTCCTATGACTAATTGCACTTCTATCAATGTTTTTGGTCTAGTGGGTAGAGTGTTCGCCAATGGTCCTGGAGACCTTGGTTCAATCTCTGGTCGGGTCATAGCACAGACTTAAAAAATGGCACTTGATACCTCCTTGCTTAACACTCAGCAATATAAGGTATGTATCAAGGGTAAAGTGGAACAATCCAGGGAAAAGAGTGGCACCCTCCCCTACATCTCGGTGTAGTAGCTATTGAAAAAGGAGACTTATGGCCGCCCTCGACTAAAGGGAGACAACTTACTACTTATTATTTCTTGAACATCATACTATCAAAACATAATTGGCAGCCATAATCAAGGGTGACCCAAAGACTTCCTTTTCAATAGCTTCTACACCAAGGTATAGGTGAGGCTGCTATTCCTTTCCCTGGATTGCTCTACTTTACCCTTGATTCTTACCTTATAATGCTGATTGTTAAGCAAGGTGGCATCAAGAACAATTTTTTGAGTCTTTGGTATGACTTGACCTGGGATTGAACCCTGGTCTCCTGGACCATTGGCGAACACTCTGCTCATTAGCCACCAAACTCTACAGCCCGTAATGGTTATCAGCATTGGAAATGGAATTGGTAACCAGAGTTCAAATATTGGTTGGTTGGTTGGTTGGTTGGTTAGTTAGGTTTTATGGCATATCAATTTTTGTAGGTTATTTAACGCCAAATCCATTTTTATGTAAATAATCTGTTCTATTTAAAACAATTCAGTTTAGCATAAGTACACAGTTTAATTGTCAAAAACATTTCCATTTCAAACTATTCAAGCAGTTATATGAAACAATTCAGTTAAGTGTAAATACAGTTTTAATGTCGAAAAAACAGTTCTATTTCAAATAATTCAGTTAAGCATAAGCACGCAGTTTAAATGTAAGTACGCTTTAATTGTCAAAAACATTTCTATTTCAAGCTATTCAGTTTACTTAAACAATTCAGTTTAGCATAAGTATGCTGTTAGTTCTATTTAACCCATAGATAGGGCCCTATCAGGTGCTACCACTTCGGGCCAGAGTGGACCTGGGAGCGATGGCAATGAAAGGGTACTCCACATTCTCCAAAGCTCCAGCATTGCTGGAACCTCACCATCAGATTGTTTAGTGTCATATGCAGGACACTCGTTGGGGTGGGGTTTACCCCTCAGCAGAGAAGCAGTCAGTGTATTCTACAGACCAAGCTGACTGGGCAATCAAATATTGGATGTGGTTCTTTACATTTCCCTTTATGCTAATGTATTTTGGAAAGGCATGAACCATCTGTTCTCCCCACCTCAACATTCACCAGCTAAGGGTAAACAGTTGAGCAAACTGGGTTGTTTACAAATCAGTCTAAGAGAAGGAAAACTCTGAATTCAAACCAGCCGTACAGCGCTTAAAAATGGATCTTTTTTGACCATTTAAACATTAGTTAGAAAGTGTTAATGCTGAAGAGTTTGGCAATAAATTGTAATAAAAAATAATAATTTTATTCTTTTGATTGTATAATATCCCATTGGAAGCATAAAGATTTTGGTGTCCTGGGTATGACACTAAATTACATCTGATGGTGGGGATCCAATTCTGGTACTTTGGGGAATACTGAGCACTACTCCATTGCCATTACTCCCAGATCCACTCTGACCCAGAGTTCTGCTATCTGTCTGGGTCCCATTTAGCGATCAAATAGATCTGTTTGAAAATTATTAGTATTGGATAAAGATACATGAAACCATATAACTGTGTGCAAACAAATGATTATTATCAATTAGGAATACATGAAACCATACAACTGTGTGCAAATTATTTGTATCAGATAAGAATACTCATTATCATATTAGAGCTTTGGTGAATGTGGAGTACTCTTTCATTGGCATTACTCCCAAGCCCACTTTTGCCCAGAACGCCATAATCTGTTAGGATCTCATCCATAGCAATACTTAAAGCCATTTAACTGTTCACAAACAATAAATAGCAATATTTGAAACCATTTAAATGTGTACAAAGAAAAGTTTAATATTAAGAAGAATTATTTGTATTCAATAACAATAGTCAATGCTATAGTACTATGTACAAACAAATAAGCTCTCGCATGTTACCTATAAACTATTACTTTACAAATCATATATGATATGAACAGGACTTGGCACTAAATAAGCCACAAGAGTCGATATGCTATAAAACATTTTCATATAAATGTGTGCAAAAAAAAATCTTAAACAACAACAAAAAATGCAAATATGAATGTGATTCTTTAAACTCTTGACATTACATATCCTCAGAGAGATTAAACTTCTATTAACATCACTCAACCTATTAAATAAAACCCTGGTATCTTTATTTTAGAAAAAATTAACATTTTATTTTTAAAAATCTGTTACAGATATACTTATTTGTAGGTAGTTGAGTATCTTGAAATTTTGATCAAGATTTTATCACCTTAGTTAAAATATCTAATAATTCTTCAAGTGAAAATCTGTATGAATTATTAATCTTTTCAAAAGCGGTTTTCTTTGAAGTTGCTTTATCATATCAGTGTTCTTTCTTATTTATTATTATACTTTTAAATAGAACCTAGTTGAACTGGATTTAAAATCAAATAAACAAAAATTAAAGCTTCAATGAAAATTCATAAACCTTGATATTCAAACAGAATGAATAATTCTACAATCCTTCATGATTTATATTGAAAGATTTGTTAGAACCCACTCCCCTAAAAAAACTGTAGACAATAAAAAATCAATCCTGATTGGAAACCTGGGGATAATCACCATAAGCAATCAATCAAAATGGTTGAGTGGAAAATAAAAACAGCAAGAGGGTATTATTAAAATAATGATATTCATTTCCCAATAATTTTTATGCATTCTTTTTATCTGCTGCCAGGAGGAGGGAGTGAATTGGTTTACAATGATAAATACAAATGTGACAATCAAAAAATTAAAGCAGAACAGCTTACAGTTTAATCATTGTCAATTAACTAAAATAGGTTTTCTTTTTCTTTTGTTGTCACTCCTCTCTGGTCTTTCAGCAATAAATTTAAGATAAAAGTAAGAAATATAATCAATATGACATTTTATATTCAAATACACAGACGAGGAATTTAGATGAAATTTCAGCACTGAAGTTACACAAATGTTAATCATACTAATGTTGGTGTCACCAGCATAAAATGTCTAAGCTTAGTCAATCACCAAAGTAATGAGCTTTTTTAAAAATGACTTATCCAGTAACCTGATTTGGTCATGGGGTGCAATTTATTTAGGGTAAGAATTGCTTGGCAGAGATTATCCCTCTCCAGATCTGGTTTGAATTCAGAGTTTTTTTCCTCATAGACTGGTTGCCATGCCACGGTTATAGAGTCCAGCCTGCCATACTATTTACCTCTAGCTTGAGAATATTTGGATTCATAACTTTCCCAAAGGTATTAGCTCTACATGAAATGTAAACAGCCTCATTCAGGATTTGAACCATGAAATCTGAGTCCACTTCCAATCATATTAACAATTATGCAATGAGCACTTCCTGCAATGAGTCTCTTACTTTTTTGATTGACTCGATGGTTATTCAAAAGTTATCAACTCACTTTTGTTTAGTCTGGCACACAGGCCTCAAGTTGCTTATAATTGCTGTTGTTCCTAACAAGTCATCTTCCAAAGTACTAATTTTATTTGAATTATTTCATGGTTATTTGGTACCTATGATAGCCGGATGTATGCTCCGGCAGGTCCAACCAAACATCTAAGGTACCAAACTGCCATTTCTATAGAAGGACTAATATGCAAATACAAGCACATGGTTTTCTTTACGAGAGGTTGAAGCTTGCTAAACTGAAGGAGTAACAAAAGCCTGCTCACCTGGCCAATGGCATCACATCAAAAATGGATTTCATTCCATTGTCAAGAAATGGTCCTCAGGATCCTGCAGGATAATCAGACCACTATCAGGCAGAGGAACAAGATCCAAGAGTCCAGAGATTCCTAAAAATCTCCAGTGCCCATAAAGGCTGAGAACAAGAATGGAATGGAAGCATTTTGTGGCCATCAATATAGAAAACATCAGAAATCTGGTGAATAAGAATAAAAAATATCAACTTATTGCATGTTATTTAATATTGATTCATTTGTAAACATTTGATTGTAATTATGTATATTTTCAATGTTCTGTTGGATTTTTTTTTTTTTAATTGCACCTTTTTTATTTGTCATTTTGATCACAAAATCTCATTCCTCTGTAATAATAACAATAATCCATTGTTTGGACACAGTTATATGGTATAGAGTATTCTTATCTAATACGAATAATTTCCAAATTGATCTATTTATCAATAGGATTCTAACAGATACAACAACACCTGGTCAGAATAGATCAAGGAGTAATAGTAATGCTGGAGAAACTCAATACTTCCTAGAGCTCTAGAATTAAATACTCAGGAGACCACCTTTTTTGAGAAGTAGGAAGTCTTATCCTTTTAAGGGAAATCTAGCTGGTGTATTCAAAGCCCTACTGACAAGGTTGTTTGATACAGAGCAGGTTCATTGCCACTTTCGTGATCTGATAGAAACCAATGCTTTCAGCATGATAAGTCTTACTTAACCTTGCTTGGTATGGCACACAAGTTTTGGGTTGCCTCCAGCACCTGCCAGAGGGAGACCCCATGGCATAATGGGTAAAGTGTTGGACTGCAGCCTTGAAGTGAGCAAGTTTGAATTCCAATTGCTCTGTTATGTTCTCTTTCAAAGCAATACCTTTGGGAAAGGCATGAACCAACTTATTCCCACAGCTATGGGTTCTCTAGCATCACTGCTCTTCTTCTACAAGAATGGCTTTGGCATAAAATAACCCACAAAAGTTGATATGCCATTAAACAAAGAAATGAAAGCCAGCACCTACTGTTTTTAAGTGGCTCATGTAAGTACTAATCAGGTTCATCACTGCTTAACTTCAAAATTCATAGGAATAGTTATTTACTAAACTTGCTCTTCCAAAGTGGTCACCCATCCCAGAACTGAATTGGCTCATCACTTCTTAACTTTCTGTATAACCTACTCATAAGTTAACAATTCAGTGTTGCTTAGATTTACTACAATGATGTTGAAGTCCAGCATGCGAGCCACTACTCCATAAAATTCCACTTCCTTAGATTTAGCATTAGGTGACAAGCATGGGACACACTGTGAGGATGAAATTCATGACACAGTAGTTACAAGTCTGGTCTGAGACTAGCTTGCTAACCATTATGGAATGTCCTATTTAAAAGGTTATTTTGAAGAATAAATAAAGAAAGGTTGTTTTGTACATTCATATTGTTATTCTTTTACACAAAGAAATTATCAAAAGTTGTTAGGTATATTTGTTAAGAACAAAATATTTGATATTAGATTAGAACAAAAGTAATTGTTTTTGTTAGTTTAAACTGTGATGAATATTTTGAAATAAACTATTTTCTAACTTCATATAACATACAAACCTGGTGGAGGTGCATGGTGTGATGGTTAGTGTTATGGAAAATGGACTTGAGGATGCAAGTTCAAATCCTAGACAGAGCTTTTTGCATTTCATTTCATGCAAATGCCCTTGAAAAAAAAGTATGAATCCTCTATTATTCTCCCAGCTATTGGTAAATAGTTTGTAAGACTGGGTTCTTTAGCCTTGGTTAAGCAACCAGTCTATTTGAAGGAAAATTCAAGCTAGCTTTACTTTGCTAAAAAATTATCTTGTATCACATTTTGCCCATGACGGAGGGGTTGGGTAAATATATACCAATACGCAAATCTCTTTACAAGTTTAAAATATCTTCATTAGTTACTTTTATTTTGAGTATTTGTGGAGATGACATGATTTAAGTCATTTTTCTGCAACTGTTTTAGAACTTCATCTTTCTCTCTACTCCTTTTCTCAGGGCCTCCTTACACAAACTGACTTCAAACATTTGACCTTCGGGCCGACTCTATTTAACTATTCTCTTCATATATATTTTATAACTTTCCTTCATCTATCCTTCTTCATCAGAGAAATAATTATGTGGTGTAATGGTTATTGTCGCAGGATCTGGACACGGCGACACGAGTTCAAATCCTGGACCTGACTGATTGCATTTCACATAGCACTAATACCTTTGGGAAAGGTATGAATCCAGTTATTCTCCCTCCAGCTATGGGTAAATAGTAGGGCAAACTAGGTTCTTCAGCCTTGGTGAGGCAACTAGTCTAGGAGAAGGAAACTTCTGAATTCAAACCTGATAAACTCCGCTTAAAAATTGACCTTGTGTCATATCCTGTCCGAGTGGAGGGGTTGGTAAATATGATTATGTTTTTAACTTCCAATCATAAACAAATCTATACTAAGTAACTTAACAAACAGCTCATGTAATAATAAACCTGATGACCTTTATGCTACTTGAAATTGGGAACTGCCATGTTGATACTCTCAATATGAGTGTGTTTCAAAAATTTGTAAGCTTCACCCAGAAAGAAGAGCTATTGCTGCACATTTTTTGTGGCAACACACTAACACTTCAGATTTCTGTGCTGGTGAGACCCATACAAAGCTAAGTGACGTACAACTAATCTAAAATCTGAGTGATGCTTAGAACTTTTTGAACAACCCTCATATATCTGAAAGAAGAATGAGAATGTTAAAATTTGTCCCATGTCAATTATTATTTGTAGAGTCTTTTATATTCTGAGATTTCTGATTGATCTCCCTCTTGACATCCTGACTATGTGCATGAATTTGGCTATCTCTAAATCCTTGAAGTTGGTGACTTGTGCTGTAATATACAAGCTTAGCTGGCAACAGAGTGCTATTGATGAACTTAGCAGATTCAATCCGGTTGCAAGATAACATCAACAAAGTGGTTTCACAGGAAAGAGAAAAAATAAAGGAGGATGGCGAGAATGTAATTTATTGCCTGTAGATAGAATGCCAGATATTTCTGTTCGCAGATAAGATCAACAAATTACCAGAAATAAAAGTGGTAGTATGTAAGTTCCGATACCTGCTATAAACAGAAAATAAGTGGGCAAAGAGGCGTGTTCATATTTCCACATGGGACTTGAAAGACAATATAAGGTCTGTAATTTTGGACTGAGAGAGACTCGTTGGATACTCAAGCCAATTTGTCAGCTTTCCTGTGTGTGTTTTCCGGTTGTCATTCTAAATCACACAAAGGGTTTCCTGCCACAGAAGAAAGATATGTGTGAACTCTCTCTGATCGTATTCCTACTTCACACAAATATCACCGTCGAAAAATAAAAATATAAATTATATCTTAATATATCTATGTGGTCTTCGTTGTTTGTCCAGCATTACAATATACGACAGTGCCAATAAGTATTTTTTTCTGTTTTTCAGTATCAGATTCAAAACTGCCTTGTTGATGTTGATGATAGATCTGAAAGAGAAACAAGAACATTAATATTTGGCACATGCCATGTAACATTATGATGTGTCATTTTCTATTTGTGACCCACTAAATGTGCATTCTAAAGTATCAGGTGAACTCTGAACATATTTAAAAGTTGTTCAAAAAGTTCTCAGACTCACCAAGAAAGACGAGGATAGCTGAAAATTTATGCTGTGGTAACACACTACCGCCTCTTATAAAACTAGAAAAACTAATTCAGATCATTTTAGTTTCATAAGAAGTGGATGTGTGTTCACTTAGGCTCTCCTTTCTTGGTGAGGCTTAGAACTTTTTGAACGACCCTCATATGTATAAGACCATTTGCATGAGAATCAGTGTGTTTTGTTTTGTTTTTTTGATTCGTGATAAAGGAATTGCATTCTGATAATGTTAAAAGACAATCAAATTTAATTTCCTATCTGCCTGATATTCTTCCATGCAAGAAGATGATCATTACAGAATTATCTTTTACTGGTTGTTTCCATGTGTCTTTGTTAGTTTTCTTTTGACTTTTCACTGTTTGTTTCAGGATCTTTTTTGTTTATTTGTATTTGTTTTTTTAGTAGTGTTTTTACTCATTTTTTTTTCTTCGAGAGGGAATTTTATGTAATTGTATTTGTCCTCTTGGTTTTCTTTAAATTTTCTCATTAGGCTTTGGTGACAAAATGAAAAGTATTGATTAATTACTGAAAAACACTGTAGCATTAGTGCTGAGATAAGTGTGGAAAGATTCCCGAGATCTTTGGATTTTTTTTAGTTGTTTCTTTTGTTGTTTTTAGTTTTTGTATGGCTATGTATTAGTATATTGATGCAACAGTGCCAACTTGATTATCAAAGTTTAGCAACGTAATGTCTTTGATAAGAGCTGTAACAAAGAAGGGGATTACAAAGTAATAAAATCAAAATTATTTTATCCATTTGATTACTTTTATTTCATACTTTTTTCATACAAGCGCACAACAGTTTTGTTAATAGTCTATTCATATGGAAAGAAACATATAGAAATAATCAAGTTTAGCAAAATAATTTCTTTTGTGTTGCTTTCTTTCATGTTGACATTGCCCAACAAAAGCAGGTGCTGCAATTAGACCTTTGTATATGCATATGCACACATTAATTAATGTGTATGTTTACATACGTATGTGGACTTAAGAACAGTTTGCCTTAAATTTTTTAAAATTTTAATTCTATTTTTGCTTTTTTAAAGAATCATTGTCAATCATTAATATTAATTTTGATGAGTACTTGTTAAAATTTTTTAATTGATTTTTTTTATTATTACAGTTTATTTACATTGTCATGTAAAACACCATTGAGTAATAGTTGAATTACATCATATTGTTACATCATAGTGAGGGAGTTCAAATTCCAGTTACACTATGATATTCACTTTCTGATTAATACCCTTGAAAATGGTATAAAACCCCATATCCTTCCAGTTATGATAGTTGATACGTCATTAAGCAAAGAAACAAAACAAAACCAATCATGGACAAAAAATAATAATGTATAATCTCTTGGCAAGGCTCGAACTCACATTACCTGTTACTGCAAGGAAGTTTATTTATCCCTACCAGCTGTTTTACCAACTGCAGTCTCATAAATCCATCTCTTTGGACATTGGCATGATGGTTAGAGTGTTCGCCAATGGCCCGGGAGACCTGAGTTCAATCCCAAGTCAAGTCATACCAAAGACTCAATAAATGATACTTGATGCCTCCTTGCTTAACACTCAGCATTATAAGGTAAGGATCAAGGGTAAAGTGGAGCAACCCAGGGAAAGGAGTAGCACTCTCCCCTATAACTTGGTTGATTGATTGATTGATTGATTGGGTTTAATGGCATATCAACCTCTATAGGTGCCAAAGCCTGTTTACATGTATGTACGATTCCTATAACTTGGTGTTGTAGCTATTGAAAAGGGAGCCTTCAGGTCACCCTCAACTATGGTCACCAACTTTACTTACTTTTTACTTATTTTGTCACTCAATCTATTTGCCACCATGATTTTTTAAAATTATTTTTAGATACTAGTTTGGTTTATAGCTTATTTCATTTTATTTGTTCTATTAGGCAAAGTATTGTCAATCATTATTAATGTTAAAGAATAGCTTTTATATCTTTTAATTTTTGATTGATTTATTTTAAGCGACTTATTTACATTGTTATTTCTATGACACTTTATTTATGCATATCAGCTGCTTTACCAACTAAATCACAGGAGCCATTGGTATTATAGAAGCCCAAACCATGTGATTTAGTTATCCCCTACAACATCTCTGAACTGGGGGTTTTGCATGGTGTGATGTAAGGGAAACTAGACTAGCAGACCATTGTTAGTGCCCCCATACTTCTGGCCTTGTGCTAAACTAAGCTAAGCTTAGAAAATGTCTACTAATTGCGTCAAGCAGGGTATGAGTTAGTATTAGGATATAGATCATGTTTATCAATCCAACTTTGTATATATGTATATATATATATATATATATATATATATATAGAGAGAGAGAGAGAGAAATATAGAGTGAGAAAAAGCAAGATAAGATAACTCTGTTAAATCTGTCTGTATCATAGTTTGTTTTCTTTTACACACTAGTAGCATATTTCATTTTTGTTTTTTCAATGAAGTGTTATCAATCATTGTTATGAATTTTGTTGAGAACTTCCATCTTTTAATCATTTATTGACTTTTTTTATTGCAACTCATAAATTGTCATTTGATGATGGCAAAGGAAAACATGGATCCAAAATAGCCAAGAATAAGCCCCCAGTGGGGTTCAAACTTAAATCCCCTTTTATCTCAGGGAAGTTTATTTATGCACATAAAGTGCTTTATAAACTACTCTAAATAGCACTTGCCCAGTTGGATGAGGCTGTTGAAAACACTGACTGCTTTTCTGCAGAGGGATAAAAAAAACCAACGAGTATCCTCGATATGGCACTAAACAATCTGAGGTTCTAGTAATACCCCCAGGTCCAGAGTGGTAGCACCTGATAGGGTCTTATCTATTGGTCAAATAGAACTAAACTGTGTACCTATTTAAACTGCATACTTATGCAAAACTGAATTGTTTGAAATGGAACAGTTTTTGATATTGAAACTGTACTTATGCTTAACTGAATAGTTTGAAATAGAAGTTTTGACTGACTGTGTAAAAACAAAAAACTATACTTATACTAAACTGAATTGTTTGAAATAAAACTGTTTGACTAAACTGAATAGCTTGAAATAGAAATGTTTTTGACAATTAAACTGTGTACTTATGCTAAACTTTGCCCAGTCAGCTAGGGCTGTAGAATATACTGACTGCATCTCTGCAGAAGGGTAATCCCACCCAACAAGTGTCCTTGATATAACATTAAATTATGTGATGGTGAGGCTCCAACCTTGGAGATTTAGGGAATGGGGAGTATCCTTTCATTGCCATTACTCCCAGGTCCACTGTGACCCAGAGTGGGAATGCCTGATAGGTTCCTATGTATGGGTCAAATAGAACAAAATAGGGCAAAGGAATATGTTTACAAATCCTAAATATAGTTGATATATGTGTAAAAACAAGATTTGGCATTAAATAACCTATAATGGTTGATATACCATAAAACACAACCAAACCAAACCAATGTTTTTCACACAGGTAATGGAAGAAAAACTGACAAACTTATAATTATATTTTTACTTAGCTTCTACTTTATTCAAATATTAATCCATAAGGCTAATAATAGTGAGAATTTAATTTTGTTTTGCCATTAGAAAGGGAATAGAATTTTCCTACTTATCTTTAGTAAAATAGCCCAAACTGGCCTGGTAAGAGCTAAAGCCGTAAACCTTTTAAACATTTTTGTTCACTTTTATATCTCATCTCCAAATCTTGGAATCTAAATGAAAAGCCAGTTTTCTATGTTTGTTCATACATTCATATTAACTAATCATAATCCATATCTTTTTCAGCAGCAGTTAAAATTTAGTGCCATACCTAAGACACGCTGGCCTATGTAACTGTAAGTCTTAACTCTTCTGGACTGTTTTAATTAGTCAAGCTGATCTCAGCAGTGCCGTGGTCTGGACAGTCTTAATTCTTCCTTGGATTTCCAGTTCCATCAATCTCTTTCCCAAGATCATTAGGATTGTTCTAAGGGCTCCAACTACGATTGCCTCAACAGTCATCTCCATGTTGCTTAACTCTTCCAGCTCTCTGGCTAGGTCAAGGTCATTTTTCTCTTTCATTTCTTTTACTCTATGATCTGCTTGAACAGCAAAGACTACCAGTTGATTACTACTACTACTACTGCTACTATCATCATCACTACCACCACCACCATCATTATTATTATCGTTGATATTATTATCTAATAAAAATAAAGTCTGTGAAGTGAAAGCGGGAGAAAAGAGACAAGCAACTACTGACAGAGATGAGTAATGACTGTTGGTTCATTGTCTAAATTAAAGTAAGTGAATTAAACCTCATTCCAATCAAGGAATTAGATAGAAAGATATAATATATTAACTCCTCACATTTTTATTCATTTTATTATCATTTTTTCCTATTCTTTTTTGAAAATTTTCTTAAAATTTCTCTTATTTGAACAAATGTCTTTCTATCCTTTTTTATTAGACAAAACAAACTTAATTTTTAATTGCTTTTTTTTATTGCAACTCATGCACATTGTCATTCTATGACCGCATAGAATCATGATTCAAGGGGGTTGAATCTCCATGCTGGACTGTGACTTTATACTAAGCATGACTCTAGTCAGGTTAGTATGTTCACTTTCAGATAAATACCCTTGAGCCCCATCTTATCCTTCCAGCTGTGACTTAAGTAGTACCACTATTGGTACTACAAGGATGGCTTTAGCATTAAATAACCAATAAAGGTTGGTATGCCATTAGATAAAGAAACCAAGACAAACCACATATTCTTATTGAAATATAAATCTTGCACATTTGAAAGGAATTTAGATATATTCTTAGAGCATTCCCTATGTAACTATTTCAAAATAAAGCTACGAAAAGACCAGATTTGGTCCCCTAAAAATCATTTCTCTCAGAGTAAACTAGGATTGAATTTGTTCCTCCAATCAATACCTCTCATCTGTTAAGCAAGGGTCTCCCATCTTAAAACACCTCATACTAAACCTAACATAATCATGTGATCAAAAGAGCATTTATAAAAATGATAAAACCTAATGTTATCCAGAAGATGTCTATGGCTTGTGAGACTAACCATTGCTTTAGGACAGGTGCAAATTCAATCATCTTCTTAAAATTTGCCTTTTTTTTCTTTAATTTCTTTTCTTTTTATATTTTCACCTTTCTTTTTTGCTTTAATTTCTTTTATTTTTGGCTTTTTCTTTTCTTTGACCAAGCATATTTTTCTTCATTCTTTTCTTTTTCTTTATTTTTCTTCCCTTTTTCTTTTTACTCCACTTTTTTCATCTTTTTCTTTCTATGTTATGTCTGCATTTTGCTTTTTCCATCTTTTATTTTTTTACCTTTCTTTATTCTGAATTTTTACTCATTTTCCCTTTTCTCTTTCTTTTCTTTTTTCTTGTCTCCTTTCAATTTTCTTCTTTCTTTTCCTTTTTCCTTTTATTTATCCTTTTACATCTTTCTTTTCTTTTTTCTTCTTTTCTATTTTCTCTTCCTTCTTGTTTTTTTCTTTTTCTTTCATTTCCTTTCTTTTCCCTTCCCTTTTTTCTACTTCTATTTCCTTGTTTCTTTTCCTCTTCCTATTCTTTTTCTGTTTTATGCTTTTCTATTTTCTATGCATTTGCTTTTATTTTTCTTCTTTTCCTTTTTTTTATTTCTTTTTGTTACTTTACTTGCTTTCTTCTTCATTTACTTTCTTTTTATGTTATCTTTTTTCTCTTCCTACTCTATATTTTCATGACTTTGTCATTTGGGACAGCAGAATACACCAACTGTATCTGTGCAGAGGAGTAAAATTCCCCAACAACTGTCCTGGATATGATACTAAACAATTTGATGGTGATGCTCCAGTAATACTGGAACTTTGGGGAATGCGGAGTACCCCTTTATCGCCATCACTCCCAGGTCCACTCTGGCCTGGGATGATTGCACCTGATCGGGTCCTATCTATGGGTCAAATAGAAATAAACAGTATACTTATGCAAAACTGAATTGTTTGAAATAAAACTGTTTTTTACATTTAATTGTGTGTAAACAAAAAACTGTACTTAGGCCAAGCTGAATTGTTTGAAATAGAACTGTTTATATGTAAAAAATGGATTTGGCATTAAACCTACAGTGGTTGATATGCCATAAAATCAAACCAATATGTTCATTCTTTTACTTTTTAGTCAGCTTTTTCATTACAAGTTTTTATTTTTTTCTCTTTTGCCATTTTTTTTCTTTCGCCATTTTATTTCTTTCAAATTGTTAATTTTAATTTCTTCCTTTTTTTCATTTTCTGGTCACCATTTTCTCTCTAAGCAATTCTGAAAATTTCTCCTCCAATTAACTTGTCACAAGTCCCAGCCACTGTTCATAGATTGGATTGACCCTTTTCATGTCCTCTTTTTTGACTTCCATAATGATGCAAAAACATAAGCTCACTCAACAAGGACATAGAGTATTCAGTTATAGTAAAGAGACAGTGTGAAAAAAGAAGAAATAAAGAAAAGATGTAAAGAATATCAAGTTAAACAGAGAGAAAACGTGAAAGTGAAAGACAAAGAAAGAAAAATAAGAGTGTGTTATATTATCGGCAACCAAACACAAGAATTGGCAGGGTGATCATCTTCTGGTGATTAGTGATTGCTTCATGGTAGAAAAGAAACAGACATTAAATCTTCTTGACAATTGTAAATAATTTTTATTCCTTTCAGTAACTTTTTTGGGGTACAGATCATGGGTTTCCAAGTCTGTTGTCTGGAGAAGATATTCCTGTTAGCTATTAATTCTAAGTGGGTAGAACCTATTCACTATCTTTGCTCCTTCTTACCTTTACAAGTCTCATTCATCTGACTTCATTCTCAGTCTGTATCAAGTTTCTCTGTCAAGTCCTGATCATCTTGATGTCTTCTTTATGACACTCAGCTTCCAGTACTGAACATCCTCTATAAACAGTATTTCTAACCAAATTCCTTCACCATAGGTATGATTTGTATCCAGGTCAGTTTTCAAACAGAGTAAAGCCAGTTTGAGTTCACAGTTTTCCTTCTAGACAGGTTGTCTTACAAATGTTAAAGAACCTAATTTGCCCTACTATTTACCTCATAGCTGGCGGGAGAACAGATGTATTCATGCTATTTTCAAGGGCATTAGCATGAAGTGAAATACAAACAGCCTCATCCAGTATTTGAACTTGGATTGCTGATGACATCTCCTATGACAATAATGCTAAGCTAAGAACACCTCTGATTTATCCATTTACTCCATTGCAGGTATTTTTCAATGACACCTGCATTTGTGTATTTTGCACCTGATGAAACTGGGATCTTTTCTGGTGCACAAACACCAGCTGCGTGTGATAAAACCTATGTACATTGACACTGATTCAACTTGAAACATGGGAAAGTTAGCAAATATTTATATAAAGTTTTTAAGAATTTGAAAAAACGCATAATAAGTGACATTCTTGGCAGGGTTGATCAACAAAAACTTACATTCATCAGCTCGGTGCAGACTAAGAGCAATGGCTGATAAGGACATATGGTAAGAGAGAGTCAAGCGAATCTGTGCTATCAACACAATCTGATAATCCTATTTACCAACCCCTCTGCTCAATCAGGATATGACACAAGGTTAATTTTAAAGCAGAGTTTAACAGGTTTGAATTCAGAGTTTTCCTTCTCCTAGACTAGTTGCCTCACCAAGGCTGAAGAACACAGTCTGTCCTACTATTTACCCATAGCTGGAGGGAGAATAATTGGATTCATACCTTTCCCAAGGGTATTAGAGCAACATGAAATGCAATCAGTCTTGTCCAGGATTTGAATTTCTTACGACGATAACACAATCTGATTATAATGTAGGTAATATTAGCTAAAAAACTTGATGATTTTTTTCAACTTAAAAAATTGATTTGATAATTATTCTGTCCTTTGCTCCAACACAACATTAAAATTCTAAAGGAGAAACAAGTAAGGATAGACCTTCTACTAAGAATATCTACTCTCAGGCTCACCAGAAAAGTATGCAAAGTAGTAGAAGAATATTGAGAAGATGTGTTTGAGATCAAAAACATTTTATTTTCTTTTATTGTCGTTCAGGATATCATTTATTTTTTCATGCAGGGATATTTCACATGCCAGGGTTATAGTTGAGAAAGACAATGGTTGAGTGTTATATTGTCATCTACAGCATCATAACGACACAATAATAAATGCGCACGCAGGAAGACTTCTTTACAAATATATACCTCTCACTTTATTGCAAGGGTTCGAAAAGGTTACTCAAGGTTTGCGTGTGAGAGGGAGCATGGAGACCGAACATAACTGCAATATTTTGACCTCCACTCTTATGGCCGTCAGCGTTGTGTTTTTCTTGTTCTCCTGATGCTCAACCGGAGGCCCTGGGGTCCACTCTGCTGGGTGCTGGCTTTCTTTACTGCATCTTATCAGCAACTTCTCTGGTCCCCAAACTCCATCGGGTTTCCCTGAGTTAAATAATAGTTCAATGCCCACTCGATCGCCCATTCGATCTTTGAAATCGCATGTTTAATCATCATCAAGCAGAAACAACTGTCATGCAGTTCAGAGGTCACTCTCTTCCGGTGCGTCAGTCTATGAGAGTATCATGGGATTTTTTAGCTTGTCCCATTTTGTTAGCCAATTTCCGCCCACGCGATTTCCTCTCCTAACTGCAATTGGAATGTGTCACTTCCTTCGGGTGCATCACCTTGAATGGCATTTTGGGCCAGGTCGAAGGTCAAAATACAACATGAGCAGCTGGACATGTTTTCTCTTTGCTGCTTGGATCCTTTCTGCCTGCTGGATCAGATTAGGCTTTCTTATATAGGGCAGAGGAGACTCAGTTCACTATGCTGAGAGTCACATAGCTCACTTTCTAATTGGTTGGAAAATATTTTTATGACTTTGTTTATCCTGTGTGTTGATCCCAGAACTAGGGGTATTGAGCCAATAGAATTTTGATCTGTCTTTGCCACATGGATATGGGGTGTCAAGATAAACACTTTCATTTGTGTTGTCGAAAATAGTTTCAACAAGTTACAGCAATAACAGTAATAGAATTCTTTTAGTTGTCTTAATTTCATGAGGAGGTGGCAGGTTCAATCCTCACTACAGGCGAGTAGCAGTACAGGAATACTTAACACTTGTACCCGGTTATGGCTAATGGAATCAGAACATGCGACCCCCGTGGTTTCAATAAAGGATGTAGTTCGAAGTTCCGTGAAGGTTCCCGAGTTCAACAAACATCTGAAGAAGGCCAGAGGATATATCAGCTGAAACGTTGTGGAAATAACAATAAAGATGAAGACAATAGTCCAAAAACCCTTAATGATAAGAATTCTTTTCCTTGAAGTACTAATAAGCTTAAATCACATTACTTTCATTTCCTTTTGATAAAAAATAGGGCCCCCTGTTGTAAGGCACTAGGATAGGATCCTGGTGGTTGAGCTGTCATTGATCCAGTTACAGAGTGGTCAATGGCTTGCAACACACCCCTTTGGCCCTTACTTGATCTGACGGGGGGTTGTATAGGCCCGATCCAATCAATTGGCTGGTCATGTCAAGCCCTAGCACCTATATGTTTTATCTCAACCATACTTTTAAATCTGCATTTGCAGCAAGTTCCCAACCCTAATTTGTTAGGTGCTAGAAGGTGGTGGCTGAGGGTCAATGGTGTTGAGATAATAAGAATTTGACTAGTGCTGAGAACCTTAAATTCACAATGGCTTGGAAACCTACCCTCAACTTGAGTATACTGGTCATGTATCCCCATCTCAACCAAAGTGAATGGGTTTCCCTCTTGGTTCATTCCCAACACAAGTTGGATTCCATGTAGGATGGTGGAGTACAGGGCCAGTGAGAAATATACAGCATATATGGCGTCTTCAAATAAAAAAACTAAACAAAACCTGTCAGAATCAAACTCGGAGAATGAGGCAGCAGACTTCTCCAGATTCATTGTTATTGAATCATTGCAGGAGGTCTATCTAGCCAAATTCTTGCCTTTCCTCATAGAAAAAATAATTTTTACAAGGGGTATCCCCAAAACTATTAAGAAAACAAGGAATGGCAACTTACCTGTTGAGGTGGATAGCCGGAGGCAGACAGAAAACATATAAAAAATAAAAACCTTTCATATGACGAAATGCAGATCCTACCCACATGAGAAACTCAACACTTCCAAAGGAGTCATCCGGAGTAAGAAGTTGGCATTGGCTGCAGAAGAGGAGATAGCTTCAGCCCTGGAAAAACAGGCAGTTACAAACATAAGAAGAATCTCCATCAGAAAAGGCGAACAACGAATCCAGACTAACTCTTACATCCTGACATTTAACCAGCTTAGTACTCCCAAGGAGATGAAGATTGGCTATTGTCTTGAGAGAGTTGAGCAGTACATCCCAGCTCCCTTGAGATGCTTCAAATGCCAAAAATATGAACACCACTGGGAAGCCTGTAGAGGATGACAGACTTGTGTGAAATACGGTGAAAAGGACCTGGACCAGGTGGTGGAAGATTGTTTGAAAGAAATTAGATGTGCAAACTGCCGATAAGATCATCCGGCTTATGCAAGATCTTGCAATGTTTACAAAAAAGGAAAGGAAATAACTGAGGTGAAACACAAGAAGAATGTGTCCTTCCTGGAAGCAAGGAAAATTGTAGGGAACTACATGGGAGAAAACAGCTACACCTCTGTTGCACAGAGGGCAGATAGAACCAATGAAGACAACAAATATAGAACACTCGTGGAGAAATTAATAGAGTTGGAAGCCAATGATTAGCCAAAATTTTAGGAGCACCTGAAAAAACTACACTTGGACAAATTTTACCAAGCACTAGCTCAGCAACAAGTTGAGAATGGGGAGCGATCCAGTGTTGTAGTTCAAACAAAAACACATGTAGGATCTACCACTCAACCATGAACTACTAAAAGTGCAAAATCTCCAGCAAAACAGCCGTTGCATAAGTCAATAATCCATCCACCAAAAGGTATTAAAGACAGATTAAAAAACTTGTCTCCTATAAGACCTGAACAACTTAGACAAAAATCACAACCATCTATTAGCCAAGCTGCGAAAATACAGATGAACACCAAAGTGAACAAGAAAGGACCAGGAAGCACATTCAAAATGCTCTCAAGAACAAAGGTGCCAATAAGACCCGAACAATCCAATTCTCAGGGATCAACAAAACCCCTACAAAGGACATATAGTATAGAAAGTATAAATAGTGACACTGACCACATATTTGCAATCCCTAATCTTGAAGAAATAATCAATAACTACAATACTTGAAACCACTTAACTGTGGGTAAACTTCTAAGCTCAATCACATTTTTAAATGTTAACCTCTTAAATATCATACATGTCTATTAAAATGCACACAAACAAATGACTGATGTTAAATTGTTACTGTTATATAACAACTCTTGTAATGATTTATGTGCAAACAGATAAGGAAAAGTAAATAGAGTGATTTGTACAGGATAGAAATACTTAAAATCCTTTAACTGTGAAGGAAAATGAGCTCAGGTCTGTTTAAAATGTTATTAGAAAAATGATCACAAACCATGTGTATTTGATATATAAATTTAGACAGGGTTTGTCATTGAACAATTTGCTGTGTTTGATATGACATGAAAACAAACAATCTTACAAAGAACTATTTTGACACTTGAAATGTGTACTCATGTTAAACTGAATCATTTGAAATAGACGGTTTTTTTCATTTTACTGAGTTTAAACAAAAATTGTACTTATGTTAAACTGTACCATTTGAAAAAGAACTGTTTATATATATCAAATTGATTTGGCATTAAATAACCTAAAATGGTTGATATGCCATAGAACCAAAGCAAACCAAACCAAAAGCGAATGTAATAGCGTGACTGGAGTTCAAACTCATTTACTATCATGTTGCAGAGCAGCATGTTAGCCACTATGTGACTTGGACATCTTGCATATAAATTCACTTGCCCACTTGGTGATTTTATTGCCTACAAAGATAATAATGCTAATATATATATATTGGTCATACAAATACAACTCTTTCCCAGGGATTATGTAGCAGAAAGAAATTTGTATTTTTGTTTGGTGCGTAATTTAATTTGACCGTTAGAGTTGCCGAACATTTTCACCCAATCCGGATGGCCTGTCCTATTCAGTCCGAACCATATTTTGGTGTTGCTAGGATAGCAGCACCAAAAATTGAAGAAAGCCCATGAATCTCTCTCTCACTCAGAAATCCTCAACAGGAAAGGAACCTGAACCATGTTCAGTCCAAACCAATTTTTGGTGTTGCTAGGATAGCAGCACCAAAAATTGAAGAAAGCCCATGAATCTCTCTCTCACTCAGAAATCCTCAACAGGAAAGGAACCTGAACCATGTTCAGTCCGAACCAATTTTTGGTGCTGCTAGGATAGCAGCATCAAAAATTGAAGAAAGCCCATGAATCTCTCTCTCACTCAGAAATCCTCAACAGGAAAGGACGTCTTCACATCTGTTCCTGAATAGCAGTAGCAGCATCAATCATTATGAGGAGAGCCATCTAGTTTATGGACCCCTTGGATCTATTCTTCGAGACCAAGAAATCCTAGTTAAATACAAACTAGATGATACACTCTAACAACTTCCTACCTTCTTTCCTTACTATGAGACCTCGCAGCATACCAGTGTAAACCCCTTTGCTTCATGCTGCCATTAAAACCTTGATACAAAACCTAACTACATCTTCGTTCTTCTCCACTACATTTATTTTCCATCAACATTTAGCGAGGGGATAACAACCAACGAAATACCAATGCTACCAACGAATTACCAATGCTACCAATGTAATACCAACAAAACCAACTTAAACCTTAAACCAAAAACCCAATAATAATAAAGATAATAATGTTATCCCCATCGCTATGATTACTTTGACATCTATAGTGCAACAAAACATCAGAACAATTAGCATAAAATGCAAGGCCAGAGTATTCTATAACACAAACATACTATAAAACATAAACTCATCAAATTAATATTTAAGGAGTGTAGGACACTAAAAAAGGCATAAGCAACAAAACCTGTAACAAAATCTTACATAACAAGGTTCAAAACTGAACAGATAAAAGATATATATAAAATATAAGAAATAAAAATATACATAAATGCATTGAAATAAAAATCAATAAATAAATAAAGTGACAATGCATGTATCCACCACCCCCAGTCACATGAAGACTTCATTCTGGCTGAATGAAATTTAATTACTGATGAAGCTATCCTTATATTGAAATATATCAATTTAATTTTCCATACCATGTTCATTTTCTCATAGATATATATATACACAGGGTGATTAAAAAAATGTTAACAATTTCTATGGGAGTTCCTTTATGATATTATGCTTTTAAAGTCTCCATCCCTTCCAACACAATATTGGAATCTTTCACAAGAAGTCTCTACAATATCAGTTCTGTTTTTCTTATAAAGATAAGTAAGTTGGCCGACCATAGTCAAGAGTGTGCCAAAAGCTCCCTTTTCAATTGCTACAACACTGAGATATAGGGAAGGGCACTACTCTTTTCCCCGGATTGCTCTATATTCCCTCGATATGTACCTTATAATGCTGAGCATGAAGCAAGGAGGCATCAAGTGCTATTTTTGGAGTCTTTGGTATGACTCTCAGACCATTGGCAAACTCTTCCCATAGAAATACTAACATTTCTTTAATCACCAGTAGGAATTTCCAAGGATGTGTTCACAGAAATGGTGATTTGGTGCAAACTTTGAAATTATATTACAAAGGTACTCCAATAAAAGTGTCAATATTTTTTTATATCACCCTGTGTGTGCATATTTGTAAATTATATATACTCACCCATGTTTATATTTACCATGGTTATTAATTCCATTTACTATATTTCACTTCATCAACTTGGTCAACCAAACTTTTATAATTTTTTCATTTTCTTCATACTCATACCTTCGCTAAATCATTTTGCTAACCAGAAAATCTGACAAGGTCCACTCCTCAGCCTTTCTGACAACCTGTAAATTCTAAAGAGGGGACACATTTTTGAATGCAATTTCCGTTATTATCTCAGTGGGCATTGAAAAGCAAAGGCTTTCTTTGTTCTTTTATTCAGTAATTCACTCACAGACTTTTTGCATTGAATTACTTTTTAGTTTTTTATATGATCTTATGCCCCGCCACTTTCTTTTTGCTTATAGGTTTCTTTCTTTCTCTTTCCGTATATATATATATATATATATATATATATATATATATGTAGGATTTCCACACCAAGAGAGTTAATACACACAAACCAAAAATACCCTTAAATATACAGATTTCCCTTGATAGAAACACATGCAAATATATGCATTTATATAAGCGTGCAGTTATTTTTGTGAACAGATAGACACAGACACAGATACACAAACTTACATATTCACAATTTAGTTCTAAAGCACACAGACGTAAAATTACTTACATTAATATGACAATATTCCTTTTTTTCTTTTGATGTTTTATTCCTTATATTACCTAATATAAACGTTTTTTTTTACATGTACATTTTCCATGTACATTTTCCCTACCACTTAACAATTGGACAGGTGAATTTGGCAATATTTCATGTGCTTCAAATTCAAATCTATTGGTAAATCCCTTTTCACTAGAATCTAAGCAAGTCAAATGGCCTTGCTTATTTCATGCCCCCCACTTTCTTTTTCAATATATTAAAGCAATAAGAAATCTACTTGAATCAAGAAGCAACAATTGCATCCATATTAAAGACTCTATCCGCACAAGCTATGCTCTGATCCACATAGCCACACACACACACACATATATATATTTAATGGAGATATAGGTGGCATAATGGTTCATGTTAAAGAAAACAGATTTGGCAGGAGAAGTTCAAATTCCATCTAAGGCTCTTTGTAGTTCACTTTTTTGCAAATACCCTTTAAAAAGGCATTAACCCATCTCTTCTCTTATAAGCCATAGAAAAAACAGTTGAATGGACAGGAGCATTTAGCATTGGTAGTGCAACCAGCTTAGAAGAAGGAAAAATTTTGAACTCAAATCTAAACAGAAACATACAATGATCATGATTTCCTTAATCTCTATGCATAACATAACCCTAGACAGGTAGACATGCCATTAAAATCAATCAATAAAAGATTAAATGAGTAAAAATTGACAATATGTTGAATTGTTTCATGTAAGAAAATTGGTAACCTTGATAGCATATTTCATGGCATTGTCTTGTTATGATTGATTTTAATGGCAAGCCTAAAGGTTTGGAAATTGCAAAGATTGTATGCTTATACAATTGTATTTTTTTATTATAATTTTTTCTGCATAGTTATATTTTAAGTATTCCTATCTAATTCAAATAATAGGCAAATATATCTATTGACCCATAGATGGGACCCTAAAAAGTATAACCACTTCATGCTTGAGTGGACCTGAGAGTAATGGCAGTGAAGAGTTACTCTACATTGCCAAGAGCTCCAGAACTGCAGCCTCACCATCAGATGCAGTTTAGGGTCATACTCTGGACACCATTTTTGGAGAGCTCATACTCCCGAGCAGAGAATGCAGTTAGTGTGTTCTAATCCCCACCAATAGTGCATTATATGAGATAAGAAAGTGAGGAAACATTTAGTCTTTAAAAACTCGACAAAACCCATAATATATATCGGAGATGCCAATATACTTCCATTAGCTAAAACTTTTAAAATTTAAAAAAAAATGTTTAAACATTAATTAGAAAATAACTCTGTTCTTTGTTTCAACAACATAGTCAACATCAATAATAGAATTCCTTTTCTTGATGTACTCATAAACTCTATTAACTATACTTCCATTAACTTCTGATGTAAAAAGATGACTAATCTTAATTTTTTACTATTAAACTACAAGAGAAAATGCTTACAAAAGCATTTTTTTTTTTGGGTGGGGAGGAGTCTTACTCTTTAAAGGATACAGTCAGTATATTCTAAGACCTGTTAATTGGGTGATTGCATAGTTATATCTTTTACTTATAAGTATTTTGCTCACCCAGAAAAGTATAGTATCTACCATTTAAGAGTTTTGCAGAGGTTTATCCAAATTTGATTCTGGTTCTTAATACAGTCCTGTCAAAGAGTAAAAATATGTTTGGCACTGATTCAATTCTATGGGGGAGCATTTAGAATTTGGACATTTCCTTTATACCACATTATTTCTGGTATTGGTCAAACGCTTTCCTCCTGTCGTTTTTCTTTTTTCTTGTTTTTGTTTTGTTTCATAGTTCTAATCCGTTTTTCTCCAAAGTGATATATTTCTTTCAGAGCCACTTAATCTTTGAGTCATACATTGTTTCTTTGCTTACAATGTGAAGATCTGCAATTTGGATACTGCAACCTCTCAATGAGTAAGGAGAGAGACAGAGAGTGAGAAATCTGTGAGGCCAAAACATTGCAAAATGACCCACAAAATTTGGTAAAAAATTGGCTCCTCATGAACTTTGAACTCCTGCTGGTGATCATCTCTCGAACTCTGATCTTTTTGTTTTGCTTTAAATTCATCAAGGAAATTTGATTCCGGATATTTCGAATATTGACAATGAATGAAGAAGAATTGTTCTTTTATTATGCTTTTAGCCTTTTTGATTTTCTCATAAAGAACTTATACATTTCATCTTATATATATATATATATATATATATATATATATATATATATATATATATATATATAATTCTCTCCTTTTCTAATATATATCTCCTTGGCATTTAATAAACATAGCTTTGCATAAATCTAATGTCAGATATTCTATTATAGCACACTTTTAAGTGGAGAAGGTCTCTTGGCCGAGAAAAGCAGCTATTGAAATCCTGGCAGCCTTTACTGGTGTTAGAACTGGGATCTCCAGAGCTGGTAGTAAATGCATAACTATTTAAGTCATGTGGCTGGAATCTTACTTTTCTTTCTCCCTCTCTCTCATTTAATTCCTCAATTTCTTTGATTATTTTTCTCTCACTTTTGCTCTTCCTTTTTCTATCACATCTTGGCTTTCATTCACTTTTTCATTCATTTCTTACACACACACACACACACACACTCACACACATACACACACACACACACAAACTCACATTTTTCTTACACACACACTCTACACGTGAGTATATATATATATAGATATATATATACACACAGACACAGACACACACACACATATATATATATATATATATATATATATATATATATATTCCATCTCTTTTAATACTTTCACTTTTCTTAACTCTATTTTTTGGCATATTTCACTTCTATCTTTGAATCTGCTCACTCTCTCTCTCTCTCTCTCTCTCTCTCTCTCTCTCTTTCTCTCTCTCAACAATTTATTTACAAATTTCTCTTTCAGTCTTTTACTTCCTCTCACTTATTTTCTTTTTTTTTATATAGCTTCTTGGTGTTTACTGTATATCCTTCTCTCTGACACACACTTAGACACAAACATTTGAGATTCTCATATCAAGCAAAAAAAATCAAAAATGACCAGAGAGTCACTAAAAGAAATAGATCATTTTGGACAAAATCAGATTGGAAAATAGAGAAGTAACAATGTCAATGGCTGGAATTGTTTCAGGAACATAGGGAAAATACAATTGACCCAAGACATAGAAATAGGTTAAAAGAAGTTAAAATATCATAATTCATTATATTTACAATACTTCATATTTCTTATTCATATTAATTCTATGACATCAATACAAATAAATGTAACTTTTGCTCTACTGAGAACCTCAAACTATGATCCATATTGCATATTTCTTAGTATAAAACATCTCTTTTTATTTCTTGTAGTAAATTCTTGAGATTTCTGTTGAACAAAAAAAAAAATTGCAATAAATTTTGTTAATCAGAATGATTAAATGTACCTTAATTCACTTGAGAGTTCTACTTTATTGATCAGAAAAACTGTGTAAAAAAGTTTTAAAAAGAATGGTTTGGGAGTAGATTAGCAAGTAGAAATAGTTAAGTTAAGGGAATCAAATTGAAAAAAATTCAAGTACAATCAAAGCATATTTTTACTGGATGAGAATACCCAGGTGTGTATGCATGGGAGTGGCCTAATAGTTATTTTCCATCAGAAATGGACTCAAGAGCTGAATTCAAATCCTTGCTTAAGTTGTTTACATTTTACTTTTCTGTCTGTCTATCTTTCTTTCTCTTTTGCTCACTTAATTCCTCAATTTGTTTGATTATTTCTATCTTCATTTTGAGGGGCTTCAACAGAAATGAATGAGATTTAAAAACTTTCTCTTTCCTTCCAAATCATGATATTAGAATTACTGTATGATAAGGGTTGACCTTAGTTCAAAAATCTAATAAATGTAGGGAAGCATGAAATAATGAAGCATCATAGTGGAATTCTTTTGTCACCTGAGATCAAGTGACAACTTTAAGGCACACCCAAAATTATAACATTCCACACACTTAAGATTTCCAGTAATGCTAAAAAAATCCTGATTGTTATATTTTTTGCCTACATCTCCATAAAAAAATGTTGACACTGAAGGTACTGAATAGCTGTTATTTCTTTTCTTTTAACCCTGTTGTGGGGTTTAGAATACACTGACTGTGTCCTCTGCAGAGAGGTTAAACTTTACCCCGCAAAAAGGGTGTTCTGATTATGACACTTAACTGCATCTGATGGTGAGGCTCATTGGGTGTGTGGACTACTTCTTCCTTACCTTTACTCCCAGATCCACTCGGACCTGGAGTGGTCGTACCTGTTAGGATCGCATCTTTGGGTCTAATTGATCTCTTAGAAATTTTTCATATTTGATGATAGTAAGTAAAGTTGGCTCCCTTTTCTATAGCTACTACACCAAGGTGTAGGGGAGGGCACTACTCCTTTCCCTGGACTGCTCCACTTTACCCTTGATTCTTTTCTTATAATGCTGAGTGTTAAGCGAGGCAGCATCAAGTACCATTTTTTGAGTTTTTGCTATGACTCAACCTGGGATTGAACCCTGGATCATTGGCAAACTCTCTACTCACTAGGACAATGGCCCGGTACATATTTGATGATACCATGCACAAAAACAAACAAATTTGAGAAACACCAACACAAAAATGTAAATGTGAATGTACTTGTATAATGAATGCAATTCCCTGACTTCTATGCAAGAAATAACCTTAGACTGACTTACATTAAAATCAATCAATCATTTGCTGTTTTTAATTTCTTTTGATTATTTTCTTCAGCATAAGATGGATAATATATGGTTTTATTAACTCTGAAAAGTCAGTATTATATTTTTTTATAATAAACATTTACTTCTTAAAGTGTTGTTACTGACTTCCTTATGATTTATTGTATCATATATATATATATACATATATGCTGGTGTTGGTTGACCAGCTCTGTGTGGACACAATACACAGCCTAGAAGACCTACTTGGAGCAGTGGATAATTGGAATAGGTGGCAAGAGAGAGTCAAGGAATTCAGTGCTGTCAGTATGACTCAATAATGATATATATATATATCTATAAGTTTGCTACTCTCATATAGTAATGCACCTAGAGCTTTTTGTGGGTATTAAATGGGGTCCACCTTAGAAAAGATAATTGCAGATAAAAAACATAGAATAGTACCAAACTGAAGTGAAACACCTAAGAGACATATACAAATAAAAAAATCCATTCATTAGAAATAAAGAGAGATATAAATTTCATTTGATCTCTTTCATGTGCTTTTATGAAGAGACTACTTTTTGTATGTAATCATGACTTTTGATCATGAAGAATTATTATGAATATATATTACCGATATATTTTCATGTGACTCTGTATTGTGTCAGGTTATATGATTTTAAGAGTCTTTTTCCTTCATCAAGAGTTTGCTATCTATTTATCTATCAGTTTCATTTTCTTGTAAGTTTCTGGGAAAATGATATAGCTATCAAGCTTAAACTTGGCTTGATCCAACCAAAAAGATTGATTTCGCTGAACAGAGTGGTATCTAAAAAAGAAAAACAGTTATGCTCCGTGTCATTTATGTAGACCTTATCCCAATGGGAGTAATGTGCATCTTTCTCCTTCCAGATAGAAGATTCTTTGTCTCACCCCTTATCATAGCTATCATATGTTCTTTAAGTCTGTCTTTAGAAGAGGAAATTCAGATAGAATGTCTTTCATCTATCCATCTTTCTTTGGTATTTGTCCAATAATAGCATGGATCTATTACCTGAGTCAGCTGCGGTTGTAGAATATGCCAGCTGCATCTCTACAGAGGGGATGACTCCTCCATAATAATTGTCCAGGATATGACGCTAAACAATCCGATGGTGAGTCTCCAGTCCTGGAGCTTTGGAGAATGTGAAAGTCCCCTACGTTCCTATTATTTCAAAGTCCACTGACCTTGAGTAGAAGTACATGTTAGAGTCCTATCTATGGATCAAATAGAACTGCTTAATCATTTACTACACTTGAAACTATTTATGTTGAATATAATTAATAATATTAGAGAGCAATTTTTAAAACCATTTACCTGGGTACAAAAAATGAGCTCTGGTTTATTTTGAAATAGTGTTACTGATAAACTATTTGTTTATGAATCATCTATATTCAATGATGGAACAAATCCTACTAGCATACGGCCTACCAAAAGAAACCGTAGCAGCAATAAGGATTCTTTATAGAAACACCAAAGTGAAAGTATGTTCACCGGATGAAGACACAGAATACTTCAACATTGTTGCAGGTGTACTACAAGGGGACACACTAGCCCCATACCTCTTTATCATCTGCCAAGACTACGTGCTTAGAACATCAATCGATAAAATCAGAGAAAACGGCTTTGAGCTGACAAAGAAAAGAAGACACAGAATACTTCGACATTGTTGCAGGTGTACTACAAGGGGACACGCTAGCCCCATACCTCTTTATCATTTGCCTAGACTATGTGCTTAGAACATTGATCGATAAAATCAGAGAAAACGGCTTTGAGCTGATAAAGAAAAGAAGCAGAAGGTACCCCGCAAAAACAATTACCGACACCGACTATGCCAATGACATAGCAATACTGGCAAATACACCTAACCAAGCCGAAACACTACTGCATAGTTTGGAACAAGCTGCCACAGACATTGGCCTCCCAGTCAATGCACACAAAACTGAATATATGTGCTTTAACCAAGCAGGCAACATCACCACACTAGAGGGAACCTCTCTGAAACTGGTAGACACATTTACCTACCTAGGAAGCAGTGTCTCATCAACTGAAAAAGACATTGACATGCAGCTAACGAAGGCATGGACAGCTATCAATAAGCTATCGATCATATGGAAATCAGACCTGACCAATAAAATGAAATGCCGTTTCTAGGCAGCGGTTGTGTCAGTACTGCTGTATGGAAGCACCACTTGGATGCTAACAAAACGGCTGGTGAAGAAGCTAGATGGCAATTACACAAGAATGTTGCAAGCAATATTGAATACATCCTGGTGGCAACACCCCACAAAGCACCAACTATACAGCCTCCTGCCTCCCTTCACAAAAACTATCCAAGTTAGACGAACCAGACACGCAGGACACTGCTGGAGAAGCAGAGACGAGCTCATAAGTGATGTACTCCTATGGACCTCCACATATGACCGAGCAAAAGCAGGATGACCAGTTCGAACATACATACAGCAGCTCTGTGAGGATACAGGATGTAGCCCTGAAGACCTGCGAGAGGTGATGAATGATAGGGAAAAGTGGCGAGTGAGGGTCAGGGATATCCGTGCTAGTGGCACGACATGATGATGATGATGATGTATTTAATGTATATGTATAAATATGATGTGGTATTAAAAAACCTATTTGGGTTGACATGTTGTAAAGCACAAACAACCAACTAATCTATCTATCTATCTATCGAAGTGTCTCTCCCTCCTGACTCTCTTTTAGTATATCATCACGTTATCTATCCCAATTTGTTCATTATCTATCTGAATTTCTCTCTCTCCTGATTCTCTATTATTTTATCACCCTGTTATCTTACCCAATTTGTTCATTATCTCTCTATCAGCCCTTTTACTCTTTTTTATCTTTCTATTTGTTTGCCAAATTCTAGTATCTCTCTATCCATCTATCTTGATTATCTATCATTGTATCAACTACCACCTGTGATATATCCCAATTTTTTCATTATCTAAGTCTCTCTCCCTCCTGATTCTCTATCATTTTATTGCCACATGTTATCTATCTCAATGTGTTCATTATCTCTCCATCTATCCTCTTGCTACCAATCTTTTTATCAATCTTTTCACTGTGTTCTTCAAATATTAGTATCTATCTATCTATCTATCTATCTATCTATCTATCTATCTATCTATCACCACCAGTTATAAATCAATTTTTTTTATTATCTATCCATCTATCAGTCATGAAATTACAAGGGTTGTATAACAGAGCTTCTTTCAGGGGGTGTCCTGTTTACTATGACTATACTTTTTCTCTGTCATTCATGCCATTCACACAATCACTGCTCTTCTATACTCATTCCACTGGCACACTTACTGCACTCGCACACTCCCTGCCCTCACACAATCATTATCAGTACCCAGTTTGCTGGGGCTGTTGAATACACCAACTGCTTTTCTGCAGAGGGGTAAGACTCCCCCATGAGTGTCTAAGATATGGCACTAAACAATCTGATGATGAGGTTCCAGTAATGCAAGAGCTTTGGGGAATGCGGAGTACTCCTTCATTGCCATTGCTTCCACACCCACTCTGGCCCAAAGGGGTAGTTTGTGATAGGTTACTTTCTATGGGTCAAATAGAACTAAACTGTGTACTTATGCTAAACTGAATTGCTTGAAATAGAACTGTTTTGACGTTTAAACTATGTACTTATGCTAAACTGAAATGCTAGATATATTTTGACATTTAAACTGTGTACTTATGCTAAACTGAATTGTTTGAAATAGAACTGTTTTTGACATTAAAACTGTACTTACACTAACCTGAATTATTTGAAATAGAACAGTTTTTACATTTAAGTGTATGTATACAAAAAACTATTCTTGTACTAAACTGAATTGTTTGAAATAAAACTATTTGACCAAACTGAATACCTTGAAATATAAATCTGCTCAACAATTAAACTGTGTGCTTATGGTAAACTGAATTGTTTGAAATAGAACTGTTTATTTGCATAAAAATGGATTTGGAATTAAATAACTTACAAATGTTAATATACCATAAAACCCAAACGAACAAACAAACATTATCAAGACACTCACACATTTACAACACATATGATCACAGCACTTGCACACTTAAAAAAATCACAGCACTTGCCTCTTAATGCACTTGCACATTTACTGCAATTGATATCTCTCTACATTCACACACTTCTTAGAGCACCTCGGGTGGTGCAATGGTTAGCAAGGTAGACTAGCAAGCCTTCACGAGTGAGTTTGATTCTCATTGGGTGCCCCATTCATGTGGCTTTGTGCTACATCTAAGCAAAAAACTGAGTAAATTACAACACTCATACACTTCCAATTGCTGTACCTTTACACACACTATACTTGCACATTTACAGTGCTCATTCAATCATTTTACTCATACAATCACTGAGCCGATGCAATGATTAAACTCATGCATTTACTGCATCTATACAGTTGCTGTGCTTATACTAGCACTGTACTCATGTATCCAATGCACTTGCTGAGCTACTTTACTTCCACAATCAACGGACTCATGCCCTTACAGCATTTGTACAGTCAATGCATTCATATATTTACTGTTATCATGTACAATTCAATACATTCATAACTTCAAATACAAATCCATTAGGGTTGGTGTCCTCGTGATGTAATGGATAAAGCAATGGACTGCAGGATCGTAGTAAGCAAGTTCGTACTCCAGTCACGCGATTACGTTCACTTTCGGGCAAATACCCTTGGGAAACGTATGAACCCCCTTATCCTCCCAGCTATGGGGTAAATAGTACCACTACTGTTCTTCTAGGAGAATGGCTTTGGCATTAAATAACCTACAAAGGTTGATATGCCATTAAACAAAGAAACTAAACCAAACTAAACCAAACAAATCCATTAACATTTCCTGGTCCAAAAGTCTTGTGTGTAGAAACAAGTCGTCATTCACTGATTTTCCATTTTTCAAATAACATGATTTAAGGACTTTAAACAGCTTCAATACTTACCTAAGTACACATATTCTGTGACTTAGAAAATCATCACTTTCAGATATACCCAAATTTAGACCCTTCTCACTGCCAATCAGTACAACCTATGAACTTTATCTTTGACATCCACATTTTCCTCTAAGATTTAAACATCCTTGAGAAAAATCAACATAATTAGCTTGCTAATTTTTTATTTGAGGAAGCCCAAAGTTTGTAAAATCTTAATATTTTAGCATGTCTTTACAGTTTGTCTAATTTTTGACCATTTTGAGCATGTTCCCCAATGGGCAACTTTTTGAGATTTTACTGCTAACCTAGCCTGTTACAAAATTCCATTCTTTACAAATAATAATTGAATTCCACAAACACAGAGATGGTCCATGGGATTATAATTTAGCTTTCTCATTTTCACCATTTTAAACTTTGGTTCTTGGAAAAATACCAATGATTTTCTCAGAAAAGGAAAAAAAACCCAAGTTTTCCAGATCATTTTGGAAAGCTCAAATGAGGCTCTTTTTCTTCTAATAAAACCTTTTCCATTAAAATGCCGTCTTCAAGGGTTAAAATTTACTTTAAAATATCTCACTTTAGTACAAATTTAGTAAAATTTTCCATGACTGATAATGTCAGCATGACATAATGAGGTTGGAAAATGTTTTTGTACAGTCTAAGTTACAATCTAATTGATTACCTAAAACACCTGTGGTCACAAAATGCTGTATGTTTTTTTAATTTTTTCAAAATACATTCCCTCAATTTGATCAAAATTTGTCAAAAATGTCTTGTAATGTTGATACAGCACTTTACTCGTTTTACCATGTTCTGGCCATTAAAATTAACTTAATTGGGACTTGAGAAAGAGGCACTATCAATCTCATTCTTTAGCTCTCTCTTTCTCTGTTTATCTTTCCTCTGTGTTTGTCTAATTTTAGTATCTATCTATCAATATCATTTTGTTGTTATTTCCAGGGAAAATTGTATACCTATCATGTTTAAACTTGCTAAGATGATTAGTTTCACTGAACAGAATGGCATTCAAAAAAAAAAAATTTAAATTGAAAGATTTTTTGATAGCTGGATAGAATTACCAAATCAGTAATTAAATATTTTAGTGGTTATAGTTTTGGAGTAAGAGAAGTGGCATTTGAAATCTTATCTCTGTTGTTTGTTAATTTCTATCTGTCTGTTTAATAAATTTTCATTATATATATATGTATATATATATATTGACATAATCAGCAAGTCATGTTGCTAGCATGAATTTCTCTGACTCTTCGTCCCTATCATCCATCAGGTCGTCTAGACAACATCTTGAGTCTATATAGAGCTGTTATAGATATGTTCTTTCTCAACCTATGCATGCATATCCATGTGAAGGGGTCCAAAACAGAACCTCACTGCATGCCTCGCTCATATTATTTGGATAGTTTTAGAGACAGGTGGTAGGTGGCAGTAGAGCTGTTGTTTCTTGAGATGTTGCTTCCAGGGTTTGTGCAAAATGACTCGTAGTATTCTTGTGCAGTTCCTGTCAACCTATTTCTCCATACATCTTGTCAGTGTCCAAAAAGAAGAATATATATATATATATATATATATATATATATAGACTGCTGTTGACAGGTTAATGATTATATGGAAATTAGATCTTTGATAAAATAAAAATGGAATTCTTCCAAGCTGTAGTTTAGTCACTACTACTGTAGGGTTTCACCACTCCAACTTTACCAAAATGACAGGAGGAAAACCCCAATGGAAACTACACATGGATGCTGCACTCTACTTTGAACAAATTCTGGAAGCAGCACTCTACAAAACCACAAATGTATGGCAACTTACATCCCATCTCACAAACCATCTAAGTAAGACATGCTGGGCACTACAAGAGAAATAAGACTGAACTCATAAGTAACATTCTGGCATAGAATCATACAAATAGACACAAAAGTGTTAACCAACCATCAAAAACTTACAATCATCTACTCTGTGTTGTCACTAGATGCCGTCTAGAGGACTGTAAAGAGCGATGACCAGTATGGATGGATAGCAAAAGAGAGAGTCAAAGGAATCTCAGCAATCAGCTTGACTTGATGATGACATAATCAAGCAAAAACAGAATATCATAAATGGACTTCTATTAGACCAACACACTTAAATGCTTTTAGAAAATAAGGCAAGTTTCTCTCCAATTTCCAGCTGAATGATAATTTTATAAGGTCAGACATTTCATCCAACAGAATCCTTTAGGTTTGGTTTGGTTTTATGGCATATCAACCATTGTTGGTTATTTAATACCAAATCCTATTTTCACATATATATTAAATAAATGATTTGTAAAAACATTTTGTAGATACACACAGTTAAATGATCAAACAGTTCTATTTCTAACAATTCAATTTAGCTTGAGTCATTTGTTTAAATGATTTATTATAAATCATTTGTTTGCACAGTTTAAATGCAGAGCAGTTCAATTTGACCCATAGATAGGACCCCATCAAGTGCTATCACTCCGGGCCAGAGTGGACCTGAGAACAAAAGCAAAGAATAGGTAGTCAGCATTCCGCAAAGCACAAACATTTCCAGACCCTCATTATCAGATTGTTTAATGCATTTCACATAGCACTAATACCCTTGGGAAAAGTATGAATCCAATTATTCTCCCTCCTGCTATGGGTAAATAGTAGGGCAGACTAGGTTCTTCAGCCTTGGTGAGGCAACTAGTCTAAGAGAAGGAAAACTCTGTTAAACTCCACTTAAAAAATTGACCTTGTGTCATATCCTGCCCGAGCGGAGGGGTTGGGTAAATAGGATCTGATTGTTTAATGTCATATCTAGGATACTCATTGGGAAGTGGGGTCTAAGTAGAGATGCAGTCAGTATATTCCACAGCAAAATCTTTTAGTCATACAGATTCTCAATTTCACAGAGATAATTATGAAATTAAACTTTAATGATAAACACGTTTGGCTACTCCATTTCAGGGATTCACTTAATAATAGTTAGCAAGTTATGTAATTGAATCATTATCAGTGAATTTGATTCTCACTGGGTGCCCCATACTTCTGAACTGGTGTTAGACTATGCCAAACTTAGTAAAAGAAAACTCACGCACAAAAAGTTTGTGCAAGTTGGATATTTCTATGAATAAAATTAGAGTTTCAGTTACTTTTTCAATAGACACTTTATTTTCTTGTTTTTGAAAGAGCAATTTATATTAAAATGTTAGAGATAATATGATTCAAATAAGCATGAATAAACACATTAATCTGAAGACAAATTTATTGTAGAAGTTCAATAGTTGTTTTTTTTTCCTTCTTCTATATTTTGCTTTGGTTGTATTTTATCATATTGAAGAATTAAGAAGTCATTTTTTATTTATTATAAAATACAAAAGAAGTTATTTGTTTTCATCTACTTTATAATTATTATCAACATTATTTTCGCAGATTTTCAAAAACATTTTACTGTTTACTATCCATCATTTTATCGTCATCATCATCATCTTCATCTTTTTGTTTCTCTTTTTTTAACATGATTATCATCATTAACCAATACCCCACTGGATTTATTTAGGGAGAAATTGTTAAAAAATTTTCTTTGATAATTATCAATAGAAGCTATGGGGTGGATGTAGGGGGCTTCCAAAAATGATCCATATGCAATTTAAGATTTATTTAAGACTAAGATAAATTATTATATTGACCAATAACTTCTCCTCTTGACCATAGCACGCTGTGTTATCTTCAAGACCCCGATTAGCACTTCTTCTGCTTCTCAGATGGAGTTGCTCAACCAGAGTCCTGGTATGGGCCACAGGCCCCAGCCGAGTACTTTCAGTGACTGCAAGCTGACTCTGACTCGGCCATCACTGACTCCAACGGACTCAACTACCGCAGACATCTGCATATATTATTTCATAATGCCAACTTACTTCGGATTAGATCCCATGATCTTCTTCCGCTTATTTACACAGGTGTGTCTCTGATTGATGGCACAGTCAATGGTCAATATGCAACATTTGTTTGCATACAGTTAAATGGTTTCAAGTTTTCCTATTTAACATTAGAATTACTATCAATCAAGTATTCATATGTAATATAAATAATTTAAACACAGCTGTTTGGTTTCAAATAATAAATAATAATAATCCTTGATAAATGATTGAAAAGTTCTGTTTGATCTATAGATGAGACCCTAACAGTTACTAACGATCCAGGTCAGAGTAATGGCAACAAAAGGGTACTCTATATTCCTCAAAACTCTAGGACTGGAGCCTTACTATCTGATGCAGTTTAGTGTTACCCCTAGAACACTTGTGGGAGGTGGCTTACCCCTCTGCAGAGGGACAGTCTAAGACAGATATCATATTGACCAATAACTTCTTCTCTTGACCATAGCACGCTGTGTTATCTTCAAGACCCTAATTAGCACTTCTTCTGCTTCTCGGCTGGAGTATTCTATAAGCCCTTGCCAACAGGGTAGGAGTCTGTTTCCTATAACAATTACTAATTTACTACAAGCAGCCACATTACTGAATTTATTGAACATTTACAAATATTTCTATATCTGTTGTTTATATTCCACCAATGTTCCCTCAGTAGGAAATCTCTGAATATAAACAAGATGCTGTTGTCTGGGTTGGTTTTATGGCATATCAACCATTTGTTGTAATTAAATGCCAAATTGTGTTTTTACATATTAATTAAATATAGGATTTGTAAACACATTTTGTAGATACACTCAGTTAAATGATCAAACAGTTCTCTTTCTAACAATTCAATTTAGCATGAGTCAACAAAGTTAAATGGTTTCAAGTATCGCTATGTATCATTAAGATATCAATTAACCATCAGTCATTTGTTCACACAGAGTTAAATGTAAAACCAGTTCTAATTCTAATACGTCAATTTAGCATGAGTCAACAAAGTTAAATGGTTCCAAGTATTGTTATGTATCACAATCAATTCAATTAAATTCAATTAGTACCAATTAGGACCTGGGAGTGATGGCAATGAAAGGGTAATCTGGATTAGTTTGTGTATTCCACACCCCAAGCCACCTGGGCAGTTAAACAAGATGTATTTTGCTTAAAAAATTGACCTTGTACCACATCCTGTCTATGGCAGGGGTAGTGGGTTAGATGAATAATATACCTACTTGATCAATGCAGTCATAGCTATATTTTTAATGTTCCTTGCATAATCTTTTAAATTGCTCTTCTTTTCAGTTTGTCAATAATCATTAGTTTGCACACAGTTATATGAAGCTAAGTATTGTTTACTAAAACTAGCCCAGTCAGCTGGGGCTGTAGAATACGCCAACTGCATCTCTGTAGAAGGGTAAAAAAAAAACCCAACAAGTTTTCTGGCTATGAAACAAAACAATTTGATGGCAAGGCTCCAGTCCAGCAACTTTGAGGAATGTGGAGTACTCGTTCATTGCCATTATTCTAAGGTCCACTCTCCCCTGGAGTGGCAGCACCTGACCGTGTCCTATTTATGGATTAAATAGAACAAATACTTGAAACTTTTTAACTGTGTGCAAAAAAGAGCTCAGTGCTCACTGAAGAATGTTATCAACAAAATGTGTATACAAATCATATGTACATTTAATATATATATAGTCATCCACAGACAGACTGTTTTGTTGTATCACAACTCATCAGTATGGCTAGACATGCAGGACGCTTTAAGCTGAGATTGAAACTCGCCCAAATTTACGTTAGACTTAATATCATACCACTCAGCCATCACTTGACATATGTCAGCTCAGGAATAATAAGGCATCATTTAGTAGCTTTTGCTTGTTTACATTTTGCCTTAGCGGATACCTGAGTGCTCAATTCATACAAAGAGCTTTGCATTACACAAGTGGCAGTCATTAATTCCTTCGCCAGAGAGCTCAACCCTTGGGCAGGAGTGTATATATAGTCATCCACTGACTGTTGTATCACAACTCATCAGTTTAGCAAGACATGCAGGACGCTTTAAGCTGGGATTGAAACCCGCCCAACTTTACATTAGACTTAGTAACATACCGCTGAGCCATCAGTTGACATACGTCAGCTTGGGAATACTAAGGCATTTGGCATCAAATAACCAACAATGGTTGATATGCCATAAAACCAAAACAAAACAAAACAAATTTGCACACAGTTGTATGGTTTCAACTATTCCTATCTAATCCAAATAATTTATAAACAATTGTGTATATTCGAATTAGTAATAATAATCATTTATAAACAATTATAGCTTCCAGTAACTATGCTTAAAGTAAATATCAACATACAGTTAAATGGTTTCACGTACGCTTATTAAGCTTTAATAATTCTATTTGATAATAAGCATTAATATGGTTTCACATATTCCTGTTGAATGCAAAAAATTTTTAAACAGATATATTTGACCATAATGGGAACCTTATGAGTACTACCACGCCAGTCAAAATTATCATTCATCTTCAGCCTTATTACTATTATTATGACAGTTATTATGACAATATTTTTATTACAATTATTACTACTGTTATTAGAAAGAAATTATTTGCACAAGATTTACATTCATCACGATCATCAAGTGCAATGATGGTATGGATTCCCTTGGCTCTCTCTCTCACAATCCATCTCTTCTAGATGGTATCCAGTGTCTGCAAAGAGCTGATATGGGTAAATTTCTATGCTTACCAGCTAACACTGGTGTGTCCATGTGAAGGAGTCCATGGGAGAACATTGCTTATCAGTTCAGCATGTCATTCTCACTTTTCTTGTATGGCTTGCAAGATGGGAGGTAAGTTGCTGTACAACTGCTGTTATCTAGGATGCTTCTCCTTGGATTTTTCTCCAAATATTTCATTAGAGTTTGTGTGGTGCAACCATACGGAAGTACTGACACAGCTACAGATTAAAAGAATTCCCATTTTATTTTATCTGAGAGATCGAATGTCCATATGGTCAATAACCTATCAACAGCAGTCCACACTTTACTTATGCATATGTTGACATTGCTTTCAGTAGAGGAGATATTGCTCCCAAGGTATACTAGGATTTTTCTTTAACCAATAAAAACTATACAAATTTTAACAAAGCAATCATGATCATAGGTGAGTTGTATATCTGCAACTATGATTATGAAGCAAAAGACAAAGACATATAAATGAAATCATCTGAATATTCATGTCTGAAATAGGTGCATCATATTGGGAGCAATACCAAGATTGATTGGGTAGGGGATTGAATTTTTTTTTTCAGAATTATCCAACATGAGTACATTCTTCTAACAATACAAGAAACTTCTTCTCAGATTGGTGGATACAATCAAAAGAAAATGGTAAAAGCAAGTGGTGAATGGTTGCATCATCAGGACAATTCTCCTGCTTGTTTTTTTTTTATGTTGAAAGCAGTGTTTTGCTTAATCGTCCAGATTTGTCAGCTTTCACTAGAGTCCAGATTTGTTTCACCGGCATTTTCCAAAGCTAAAATATTTTTTGAAAGAAAGATTTCAGGAGAAGTGAACAAGGCAAGATAACAATCCTAATAAAAAGTTTTGCAAACCTATTCAAAAAAAGTCACAAGGATATTGGGCTGCAAAAGAAATTTGAAGGTAGATCTAATGACAATTCTTAAAGATGGCCTGGCAGACTGTTTTGAAAAGCAAAAAGGATATTTGGATGTTTAAGAAATTTAAAGAGGTCTACAGCAACATTGTCACAAGTATAAATGTATATATGAAATAGCTAAATACTTTCCCAGCAGATCTTGTGGACTAATAAAACCACTTTTACGGGAAATTGTAAATGTGTATATTTTTAAATATTTGATTACCAACCAAAAAGAATGTTTGGATACTGCCATTAACACATTACTTCAGTATAATGTTTGTTAATTCTTCATGGTTTGGTTTGGTTTCTTTGTTTAATGGCATATCAACCTTTGTAGGTTATTTAATGCCAAAGCCATTCTCACAGAAGAACAGTAGTGGTACTATTTAACCCATAGCTGGGAGGATAAGGGGGTTCATACGTTTCTCAAGGGTATTTGCCCGAAAATGAACGTAATAGCATGACGGGAGTATGAACTCGCTTACTACGATTCTACAGTCCATCGCTTTAATCATTACACCACAAGAACACCCCAATTCTTCATGAAAATCTAATATGACATAACTAACTTTGATCATTTTCTTAAATCAGCAAATATCCAAACATATCCATATGTGTAAGAGACAACTTTTTACAGCCAAAAGGAAAGTTAAAGATGGAACGTAAGAGAGAGAGAGAGAGATACAGGGAGATACAGAGTGAGAGAGAGAGATAGAGATTTCACCTAAAACCTGGCCTAAGGGGGATCTTCCTGAATAGTTTGAAATCTTTTCAGGCATGACAATCCCTAGAAATCTGGTTAAGATCAGACCAAAACCTGCAAAACCATTGCTTAGACAGATGAATTATAATACCAACAAACGGAAGTCATCATTATCATCATTGTCGTGCTGATAGCATGGATTCCTTTGACTCTGACATGCCATCCGTCCCAAAAAGACCATCACCTTTGGTAGATCCTCTACATTGAATCCAATGTCTGCTCAGAATTGATTTAATGCAAGTTTTTGCTGGTCACCCAACACTGATGTGTCCATGTATTGGAGTCTACAGGAGAATATTGCTTATGAGTGGAAGTACTCTATAATTAGAATCAAGGGCTATCTGAGAAGTTATAATGATTGGAATGGATGCAAATAAAAACCCTACACTACTTTTATTATGTTACAAATTGGACTGGAAATTGCTTTATTCTCTAATTTAGAACTTTTAAATACTATTTTGCCAAAAACAATCTCACTGCAATGTACCAATTTTGCTGTTATCTGGTAACACACCAAGAATGCCCTGAAAGTAATGCTGCTGATAAATTGACTGAAAATAAATAACTATTTCATGGATTGCTAGATTTTAATGACACTTCAACCCATCAAGATTTATTTTATGTTGAATGGTTAGGGAATGGCATTCATTGTAAATTCATTTTTACATTTTTTGTATATTCGTTAATTAAGAGCTATTTTTTCTATTAAATATAAATAATCTTTAAACTGGTCTATTTGATCCATAGATGGGGTCTTAACAACTACTACCATACTAGGTCAGAGTGGTCCTGGCAGTAATGGCAATAAAGGTGTATTCCACACTTTCCTGAACTCCAGAACTAGAGCCTGACAATCAGATGCAATTTAGTGCCATACTTGGCCAGGATGGTGTGGTGGTGGTGGGGGGTCATACTCTTTGGTGGGGGATACAGTCAGCATGTTCTAAGCCCTGATGACAATGTGGAAAAATAATGTTCTGTTGCAGAAAACTTACCCTATCAAACCACTTTATTGTGTACCCTGCATTTGTTATTGCTCCCATTGAAATAAATTGGAGGGATTATTTTTGCATTGATTCCCAAATATGACACGTAAGACCTTGTTCATCGCTGGCAAAGAGGCCAATTATATGACTATGTGGAAAAGTAGTGGTTTGTAGTTGAAAACTTGCTCTATCCCATGGATTTAATGCCTTCCTTATTTCTCTAGAAGTTTTCATGGAAATAAATAGGAGGCATTACTTTTGGAGTATCCCTTGTACACAGTTCATTATAATATAGATAACATTCTTTTTAAAATATTATTTTGAAAAATTAATGTTTTCTTCTATATTTCTTATATTAAGTATTACAGAAATAGTTTCTGATATTAACATAAACAAATAAGATATTGATTAACCTTTGAAAGAGAAAGAAATGATATTATATATATATATATATATATATATATATATATATTTTTTTTTTTTTTTAATAAATTTCCATAGAGGACTTCATTGAGCTTACATTAGGCTATTCTGACTTGTATTAGAAAGCTTATGTATTATTAATGATTTTTTTCCAATCTTAGCAATATTGGGTAGTTGTTGACACACATACTTTTACATGTGTATACACTTATTAGACACATATAGATGTGTGTGTAGATAGAGGCACAGACAGATAGATAGATTTGATTGAAAATATGTTTTAATCTGTTGTATTTGGAGTTTGTCCAAACTTTAAAATAGTCCTTTTCATGTTATAAATGAGTTGATTTTGCAGGTGTCCAAAGTCCAAAAGAACATTTCAAAGTTTGGAAAAAGTCCAAATAAAACATTATTGTGGTATAGGGTTATATTAGGAATCAAATATATTTAAAATAAGTCTTATCATTGAAGTATATATACATATGTATAGTCATGTCTGTGAACATATATATAAATATATATATATATATATATATATATATATATATATATATATATATATATATATATATATATACGGTATTTCAGAAAAATTGATTTCATTTCCTCATCTAATAACTTGACCAATTCTCATTCAAATTATCTCAAATCTTTGCAGTATGAGTAAAAACTACTCAAAATTCTATGTTTAATTTTTTTTTAGCTATCAAAATGTCATTCACTGGGAAAGAAAAGGTGTTTAGACTTTAAACATAGAATTTTGGGTTGCATCTACTCAAGATCATTACAACATGAATTGTTCAAATTACTGGAAAACAAAATGATATCAATATTTCTGAAACAACCTGTATATCTCAAGTGATATCAAATATTTTGAAACACTCTGAATGTATGTATTCAAACACACACACACACACACACACATATATATATATATATATATATATGATGTTTAGTGTGCATATCTATCCAAGTGAATGCATCTGTGTGTGTATTTAGTTTTGCCTAGGTACACTTAGCATAATGGTAAACATTGGTTGAAATAGAATGAGTGACACAAGTTGAAATTCCGGATGCAGTTATTTTTTATTTCACTTTGTGCTAATGCCCTCAGAAAAGCCAGCTATTCTTCCCTCTACCCAGTTCTGGGTAAATAGCTGGGCAGACTTTAGCTTCAGCACAGCAACCAGCGTAGAAGGAAAATTCTGAATTCAAACTACCTGCAGACCACTTAAAAATTGACCTTGTACCACATCCTGCCTGTGATGCGGGGGGGGGGAATCAGTAAATATGTACAGTATTGCACATGAATAAGCACATTTATAACAATTTTTTATCAGTTACTTTTCTTCTCAACCAAACATACCAGCATTTCCTTATTTCTTATTATATTATACATGTATTATACATGGTCATTGGCCTAATGAGTAAAGTGTTCACCAATGGCCTAGAAGATGGGGGTTCAATCCCAGGTCAAGTCATACTAAAGACTCAAAAAATGGTTCTTGATGCTGCCTGGCAGCATTATATGGTATGGATCAAGGTTAATGTGGAACAATCCAGGGAATGTAGTAGCACCCTCCCCTACACCTTGGTGTGGTAGCTATTAAAAAGGGAGCCTTCAGGTCACCCTCAACTAAGGTCACCAACTTTACTTTACTTTTATATATGCACATGTAAGTTTTATGCTGCAAGTACCAACAAATGTTGTAGGAATTTACTTTGTATGTAAATATTGCAAATAACTGAGAGGCAAATTCAACATGAAATTTCCCCCATTTACATTTCTCAAAAAGTTGACTATATTCTGTTTGGTTGATTAATTTCATTAGAGTCATAATGCATAGGAGGTCTGACCAGCCATTTTTGTTTGCTGCCAAAGTTCTTGATGATGTGTCTTGGCATTTAACTCAATCATCCAGAAAATCTTTTAATTATTGTATTGTTTTTTATACAGAACTGTCCATAAATTTCTAAACCCTAATCAATTTTTTGAATAAAGATGTTAATTTTTTTTCTAAAGTAAATATGCCCAGATTTTATTATTTCTAGTAAAACATTAGACAAGGAAAATGGATATTCACTATCATTACCAATTCCTATAACATTCAATCTCTAAAAATGTGAATTTGTTGCAGTCCAAAAATAAGTTCACCCTCTACTATATTTATTGCCCAGTTGGCTGGGGCTGTAGAATACACTGACTGCACCTCTGCAGGGGGGTAAGATTCCCCTCAACAACTTTCCTTGATATGACACTAAACAATCTGAAGGTGATGTTCCAGTGATGCTGGAACTTTGGGAAATGTGAAGCACCCCTTCATTGCCATCGCTCCCAGGTTCACTTTGGCCCAGAGTGGTTGCACCTGATGGGGCCTTATCTATGGGTTAAATAGAACTAACTACATACTAATACTAAACTGAATTGTTTGAATTAGAACTGTTTGACTAAAATGAATAACTTGAAATAGAAATGTTTTTGACAATTAAACTGTGTGCTTACATTTAAACTGCATACTTATGCTAAACTGAATTGTTTGAAATGGAACTGTTTTTGACATTGAAACTGTAGTTACACTAAACTGAATTGTTTAATATAGAACTGTTTTGACATTTAACTGTGTGTAAACAAAATCTGTACTCATACTAAACTGAATTGGCTGAATTAGAACTGTTTGAATAAACTGAAAAGCTTGAAATAGAAAATTTTTTGACAGTTAAACTGTGTACTCATACTAAACTGAATTATCTGAAACAGAACTGATTATTTGTAAAAAAAAAATGGATTAGGTATTAAATAACCTACAAAGGTTGATATGCCATAAAACCCAACCAACCAACCAACCATCTAATCTATTTATGCAATTTTATTTTTAGTTAGGGAGGGGTTGCAATTTTATTTTGGGTACTGAGTTAAAAATAATCCATATAGGTTTTTATAGTATAATATTCCATTAGAAATTATAGAATCCAAATATATATGATTTAGATGAAAATTAGCTTTCTGTAAACAATTGTAAGAGATATATTTATTTATGGGCAATTTTGCATATATGCAAACACACAGATACAGTAAATCAAAAAGCTTTAAAATCTGGTTTAGATATGAGCCTTAATTTTTAGAATGTTATGAAGAAAAATTGCTCTGTCAGTAACATTTACCTTGAATTCTGACCCCTCAAGCTGTTTTTCTATAATAAGATCATTTATAATCAATTCTATATTGAAAAAAAGTCTTGGATTTTCCATCATTATTATACCTTTGAAAATAGTCAGTAATTGTAAAAAGTCCTCAGGGAGAAGATTTTGGACAATTTATGAATAAAACTGAACCAAACTTCAGAAATATTGTCATTTTACAATCAATAAAATATGTTAATACAAACCATATCAATGATATACATATTATTCTTGATATATATCGATTTATCTTGTTTATCATATATATATTGTAATGCACTTGAAGAAGGCATCTGTACTTAACAGTTAAAATTTGTCCTTTGAAATCTTATAAAATCATATGCTTTCTTTTGCTCTCCCTCTCTCTCCCTCTCTCTCTCTCTCTCTCTCTTTCCTCTATATTTGGTAACCTGAGTATCTATATATCTATATATCATTCTGTTCCTATCTTTTTATTTCTCTCTCTCCATTTATATCTATCTAATTTAATTTTTTTTATTTCCTGGAGTAACCTAATTGTTTGGAACTTTTGTACCTTTGTGTGTGTGTAAAATATTGCTCACATTTCTACCAATAATTTAGGAAACGTTATTTTTTTCTAATTCAAATATACATGAATTTTATCATTTCCACTTGAATATTATACAATCAAAACAGATACTATGTTTTATTTCTGATCAAACCCAATTTAAAAATTGTACCACCACCGTAACCAAAAATAAGATTGCACAAATAAATATATCAAAGTAAGCAACATTCTGTCAGATTGAGATCAAGTCATTTAAACATCAAGCGAAAAAACAAAGAAAAACTTTTACTCTTGTCAAATATCCTGTATCTGTACAATCAGCCAAATACTTTTAAAACATTATAGACTGAATCTTTTACATACCCCCTTTAAGCAGTGATTTTCCCTTATTAGGACAAATTATGTGTGAACAATGACTGCATGAACCTTTTCACATTGTCAATATGAATACAGTTCTTCAATAATTGATTCTAAAGCTTGAACAGTTATGATTTTCTTTGGTAACAATTTGTCACCCCATCATTATCTTATTGAAAATGATAGTCTTCAATGTTTGAGGGCACGCTCTGATTGGAGATTTGATGAGGTGAGAAATACGGTTTTAAGCCAAGGTAAATTATCATTTGAAACTCCTTTATAATGAAAAATAAAAAAATAGATAAAATAAAAAGCAAGTAAAATAAAATTGTAAGTGAATACATGTTGAAGTTTATCAATAATAATGTAATGGAGAACAAGGAATTGAAGCATAAAACTACATTTAAGAAAAATATATATATATATAAAAAAAAAGTAATCTATTTGACCAACTCTTAATAACCAGCAATCAATTTCTCAAATGTACATTTTCATGAGTAAATTGTGCGTTTAATATGCATTTCAACCATTTAACTTAAAAGACACTTTCTAGACCCTTTGTGTTAGCTTATTTGCATTTTCAAACACACTTGGGAAGGAGGCACTCATGGCACTTAGCGATGCATTACAAATGCAGGGTCATGCCTTTCTGAACATGGTATCAAATCGATACTATTTAAAACAGACCCTGAAATCAGCAAAATTTCCACACCCATTTATTGGTATTTCCCGGTGTTACATGCATATCTGCTTAAAAAGCATTTATTATTCACTTCTGAACACCATATGTCCATAACAATCAAGTGTGTCTAACATGTTTCAGGCTAATAAAATTAAAGATTTATTTTAGGTTATTTTATTTTTATTGAATCCAAATTACTGAAAATGGTGGGAACATAAACTCAGCATTAAAATAAATGTATAATGAATAATAAAGAAAAAAATTAAGTGGCATAAAAAAAAAACGCCTTGAATAATAAAAATGATATCATCAACAGTTTAATACATTTTAAGGTATATATGCAATGCATGAGGATTCAGATAGCAGGGCATCTTAAAGTGCACCATATAGGTCTCTAGGGTTAAATAAAAATTTTGGAAACGAGACTAAAAGCATAGAGTTCAGCTGGGGTTAATTTACTAGTTTGCATTAATAAATCCCTTTCTGACAGAACAAAAATCATGGAATCATATAGACTAGTTGCCAGATATTGAAAACTGAAGCATAATCTTCAAAGTTTTGTCAAGCCCATTTTACTAGATTTTCCAAGTTTGTTTCTAAGTGCATTATTTATTAAGCAAATAGAGACATACTTTGAATGTGGTGATTTGTGACTTAAACTTACAAACCTGCCACCAAATATTCACGATCTTCTCAATGTCAACCAAACCTATTCTTCCCATTAAAAACAAAAATAATCCATGGTTATACTTATAATATCATGTTGTACTGTTAGTACAGATTTCCCTGACTTTCCCTCATCGTTCGTCTCTATCATCCATCAATTCTGGCCGGTCTTCTAGACCACATCCTGTGTCCATACAGAGCTGTTGTAGATAAGTTCTTGTGGGTTGTCCAACACTTGCATGTCCATATGAAGTGGTCCATAGAAAAACATCATTCATGAGATTGTTCTTACTTCTCCAGCAGTGTCCCACATGTCTTGTCCATCTTATTTGGATGGTTTTAGAGATGGGAGGTAGGTGGCCGTATAGCTGCTGTTTTGTGGGATGTTACTTCCAGGGTTTGTTCGATATAGCTCATAGCATTCTTGTGCAATTCCTCCAGCTTTTTCTCCATACGCTTTGTCAGCGTCCATGTGGTGCATTAATATGGCAGAACTGACACAGCTGCTGCTTGGAAAAAATTGGGTTTAATTTTATCAGATAATTTGACTTCCATATGATCAATAACCAGTCAATAGCATGAAATATGCTAGTCGCATATTGATGTCATTTTCAGTAGACAAGACACTGCTTCTAAGGCAGGTGAACCACCATTTGGTGTACAGATGTCTCCTTTTTGATTAAAACATGTGTTCTCCATTTTGTCTGCTTTCACTTGAAAGCCAATGCCACCTGTGACTCTTACCTCTAACATACAGTTTATTAATTACAACTGATATCAAATGTGCATTTATAGATTGCTTTAGAATAAGAGAACAAAATTTTCTGGATCATGTAGACTAGTTGCCAGATACTGAACACTTAGCAGAATGCCCAATTGAGTGTGATAGCCACTAGTTGGTCTAATGGATAGAGTGTTTGCCAATGGCCCGGGAGACTGGGGTTCAATCCCTGGTCAAGTCATACCAAAGACTCAAAAAATGGTACTTGATACCTCCTAGCTTAACACTCAGCATTATAAGGTACGTATCAAGGGTAAAGTTGAGCAATCCAGGAAATCCTCCCCTACACCTCAGAGTTATAGCTATTGAAAAGGGAGCCTTTTGGTTGCCCTCAATTATGGTCTCCAGTTTTACTTTCTTAATGAGTTCTTCACATATGGTCTGTTTAAAATATATGGGTCATTTGAATGAACAAACAATCTGGCTCAGACTGAAAAGTTCCAGGTCTTTTTGGCCCCCAAAAATGAATATTATCATATTTTCACAAAAGAAAACATTTAAAAACGATTATATTTTAAATGAATCATCTTTTAAAAATACTTAATTCTAAAATAAGTCTTTTTATAAAAGGTTATGTATGACATGTCTTTTGAAAAAATAAAGATTATTTAATAATAAAAAGGAACTATATAGATTTAAAAAAGAAAAAGGATTGAAATAGTAAAATAAAATTTTTAATTCTTATTCATAGGAACAAATTTTTAATGAATGAAATTAGAATTAAATCATTATAAACAAAAATCTGATTCTGACTGAAAAGATCAGGATTTTCATTTGTGAAGTCAGTTTAAGTATGTATTTCAAAAAATTTATTGGTGTGGGTTTTTATTATTTTATTCCACTTATAAGAACTCTTCTGTGTTTTGAAAAAAAATTTATCTTGAAACCAAAAACTCAACACTTCTTATAATGGCATCCAGTGAAATAGAAAAAATGTTGGCAATATTCAATTAATTAATTTGAGTGTGAATGGAAATTAAATTTGGTTGCAAGGGGTGCATCAAATAAAACAATTGAGACGCCCTCATTTGCAGTATTGTATTATCTAGAATACTTTCTAGATTATAAGGAAGCTTTTGGGGGTTATCTTTCTTTTTGTTTTTCTTTTTTTGCTGTATTCTTTGTGGACAACTATGATTTCTTTGCACACTGCTTTGATTAAAAAAAAAAAACTAAAAAAAAATAGAACAGCTTCATCCAACTTTCTTAAAATAATATATCTTTTTTGTTTTACTTTCTGATTTCTTATGCCAGTTTTGTTCATAGAATCCTTCAAGATATTCATTTTCAACCTTTTGTCATCTCAGCTTCTTATCATCATCTTCTAGTACCTGCTTTCTATGCCATAGAAAATGTGTGACCACTTCTCAAAACTGAACACTGTGGAATCTGGATTCTTCAGATTTTAAAGTTTCTGAATAACCAGATGAGAATTTTCTGCTTGACAAAAGAGTTGCAATGTAACTTTTGACCTCAGCAATTGCATTGTTACTGAGATACTTTTTTTTAAAAGCACTGTTTGACAATACAGAAAAAGGACAGATGGCTAATGTTTGGATATCTGGGTAAGGATTTAGGCATATCCACGAGCCTGTCCAGTTTGGTTTGGTTCATTTGTTTAACAGCATATCAACTCCTTATGGGTTATTTAGGGCTGAATTTGATTAATTCGTAAATGTTTGAGTGTAATCATAATTATATTTTCAATGTTCCATTACATTTTTTAAAATTGCACTTTTTGCTTTCAACCATTTGCTTGCATACAGTTATATGATATCAAGTATTTATTCATATCTAATGCAAATAATTTGCTCCCAGTTGTATTGTATAGAGTATTCCAATCAAATACAAATGATTTACAAGCAGTTATATGATTTTAAGTGGATCTGAGAATAATGACAATTTAGGGGTACTTTACATTGGGTGCATTTTAGTGTCTTACCCAGAACACTTCTTTTTAAGGGGAGGGGAGGTCTTTCCCAGAACACTTCTTTGGGGTGGGGTCTTAACCCTCTGCAATTGATCCAGTCAGTGTATTCTCACCCTAGCCCACTGAGCTGCCGATATGGGTTGTTAATTCACTTTAGATTTCTTTGAAAACACACACATACACACATACACACATTGTTATCTTTTGTATGTATTTCTAACATCCATAAAAATTTTCAAGTATGAAAAAATCAAAATCTGACCAACTCTAATGGAGTTGATAATAGCTGAAGAACTATCAAACTCCAAAAATTATAAATAATTTCTCTGTTATTTACACATAATTTCTCTGTTATTTACACATAATTTCTCTGTTATTTACACATAATCTTAGTTCTTTTACAGTATATTACAGTCATATATTCTGTTTTTATATCATGAGGAATGGCTTCATGAAAATCAAACTCATTAACTCTGGACAAAGACAAGCAATGTAACTTTTGACAAAAAGGGACAGTGTGAAAAATATACAAAGTTATCATTAATGTTTTGTCACTTGTCTCAGGATAATGTTAACTAGACTGGACAGTTTGTTTGGTTAGTTGGTTGGTTGTTCGGGTTTTATGGCATATCAACCTTTGTAGGTTATTTAATGCCAAATCCATTTTTAAACAAATAATCAGTTCTATTTCAAACAATTCAGTTTAGCATGTGTACAAAGTTTAATTGTCAAAAAACATTTCTATTTCAAGCTATTCAGTTTAGTCAAACAATTCTAATTTAAGTGCATTTTCAATGTCAAAACCAGTTTCATTTCAAACAATTCAATTTAACATAAGTACATAGATTAGTTCTATTCAAACCATAGATAGGGCCCTATCAGGTGCTACCACTCTGGGTCAGAGTGGACTTGGGAGTGATGGCAATGAAGGGGTACTCTGCATTCCCCAAAGCTTCAGCTAGACAATTTGGCAATTTATTCTAAATTTTTCTGAAATTATGTGCACTTGCATACACACACTATATAGTTTGAACAAAAAACTAAGTTTTGAATCTGACCAACTTTAATACAGTTTTTTATGACTGATGAAGTCAAAATAATGATTTTAATGAATTTTTCTTATAGTGAATTTTCTCCCCAAAAGATCACTTGATGATTTCAAATTTGTTTATGCATAAATTTTACACTTTTGTTGTGTATTATTGTCACAGATTTTGTCTCTATTCAATAAATCAAAAGAAGAATTGCACAAAATATAACAAAAAATGTTTGGCTTATCTTTTATTTAGAAATGTAAAGATCGATAGATAGATTGAGTTTTCATCTCTAAAAAACACAATTAATGGTTCAATTTTTTCTTCTTTTTTTCTTTCTAAAACTAATGTCACCTTTATTTTATTTAAAGGTGAAAAATCAATACAACCAGCTGTGCAAAAAAAAAAGAGTTAAAAAAATTTCTTATGAACCATAAAATTCATAGTTGATTATTAAAATCAAGTATTCTACTGGCTGTTAATTAGTTGTATGAATTAAACAAAGACAATTTATAAACATAACAATTATTTATATGAATCCATTACTGATTCATAAGCCAGAAAATATGGAAAGTCATTTCCAAGTTTTAATGGTTATTGTTCCAGAACTTAAAAAAAAAAACAATACTGAAAAAGTAAACAAAAAAAATTTAGCCAAAGTCCACTAAATAAATAGATCAATATTAAAAAAACCAAAAAAAAGAATCCATTTTATGGTTGAGAAAACGGAAAAATATAGCATCTGGTAAATGATGGCTTCAGCCGAAAGGCTCAGTTTGGTCCATTCATTGATGGTTTTCATCTTGGGTAAATTAATATAAATAAAAAAAAAATCAATATTGATTGGAGTGTACTTGATTGAACTTGGACATCTATACCATCGATATGAATCAAGGCATGATTTGTTGCAAAGAAATTGACATTAAAGGATTGGCAAGATCTTTTTTATTTGCTTTATCGATTCAGATTTGTATGATTCGTTATAGAACTTGAGTTAATCAGTAGCAGGAGGTAATGGCAAGATATTGATCTGAAGTATGAAAAAATACTTTTTAAAATATAATTATTTCAGTGTAAGCTTTTCAATTTTTCTGTTATTATCTTAAAGTTGGACTCAGTCTCTTTCTTTGAAGAATGGATTTGTCATCAATACATTGTAAGCTTAACAGGCTCAAACTGCTCTAAGCCCAGAAAAGTTGAAAATCAACTAATATTCTTTCTGAAAATATTGATTCAGTGCTTTGCTCAAAGATGCTGGGAGTATCTAGTATCAAAAGAGCTCAGGTCGGACAATCATTGTTAACTGCTAAAGTTCATGATTATGTGTTTAAGCATTTAATTCAGTGACTCAGAAAATCACTGAGAAAACTTTGTTTCAGTAGTTTGCTCAAAGTATACCCATTGCTTGATTTTAATGGCATATCAACTTGTCTACTTTCAGTTTGGTGTGGTTTTATAACATATCAAGCATTGTTAATTATCTAATGCCAAATCTTGTTTTTATGCATATATTAGATATATAATTTGCAAATACATTTTGTAGATACACATAGTTAAATGATTAAACATTTCTATATCAGACTATTCAATTTAGTCCACAAATTTAAATAGTTCCAAGTATTGCTATGCATCCTTAACAATTCAATTAAACATCAATCATTTTTCAAACTCAATTAAATGATCAAACAGTTCTATTTCTAGCACTTCAATAGGGCATAAGCCATTTGTTTGCACTCAGTTTAAATGTCAAACAGTTCTATTTGACCCATAGATAGGACCCTATCAGGTGCTATCATTCTGGACCAGAGTGGACCAGAGAGTAATGGCAGTGAAGGGGTACTCTGCATTCTCCAAATCTTCAGCATTACTGGAGCCTCACCATCAGATGGTTTAGTGTCATATCCAGGACACTCATTGGAGATGGTGGTGGTGGTGGTGGTGTTGGGGTCTTTACATCTCTGCAAAAATGCAGTTGATGTTTTCTACAGCCCCAGCTGACTGGGCTTAAACTTGTCAAGGATTATTTTATGCTAAATAAACTGAACAGCTTGAAATAGAAATGTTTTTCATAATTAAACTATTATTATTTCAAGCTATTCAGTTTATTCAAACAGTTCTAATTCAGTTAATTCAGTTTAGTATAAGTACAGATTGTTTACACACAGTTAAATGTCAAAACAGTTCCATTTCAAGCAATTCAGTTCAGCATAAGCACACAGTTTAAATTTTTATCTGAAATTGTAAATGTGTTCTCGCCAATTACAAAACAGTTCTATATTAAACATTTGGTTTAGTTAGTTAATGGCATATAAACCTTTGCAGGTTATTTAATGCCAATGCCATTCTCCTAGAAGAACAGTAGTGGTACTTTTTAACCCATAGCTGGGAGGATAAGGGGATTCATACCTTTCCCAAGGGTATTTGCCCTAAAGTGAACGTAATAGCGCGACTGGAGTACGAACTCGCTTACTACGATTCCACAGTCCATCACTTTAACCATTGCACCACGAGGACACCCCCTATATCAAACAATTCAGTTTAGTGTATGTACAGTTTCAATGTCAAAAACAGTTCCATTTCAAGCAATTCAGTTCAGCATAAGCACGCAGTTTAAATTTTCATCTGAAATTGTAAATGTGTTCTTGCCAATTAGTTTATTCAATATTGAATTAAGTGCATTGACAAGGAAGTGTATCCAGTTTGATGGATAAAATAGATACTTTTACATTGAGATACAGAGGTTTTTATCTACCTGTGTATCAGATGAGTTTGCTTCAATATGTCTGTAGCGTGACATGTCATCATTAGTTGAATATCAATCTGAAATTATCACTGTATAATCTATGGGAATAATGTGTACCACTAAATTAAATGCAATGACAAGGAAGGAGATTATATTGAAAAACAAATACCAACCAAACTATACCAAACCAAATCAAACTAAACCAATTGAACAGTTCTATTTGGCTCACAGAGGGGACCTTAACAAGTACTACCACTGAGTCAGAGTTGAACTGGAAGGAATGGCAATAATAGGGTACTAAAATTCTCCAAATTCCAAGACTAGAGCCTCACTATGAGATGCAGTTTAATGTCTTACACAGAAAACACAGAGATTAAAAACTCAGTCTGCCTCTCTGTTTACTCAAAGTTGTAAACACAATGACAAAGTCGGTTGATTGATTTCTTTTATGCTGAATCAATTTAACAATTACTGTCACTAAAGTCATGTGGTGCAAAAATATATATTCACAATCATTTTAAACTGGTTAAACAATTCATTATCCCAAACAAATCTATTTTCGCGAAAAGGTACTAAGAGTAGACCTGGAAGTAATGGTAACCTAAGGGTGACTTTTAACTCACAAGAATTGGAGCCTCACCACCAGATTCAGTTTAATATCATACCGAGAACATCTTTTGTGGTCTTCCTCCTTTGTAAGTGATACCATCAGGATATTCTATACCCAGCCAACAAGACATGACAAGATTATATTGAGAAATAGATGTTTTTTACATAATCAAAATAAAATAATTTGTAAGATAAAATGTTCTTCCCATCATGAGGCTATGAACTTGTTGATTTAATTTCAAATAGGTTTGTCATCTGCAGAAATCACAAAGCATACATTCTTTAGTAGCCATTATAAAATTTATTATAAATTTTTTTTCTGTATTTTTAATCTATGCCCTTGAGTATTGTATTACATCAGAAATAAATAAAAAGTACAAATAATTAATTTGCTTTAGTTTTTTTTTTTTTCAATTAAAATAAAATAATTTGTTAGATAAAATATTCTTCCCATCATTAGGCTATGAACTTGTTGATTTAATTTCAAATAGGTTTGTCATCCGCAGAAATCACAAAGCATACATTCTTTAGTAGCCATTATAAAAGCTAGATGAAAGCGAACAAAAGAAAAAAAAGAGCTAATAAAATGGTCATGAATAAATTATACAACTAATAGACTCTGTTCCCAAAAAACAATTCTACCATTACATTTCACACTGGAGTAAAATTCAAAAGGAATTCATATACATAAAATAATTTTTAACAATTGGAAAACAGCAGTAAAGATGAAAAATTACAGTTATTTGGGATTTATACTAAACTTGGTTAATACAATTTTATGTAATATAAACCTGAAAATTTTGATTATTTCATATTTAAAAATTTATTTTCTGTATTTATAATCTATGCCCTTGAGTATTGTATTACATCAGAAATAAATAAAAAGTTCAAATAATTAATTTGTTTTAGTTGTTTTCAATACAGATAGCTGCATGATCTTTTATCCAAAAAAGTCACACTAAATTTTTAACAAAGAGTGGTTGGTTGGTTTTTATGGCATATCAATCTCTGTAGGTTATTTAATGCCAAATCCATTTTGATACAAATCAACAGTTCTATTTCAAATAATTCAGTTTAGCATGAGTACACAGTTTAACTGTCAAAAGCATTTCTATTTCAAGGTATTCAGTTTAATCAAACAGTTGTAATTCAAACAATTCAGTTTAGCACAAGTACAGTTTCGATGTCAAAAACAGTTCTATATCAAACAATTCAGATTAGCATAAGTACGCAGTTTGAATATAAAAACAGTTCTATTTCAAGTAAATTAGTTTAGAATAAGTATGAAGATTAGTTCTATTTAACCTATAGATAGGGCCCCATCAGGTGCTACCACTCTGGGCCAGAGTGGACCTGGGAGCGATGTCAGTGAAGGGATGCTCCACATTTCCCAAAGTTCCAGCATCACTGGAACATCACCATCAGATTGTTTAGTGTCATATCTCGGACAGTTGTTGTTGGTGGCGGGGGGTCTTACCCCTCTGCAAAGGTGCCGTCACTTTATTCTACAACCTCAGCAAACTGGGCAATTTTAACAAAGGATTAGAATAAAAGGACAGTAAAACTTTGAGATGTTGACTATTATATATTTGTATGTATAACACACACACACACACACACACACACACACACACACACACACACACACACACACACACATCTATATATGTATAAATATATATATGTGTGTGTGTGTGTGTGTGTGAGTGAGTGGGTGAAATATATTGTGTGAAACAATGATTAACATGATTTTAAAAAACCTCCCTAAATATGCAAGGTCCACTAGATCTTGTGTTAATCATCTAGTTTTTAGAGATGTTTTTTTAAAACGATTTCCACCAAGAATTAGAAATAGTTTTACTCTTTAATTTTTTTATTTCAGATATTGAGCATTGAAGAATAAAAACAATATAAAATGTATTTGTTCATTTTTTTTATCAATGTTGTAAATATGATATATATCAGTTGGCTGACTATACTTGAGGTGAAGCCTTAGACTCCCTTTGCATTAGCTACTACACCAAGGTGTAGGGGATGGCATTACTCTTTTCCCTGCATTGCTCCACTTACTCTGGATCCATACTTATCATATTTACCAACCCCCTCCATTTGGGCAGGATATGACACAAGGTCAATTTTTAAGCGGAGTTTAATCGGTTTGAATTCAGAGTATTCCTTCTCCTAGACTAGTTGCTTCACCAAGGCTGAAGAACCTAGTCTGTCCTACTATTTACCCATAGCTGGAGGGAGAATAATTGGATTCATACCTTTCCCAAGGGTATTAGTGCTATATGAAATGCAATCAGTCTCATCCAGGATTTGAACTTGTGTCTCTGTTTCCATTTCCTACGACGATAACCATTACACCACGGCCACCTCTTGATCCATACTTATGCTGAGTGTTAAGCAAGGAGGCATCAAATACCATTCATTCTTACTTCTCTAGCAGAGTCTCATATGTCTAACTTGGATAGTTTGTGTGATCGAAGGTTTGTGATCAGACAGCAGCTATTTTATCAGGTGTTTCTTCCAGAATTAGCTCAAAAGAGCATATTGCATTCTTGTGTAGTTTCCATCTAGCTTTTTTTTCAGAAAGGCATGAATCCACCAGCTTGTTTTATATGAAGAAAAATTTCAATACAGGCTCTTTCAAAATAAATGTAACCATCTTTTTGATGATTTGTATTTAAAATATCTCAACTTTTTGTGACCAGGAAAAGAGAAACTGTAGTTAATCTGATCTTTGAGATATCTTTCCTAGAGATTTTCTGGACAAAAGAGTTAAATGCTTCAACAGATAATCATGAACCTTAGCAGTTAACATATATGATTGGCCTGAATTTTTTTTTGTTACTTCATGCACCCAGTATTTTTGAGTAAAGTACTGAAACTATATTTCCAGAAATAATATAAGTCGATTTTCAACTTTTATAGGCTTTGAACAATTTGATTGAGTTAGAGTCACCAGCAATTGATTTCAAATCCATTCCTAAAACAGTGAGTCCCGGTGGCATAATGACAAACAGGCTAGATTGCAACATTGTAGTAAACGAGTTTGAACACCAATCACACTTACAAGGTTCAATTTTGAACATAGCTAAGACAATACAAAGGAAAAGATACTTGAATTAGGCTAAAGCATGATGCGGTCATTTCAGCTTCTAAATCATGCATGAACTGATATTGTAGCATAAAATTTATATGTATATAAATCCTGTCCTTTTAACCTTAGAGTTGAATCTGTTATAAAACAATCTGAACAATCATAAACCATATTTCTTGTAAAATTAAACATATCTTTTCAAAAACTGACTGTAACTGTATTTTTTGTTGTTTTAAATTTGAATAGAAGAATTTTAAAATAGAAAAGCTTTTCCTGTCTGTGTGTATTAAATAATTACTTTATTTGACAGCTCATAAGAGGCACTTTTTTGAGAAAAAATGTCTCAAAAAATTACCCAGCATCTTATAAGGTCAAGACTTAGATTTCACTCTCTGGCTAGTTGCATTTTAGTCCTGCCATGGCCCTTCAATTAAACTGTAAACATTTTTGCTTATGTAAACAAGTTGACAATTGTTTCTACACCACCAACAACAACTCTTTTCTAAGGTAACAATGTGTAACATTAGTACTAATCAGTGCTTCATTTAAAATAACACAAGTTATGAAGAAAATTATGAGAAAACACTTGACAACTCTTCATGTACCTACACAAACCTATTTCAATGTAAAATTGGGAATTTATTGAAGATCTGTGTACATATAAAGCTTTTAAAATAACCTGATTGTAAGGAAGATTATCAATGTTTGGTGAAAACCCTTCACCTGACATTCATAGATTAAACCTGTTCCTTTATTTTTTTTTAGTGATTGCCCAAATTGAGTCACATCTTATCGGCTGTCAAATATGGACATATTTTTTTTTAATTTGCAATTAAACATATGCATATTTACAGACTTTGAAGCTGAATATCTGTTATAATTCTAACATAGTTGTTGGAATTAAATGCATTTATATGATTAAAGTATGGTATAAAACAGAAAATGAGCAAAACTAGAATTAAAGTGTGGAATCAAAATGTGACATGAAAGCAAAATTAAAATGAATGATAAAGTATAATAAAAATGAATCCAAGATGAAAAAGAAAGTAAAAGATTAAAAAAAAAAAGAAGCTAAAGTGAAAGTGAAACAAAAATATTTCAACTAATTAACAATTGATATGTAAAAAGAAAATTGTACTGTGAACCAAGTTGAAGATTTTTGTATTTGCTCATTAACTTCATGAATGGTCTTCTATTGTCTTTTAGGATATTTTCAACAAACAACAATCAAAACAAATCAACTTCAATCACAAAGCTGAATAATAGTTAGAAAGCACAAAGTGGTTCACTTTCACTTTCTTACAATGACAAGGAACTGCTCATTAGAGGATTCTAAAGCAAAAATCTAAATGTCATCCTGCCAAGGAAAAATTCACTCTTGCTCATTAGTTCATGTGAAATATAAATAAAACTCTGTACATTAGTATTATATTCCTCTTGTCCAGTTTTAAAGTAATGCTTTTTTTAATAACTTTTACATTTCAGTTTAATTTATAAATGATCTGAGATTACTTATTCTTTTTTAATTACATGACCCTTCATTGATCTTAAACTACTTACATGTAAAATCATATGGAATATACAATTTCACACAGAGCTCTGATGGATATGTGTATTTGGACCGATTGATTATAATAACATATCACCCATCTATGGCTGTTTTATGCATTAGATGGCAATGGAATTATGTCCATGGTATATCCATATTTATATCTTTATGTAGTTGTCTTTTAAGAGTGTTTCTTTTTTTTGGAACAAAGTCTTATTGAATATGAATAATTTTGAAATTGATCTATTTGACTGACAGGTGAGACTCTAACAGGTACTACCACTCTGGGTCAGAGATAACCTGGGAATAATAGCAATAAAAGGGTACTCGATACTCTCCAGATCTCCACAAGAGGAGCCTCATTATTAAATGCTGTTTAGTGTCATAACTAGAACAACCCTGTTTTTGAAGAAGTATAATCCCTCTGCAGGAGATACAGTCAGCATGTTCTAAGCCCCACTGACAAAAGACAACCAATTAAATTATTAGACTTTGGCAGGAAAAAAAACATATATATATATATATATCATATCATATTTACCAACCCCTCTGCTTGGACAGGATATGACATAAGGTCAATTTTTAAGTGAAGTTTAACAGGTTTGAATTCAGAGTTTTCCTTCTCCTAGACTAGTTGCCTCACCAAGGCGGAAGAACCCAGTCTGCCCTACTATTTACCCATAGCTGGAGGGAGAATAATTGGATTCATACCTTTCCCAAGGGTATTAGTGCAATATGAAATGCAATCAGTCTCATCCAGGATTTGAACTCACATCTCCATGTCCATTTCATACGACGATAACCATTACACCACGGGCACCCCCCCTTTTTTTTATGTATATATGAAGGTGACATAGGATCATAAAGGGATAAGGAGAAATACCTTGATGACTGAATGATGATGCTATGAATCTGTATGAATTATAGGTTTTGTCCAAAAAAAAAATCTGTGAAATTTTGCATCAATTTGATAATAATCCAATCTTTACATGCTTGTCTGTATCTGTTAAATTTTCTCACTTAAAAAGTAATTATTATTATTTACATTATTTATACGATTAAGTCAACAGCACTAATTGGTTGTTATTCTCAAAATGTTTCAACCTCTGTATTCTCACATCTTCTTCAGATTTCTTTTGTTGTAATCAGTAATCTTCCGAGAATTTTGAAGTGGATCATTCATTTAATTCACAGGGTTAGATTATTCTCATTTCACTGCCCAAAACACAATAAGAATAGCACTTTAGAGAACTTAAAGAATAAAGTAGGATGTGTAATGTTTAGTGATCTAAGCAAGCTGTGGGTTTGATTCTCACTGTGCCCAGCTAAGCTAAAACAGTAAAAATGGCACATTGTAGCAAGAGTTCTGCCAGCACAATAACATTAAAATGCTCTTACTCAGAGAATAAAGAAGGCTGTGTAATGGTTAGGGATCTAAGCAAGCTGTGGGTTTGATTCTCACTGTGCCCAGCTAAGCTAAAACAGTAAAAGTGGCACATTGTAGCAAGAGTTCTGCCAGCACAATAACATTGAAATGCTCTTACTTAGAGAATAAAGTAGTGGTTAGTGATCTAAGCTAGCCATGGGTTTGATTCTCACTGTGCCCACCTAAGCTAATACAGTAAAAAAGGCACATTGTGGCAAGAGTTCTGTTCGTGCAATAACATTAAAATGCACTAACTTAGTTTTATGTCCTCAGAAAAGGGCATAAAATAGATAAGATAAACACATACTTAGAGAGAAGAATAAAAGTTATATATTACAGAAAACAAGTAATGCAATGTCGCCAGTGTAGCTTTGCTACTTACTCCGAGAGTGGATTTCAGTCCAATGTTATATTTTTATTGAAAGAGTCCATACAGTATTGAAAATTGGGATGATACTACAACACTTGGAAAATAAAGTAGGATGTGTAATGGTTAGTGATCTAAGCAATCTGTGGTTTTGATTCTCATCATACCTAGCTTAACTAACACAATAAAAATGGCAAGAGTTTTGCTGGTGCAATAACATTAAAATACTCTAAGGCAGAGAATAAAGTAAGGTGCTTTGCATTGTGTAGTTGTTAGTGATCTAGGCTAGCAGTAGGTTTGAGTCTTCCAGGATGGCCCAGAATAGTAGCACCTTATAGGTCCCTATCTATGGGTCAAATAGAACTAAACTGCATACTCATACTAAACTGAATAGCTTGAAATAGAAATGTTTTTGACAATTAAACTTTGTACTCATGCTAAACTGAATTGTTTGAAATAGAACTGACTCTTTGTATAAAAATGGATTTAGCATTAAAAAAACAACAAAGCATGAAACCCAACCAATCAAAAACTTTACTTGTTTTGAAGAGGTTGATCAAGTTTTCAAGATCAGCAATAATTAAAAAATCCGAAATAAAGACTTTTTTCTAGAAAAGAAGTGGGAGGATTTAGATTACAAGTAGATTCTATATTTTGGCTTCCTTCTTCTGGTTTGTTATATTATGAAAAGGACAGTAATGAATTTATATAAGCAAATAAGCAGTTCAGAACTGAAGAAGAGATCAAAGATGATCTTGAAACATCTGCAACAAAATTCATCATAATCTCTTGACTAAACATTTTCTGCCTGTATGACAGCATTTGTACACATATGCACACACACATTAACACAAACATATATATATATATTAACACACACACACACACACACACACACACACATCTGTACATATTCTCATACACACACACACACACACATCTGTACATATTCTCATACACACACACACACACACACACACACATACACACACACATACGCGCACACACACACACACACACATATATATATTTATATATATATATATATTTATGAGTGGATCAATAAATCCATCGACTGACACAGTTATTAGCTGAAATTTGATCAGAATGTCTAATGTTCTGTCTATGTGATTAATGGAAAAACATTAGGTTGAGTGCATTGACAAGCAAAATACTAAAAAATACATATTTCTTACATAAATAGTTTTTTCATCCTTAAGCTATAGACTAAATGATGTTCGCACATATATATATATATATATATATATATATATATATATATATATATATATATATATATTTTCTAACACTTAACTATTAAATTTTTAAAAAATTCATTACTTATTAATATTGCTCATTATTTTTTAATTTTTGTTGACTGGTTTTCCAATTTAATGACATATTTCAGAAATAAAGAAGTTTGAAATATTTTCAAATTTGAAAATATTTTTAAACAACCAAGTTTCTCATTATGGAATGAAATTTCGTCTAAAATGTTTGATTTTCATACAAATTCCAATGCTAACTCCCTTGTGTTCAGAAGTCAGTTTTGATAAGAACATTCATTAGGCTGAAACCCATTGGGAATGACATACTTATAAAATTTATTTACCTATGTTTATGTGTCAATGCTTTCAGTCATATACACGGACATTCTCTCACATATACACCATTTATATATATATATATATATAAAAATATATATATATATATATATATATATATATATATATATATATATATAGTGCAATAGGTAAATTGTCAGCTAAATTACACAAAAATCAAAATAACTAACATCTGCCTTTTTTAGATATATTTACCTGAATTACATGAAAATATATTGAAATACTATAGTTTGTTTGCTTGTTTTGTTTGTTTGGATTTTATGACATATCAACCTATATAGATTATTTAATACCAAATCCATTTTTATGCAAATAAACAGTTCTATTTCAAATAATTTAGTTTAGCGTAAGTACACAATTTGATTGTAAAAATCATTTCTATTTCAAACAATTCTGTTTAGTCAAAGAGTTCTAATTCAAAAAATTAAGTTTAGCATACAAAAACAGTTCCATTTCAAGCAATTCAGTTTAGCATAAGTATACAGTTTAAATGTCAAAACAGTTCTATTTTGAGCAGTTTAGTAAAGCATAAGTATGCAGTTTAAATGAAGTATGAAGTGAAAATGTCGAAACAATTCTATTTCAGTTTAGCATAAGTACACAGTTTAGTTCTATTTGATCCATAGATAAGACCTTATCAGGTGCTATTGCTCTGCTCCAAAGAGTACCTGGAAGTGATGGCAATGAAGGGGTTCTCTGTATTCCCCAAAGCTCCAGCATTACTGGAACCTCACCATCAAATTGTTTTGTATAATATCCAGAGCAATCATTGGGGAAGGGGGTCTTACCCCTCTGCAGAGGTGCAGTCAGTGTATTCTACAGCCCCAGCTGACTGGGCAATGAAAAACTATTGATTACATTTATTTAAAGAAATTTACTATTATTTCAGAATCTCCTGCAAGCCTTTTCAATGGTCTCCTTGTGTAAATGCTGTCGTTTACCTTGCTTTCCATTTATCTTTAGTGCAGTCTCTCACTCTTCCAACTGAAATAATTAGAAATTTCGACAATTTACCCATCGCAATCCATTTATATGCTCCTTA
>OY757914.1:77231622-77304122 GCA_963585895.1 Sepioteuthis lessoniana
AAAATCTCCAATATAACTCCAGATGAGACAAATTTTGTCTAAATAAATAAATGTTAAACGGAATTTTTTTGTTATAATCATTATGTAGTGATGTATTTGAATAAATGATTAAATTTGTACATTTATATATATATATGTGTGTGTGTGTGTGTGTGTGTGTGTGTGAGGTGAGAGAAAGAAAGATTGTGACATACCTGTGATGGACATACTTGGACTTGGGGAAATTACAACCCATTAAAAGAATCGTGATAGTTTCCTAAGTCAAAGTGATCTACAAATTATAATGATCTCAACCAAATAATAGCCAAAATATTTTGTTTAATAGATAGACTATAATAGAGGTGAACCATCCAACTATCAATGCAGATGATTTCTTTACAACGGTAGCCACAGTTAGTGGACAAGTTCACCTACCTCATAAGCAGTCTCATCAACCGAGAAAAACATCAACACGTGACTAGCAAAGGCATGGACAGCTATCGATAGGCTATCAGTCATATGGAAGCCAGATCTGACCAATAAAATAGAATGTAGTTTTTTTCCAAGCAGCGGTCGTTTCGACAGTGCTATATGGATGAACTACATAGACACTAACTAAATGTATGGAAAAAATGCTTGATGGCAATTACACAAGAATGCTGTGAGGAATACTAAATAAGTCCTGGAGGCAACACCCTACAAAACAGCATTTGTACGGCCACCTACCACCCATCACGAAAACTATCTGAATTAGATGGAACAGACATGCGGGACACTGCTGGAGAGGTAAGGATGAACTCATAAGTGATAGACTCCTGTGGCCCACCTCACAGGACGACCAGCTAGAACCTTTATACAACAGCTCTGTGCAGATACAGGATACAGCTTTGAAGACCCCCTGGGAGCAGTGGATGATAGAGACAGGTTGCAAGAGAAGGTCAAGGAGATCCCTGCTGGCAGCGTGACATGATGATGATGATATGTATGATGGATTCTCCCAATGTATACATGACAGAATTCATATATTATATCTAAACTAATGAGGACCCTTCACTTCAGTTAACAATGCGATACGATTAGACAACCTATGCAGATGATTTCTTTTATTGTGGTGAAAACTGGTATTTAACTCATCACGTTTTTGGTTTGCTGTTTTGTGGGTTGTTTGTGTTTTATGGCATATCAACATTTATAGGTTATTTAATGCCGAATCCATTTTTATATAAATGAACAGTTTTATTTCAAACAATTCAGTTTAACATAAGTACACAGTTTAATAGTCAAAAACATTTATATTTCAAACTACTCGGTTAAGTCAAACAGTTCTAATTCAAACAACTCAGTTTAGTATAAGTATAGTTTTTGTCCACACCACACACAGTTAAATGTCAAAACAGTTCTATTTCAAACAATTCAGTTTAGTGTAAGCACAGCTTCAATGTCAAAAGCAGTTCTATTTCAAATAATTCAGTTTAGCATTAATACGCATTTTAGTTCTATTTGACCTATAGATAGGACTCTATCAGGTGCTACCTCTCCGGGCCAGAGTGGACCGGGGAGAGATGGCCATGAAGGGATACTCCGCATTTACCAAAGCTCCAGCATTTCTGGAACCTCACTATCAGATTGTTTTGTGTCATACCCAGGACACTCATTGTGGGTGGGAGTCTTATATATATATATATATATATATATATATATATATATATATATATATATATATATATATATGAGAGGGTGCATACCTTTCCCAAGGTTTTAAGTCTAAAAGTAAATGTAATGGCCAAACTGAAGTTTGAACTCATTTATTTTAAGGCCACAGTACAGCACTTCAGCCATTCCCCCATGGGGGTTTAGTACTCTGGCAAAGGAATTTTCGGCCACCGCTTGCATAATGCTAAGCTCTTCGAAAGAATTGAGCACTCTGGTAGCTGATAGGGTATAAAAATGTAAACAAACAGACGTTGCTGCTGTTGTTTGTATATATAATACCTTATAATTCCCTTAGCCAACGTGGTACACTTGTTGGCCAAGCGGTCTGATACTGGATGGGTTTTGATCCTGGCTTCAAGCGTCCTACGTGTCTTGCCACACTGAAGAGTTCTGATAGAACAAAACAGTCTATCTGTGGAGGACAATATATATATATATATATATATATATATATATATATATATATATATATATATATATATATAGTCTCCAAGGTGTAATGGCTGAAGTGCTGTACTGTGGCCTTAAAATAAATGAGTTCAAACTCCAGTTTTGCCATTACATTTACTTTCAGACTTAAACCCTTGGGAAAGGCATGCACCCTCTCATCCCCCTTTGTTATAAGTTAAATTGTATCGCTACTGTTTTTCTACAAGGATGGCTCTGGCATTAAATAATTCATGAAGTTTGTTATGCCATTAAACAAAAGAAACCAAACCAAATATGTAAATCTCAGAGATATGGGACAATAGTCTGCCAATGCATTTTAAAATCTTAGGTCTTAAACTTGGTCTTTTGCATAAAAGCGCTATGCACTTTTAGAAAAACATTTTTTGAACAAAAACGTGGGTAAATATTTACCCAACATCATATATGTGTGTATAAAATGATGCAAACAAAGGTGTATATGTGAATTGAGATATACTCTCAGTTAATTACATAAATAGATAAAAACAGGACATGATAGATGGAAAAATATACTGATGTTTATATATATCTAGAGAGAAAATGAAACAGGGAAATGGAAATAGAAAAAAGAGAGAGAGAATCTACTTAGATTTTCATAGTTACACCCCCTCTCCTACAACTTAAAATATATTTTCTTGTATTTTTTGAAAATTAATTATAACTATTCTACTTCATTAACATTTAATGAGATAATTATTTTTTTGATGATTAAGTTGAGAGCTGACCTTTTAAAATTCACCCAAACTTGTTCACAGTCAGGAATCGAGGCTTCATTGCCTCTTTCCGATAATTAATCTTCTCTTCTTTCATTAATGAAGGCGATAAATTTTCATCTAATTTCAAGCAAAAAGACTGAAATTCTAGCTTCTCAGTTCATGCCAATTTATAAAAATAAATTTAAAGAAAAAAAAGAAAAAAGATCTGGCATTTGCATTGATGACAATTTAAAGACAAGTATTTGCAGTGTGGATTTTAGTCCCATGGGTACCATTAAAGCTTCTGCATGGTATCACCAAATGGTATCTTTAAAATTTGTTAATCAAGGGAATATATTTGTTAATGGAAACATCTTCAAACAAACTGAGTCATTTATCTTTTGACTGACCTCAGAATAAGATTTCCTTCATTCTTCATTTTTTTTTGAGTGGGGAGGTGGATTTTTATCTATTTTTTTTTTTTACTTTTGATATTTCTGAAAAAAAAAGTTATTTATATATTTGTTTATTTGATTTTTTGCCTGTCAAAGAATATTTAATATTCTTCTGCTTCAATTTCTGAAAAGATCTCAATATTCCTCCCTATGGTGCCTGGAGGCAGAAGTCTGAAGAATTGGCACTTGACGGTTTAAGGATCTTCTTTCTGGCTTCTTCGAATGTCTCGACCTAATCTTTTGCATTTCATATGAAGCATAGAAAAAGAAAAATAGAAATAATTTTTTTTCCTGTAAGGATACAGAAATATTCATAAGATTTGTAGAAAATAAAAATAAATCAAGAAAAACTTATCTTTAAAGAGAGAACATCCTAATGTTGAATATCAATTTACAAACAGAAAACGGAAAGAGGATCTTTTCGTTTAAAAGTAGATCTTTTATTTTATTATATTTTTTCTTCTTCTAATTCATTTTTGTCATATTTAAAGGCTTAGCAAAATGCTTAATGGTGCAGAACTTAAAGGAAACTGTAAAGCAAAATTAAGTTCTATCTTTAAGCAAGTATAATTAAATTTTAAAAAATTTAATTTATTTTTAGATTTTAAGATTATTCCACCCTGTTCTTAGAACTGGAAATTTGCTGACTGTATCACCTGCAGAGGAGTAAGACACCATCCAAAAAGGGGTGTTCTAGGTATGACACTAAACTGGTGAGGCTCCAGTCGTGAAATCTGAGGAGTGTGGAGTATCCCTTAATTCTCATTACTCCCAAGTTTACTCTGAACTGGAGTCCCATTTATGAGTAAAATAGATTAGTTTAAAAGTTATTTGTATCCAACAGGACCTTGTGTAAAAAAAAGAAACAACTATACAAAAAAATGTAGATATATAGATGAATCCTTAACCTCTTGGTATAAATTAACCTTAGACAGGTGGACATGCCATTAAAAATCAATCAATTGATCAAAATTATTTTTATAATATAGTATAGTTTCAGTCAGATAATTATGAGAACATCTATATGATCAATACTGAAGATCAGTGGAGCAATTTAATATTCTTTTATGAATCAGAATGTACTTGCAGAAATGCATCAATTATTTTCAAAGATATAAAATTCAAAAATTGTAAAATCTTATAAAAACTTAGAAATAATTATTTTATAAATGTTTAATTATTTTTACTGATTTATAAAGTTTTTGATTGACAAATTTTGTCAAAAACATTAATAATAATAATACAACAAATACACTAGATGTGATACCATAACAAAAGAATTTCTAATTATTCAGTTATAAGATCAGATTGCTAATAAATTGCAAAAAACTATGCATACCTGGCAAATAGCACTTTGTTCTATCATGAGAAGTTATTTTCTGTAGTTGGTACAAGTCAACTTTTATGGAGTTATTTAATGCAGAAAATAATTAATTTTTAATTTGAACATGATGAGAACCAGAACTTCTTTATCCTCTTATTATGAAATTTCTATTAGTCTTTATTTTTCAACATTATTGTTCTTTCTTCCATATATATTCAAAATCATCAAAGAATGAACAAATTGTAAAATGAAGATGTCTCAAAATTTGACCACAAGCTACTGAACTTCTCTCTATTTACTAAGTTTTGCTCAATCTGGTATATAAGCCCTTTGGTTACTTATAGTTTTTGCTGTTATAAAGTGGTCTTATCTCAGTACTGAGCAGGCTCATTATTATTTACTTAACTTGGCATAATCTTGGGAGATTGGCTATTTACTGAAAGAGAGGAGATGGGCAATCATCAAAAGAGAGTAGGTAGGCTATCATCAAAAGAGAGATGTACTATTATCAAAAGAGAGGAGATGAACTATCATTGAAAGAGAGAAGGTTGGTCATTATTAAGAGAGAAGGTGAAGCATCATTAAAAGAAAGGAGATTGGCTAACATTGAAAGAGAAAAGGTGAGACATCATCAAGAGAGAGAAGATGTACCAACAACAAAAGAGCGAAAATGAGCCAACAGTAAAAGAGAGGAGTTAGGCCATCAATGATAGAGAAAAGATAGACCATAATCAAAAGAAGTTGGTCAACAATGAGAGAGAGAAGGTCAGTTATCCTTAAGAGTGAGAAGATTGGCCATCATCAAATGAGAGGAGGTGGGCCATCATCGAAAGAGAGGAGGTAGGCCATCATCGAAAGAGAGGAGATGGATCCATAATGAAAGCGAGAAGGTGGGGCATCATCAAAAGAGAGATGAACTATTATCAAAAGAGAGGAGATGAACAATCAAAATTATCAAAAGAGAGAAGATGGACTATCATTGAAAGAGAGAAGGTTGGTTATTATCAGGAAAGAGGGTTGAGCAGCATTAAAAGGAAGGAAATGGGCCAACATTGAAAGAGAAAAGGTGAGATATCATCAAGAGAGAGAAGATGTACCAACAACAAAAGAGAGGAGTTAGGCCATCAATGATAGAGAAAAGATAGACCATAATCAAAAGAAGTTGGTCAACAATGAGAGAGAGAAGGTTAGTTATCCTAAAGAGTGAGAAGATTGGCCATCATCAAGTGAGAGGAGGTGGGCCATCATCAAAAGAGAGGAGGTAGACCATCCTCAAATGACAGTAGATGGACTAAAAAGGAAAAAGAAAAATGGACCATGATCAAAAGAGATAAGGTAGCCCACCATCAATGACAACATGGAAGTCAGAGATGGTTACAGACATTGGCCATAGAAGGTAGCAGAGGGCTATCTAACACTATTATCCAAAACTACATCAGTAAAGACTTTTTTTTTGCAAGTAGAAGGGAAAATAATGAAGTTTTATAGATCATCTTACACAAATGAACTTAACAAAAAAGCTTTCATCAGATTTTTGTTAATGGAACTTTTTGCAGCAACCTTTGACGAGAATGTTTCCACTCAATCTTTTGTGATTTATTAATGAAACAACAAGTTAGCCCAAGGCAGTGCAAACGGATTCTAATTTCTTTGCATGAAACTCTTCAGTTGAACTGATTAAGGCTATATGTCACTTGTTTCTCTAATCAAGTGGTGCTTTCTTCACCATAACAATGTCTGCCTTTACTGTATACAAGAGGTGTTCTGAAAGTAATGCCACCTATTTCTTCCCATACAAACTACAAGACAAAATTACACGGCTGGATAGAATAAATTTTCTGTAATGATACATTATTTTTTGATACACGAGGGTGAGTCAGAAAGTAATGCCTTTTTCTTTAGTACCAATTTAGGAATAATTACCATACATCAAAATGATGCTGGTCCTCTCTCGATCACATCCTTACTTCTCAATACAGTCACCATTTCTCTCAATAGCAATGTTCCACCTTAAAATGAGAGCATGTATCTCTGCCTTGTTGATTGTTCTTTGAGCCACTTGATCATTGTAGTTTTCCTTTCCTTGTGTTGTATTTTGGCCTTCGACCCAGCCCAAAATGCCATTCAAGGTGATGCACCGGAAGGAAGTGACACATTCCAATGGCCAGTAATCGAAAGAGATCACGTGGGTGGATTTGGCTGATGAAATGGGACAAGGTAAACCCCATGATACACTCATAGACTGATGCACTGGAAGAGAGTGACCTGTGAACTGCATGACAGTTATTTCTGCTTGATGACAATTAAACATGTGATTTCAAAGATCGCGTGGGCGTTGAACTATTATATAGCTCAGTCAAGACAGAAGTCAAGACAGTTGAGTTCGAGTTCAAGTCGGAGATAGACGAGATGTGGTAGGGAAAGCCACACCCGGCCGAAGGGGCCCTCGGGAACCCCGATGGAGTTTGGGGACCAGAGAAGTTGCTGATAAGATGCAGTAAAGAAAGCCATCACCCAGCAGAGTGGACCCCAGGGCCTCTGGTTGAGCATCAGGAGAACGAGAAAGACACAACGTTGACGGCCATAAGAGTGGGGGTCAAAATATTGCTGTCATGTTCGATCTCCAACTCCCTCTCACACGCAAACCTTGAGTAACCCTTTTCAAACCCTTGCAATAAAGTGAGAGGTACATATTTGTTTAAATAAGTCTTCCTGCATGCGTCTTTATCATTGTGTCGTTATGATGCTGTAGATGAGCATATAACACTTGTCACTGGCATAATTTTTGCCTCTTAAACCCTCTTTCACGGGGCTGAAGAGTCTGAAGGCACTAAATCTTGCTCATCAATGCTTGACCAGAGAAAAGCATCAGGATAAAGAAGACAATCGCCTGATTCAAGTAGACTACTTTAACACATCCTTCATACTCACCAGATTTAGCACCTTCATAATGTGCACACAAAAATGCATTGCTGCATTTTTATGTGCACATATCCGTGTGTTTGCTGTAAATACAGAGTAAATCTTATACTTTATGACATAATGTAAACTATATAAATTCTTATTTCTGTCCGTAAAAACCAATAAAAGTAAAAGAAATGCTAGATTTAGGTTGAATTTAGCTGCTACAAATTTTTAAAGTCGGTGCGCATTATATGTGAAATAATTTTTCCAGAATTTTACAGTCTAGAACTGAGTGTGTGTTATACGTAAGTGAGTGTTATGCACAAATAATTACAGTACTTGTCTTGTGTAAAAATTTAGCGGCTCTTCTGGCTAGTGGGGTGGAGATTTTAATTATTATTGCAAATGAGAATAGGAAAAGAGAGAAAAATATGAAGATGTCAACAAATAAAAAGAAGTTTGAAAACATCAAAGGGATTAATTAATGAATAAACTCTTAATGCCAGACCAAAGATGTTAGCGCTAAAACAAAGAAATGAGATCTGGAGTGCAGAATAAAAGAGCAGAACATAAATTCAGGCTTCAAAATTCCAGAAGAAGAAAAAAAAGTCCTGCTTTTGGAGACAAGAGGAAAAGTAAAAAAAAAAAGAAGTTTTTGAAGAAGGAAGAAAAGGAAAGAAAAAGAAAAGGAAGATGAACAAAGACAAATGGTAAGAGAGAGAGAACAAAAAAAAAATGCTGAGAAAGAAAAAGTAGAAAGACAATAAAAATATGAGAACAGAAACAAAAAACAAAAAAGATTGAGAAAGAGAAAAACCAGCCTGTCGATTGGTTGCCCAGATGGCTGAGGCTGAAGAATATGCTGACAGCAAATCTGCAGAAGGGTAAGATCCTCCCAATGAGCATCCTGAATTTGACACTAAACTGCATCTGATAGTGAGGCTCCAGTTCTGGAGCTTTTTGAAATTGGGAATACCCATTCACTGCCATTACTCCCAAGTCCACTCTGACCTGGATTAGTAGTTCCTGTTAGGATCACATCTCTGGGTATAATAGAACTATGTAATCATTTACTATCCTTGAAACCATTTAATGGTTTGCAAACAATAAATAGCAAAGCTTGAAACCATTTAACAGTGTGCTAGCAAAACTTGAAACTATTTATCTGTGCGCAAATAATAAATAGCTATACTTGAAACCATTTAACAGTGTTGAATCAAATGAGCCCTGACTCATTAAAAAAATAATGCTTCCTTCAAACTATTCAGTCAACAATCATATGTATAAACAGGATTTGGCATTAAATAACCATAAAGGGTTGATATGCCATTAAACTAAATAATTTAATCTAACAAGTTGACTGTATCCTCTTCAGAGGGATTAAACTACCCCCTCAAAAAAAGGGTATGACCTAAACTACATCTGATAGTGAGGCTCTAGTTCTGGAGAGCTAGAGAGTATAGAGTACAATTTCATTGCCATTACTCCTAGGTTCACTCTCACCTGGAGTAGAAGTTCTTATTAGTCCCATGTCTTGGTCAAATAGATCTGTTTGAAAATCATTCATATTAGAGAAGAATCCTTGATGTCATGTAACTGTGTGCAAACACATAACTGTCATCAAATAGAAATTATTTGTTGAAACCATGTGATTATTAGTATTAGATAGGAATTCTTGAAACTGTGCAACTGTGTGTAAATTATTTGTATTAGATAGAAATACTTGAAACTATGTAAGTGTGAGTAAATCATTTGTATTAGATAAGAAGATGTTATATTGGAAACTAGAATTTGCAAAATTAAACTCTTAAGAAACGAATACACAAAAAATATAAATGTACAATGGACCCAATCCCTAACCTCTACGTATGAAATAATCCTTGACAGGTTAACATGCCCTTAATCAATCATAGAAAGTGTAGGGAAAAATATTGTAGAAAATATGAAATAAAAAAGAAGAATAAAGTGTGAGAAAAAAGAGAATGGAGGCCAGATAAGAAAAACTGGAGAAAAGGAAAAATTATAAATAGAATAAAATGAAGAATAAAATAATACAAAGAAAGAAAAATGAGACTATATCAAAAAGGATACATATATATATATATATATGTATAAAGAGAAAGATTGAAGAAGACAATTTGAGAATGTAAAGATATAAACCATCTGGCAGAGATAATACAAGTTGGTAAAAGTAGATGGGAAAAAAGGAAAAAAGAAGAATATATATACAAGGTATTATCAAAAACTATAGAGACTAAAGCTTTAAATTTTGTGAATTTCTAATTTCAAAATTTTTGATCTAAAATTTAAATAAAGATTCATTCACAGCTAAACAAACTACATAATGAAATGTGGACTTGTTTAGACTTCACTTAGCTGAATGAGTACTGATTTGAAAAAAATGTGATGATGCCGATCGCCATACTTCCTGAACCGAAAGTTTTTTGTTAAGAAAAATGATGGCGTTAGTGCAGCACCGACCATATTTGCCAGACTCACTAAATGAGACGTTTTCTGGAAAATTCATTTCAAGAATAATGTATGAGGACTGAGATGACATTAAAATTAAAGCTTCACAACATATCAAAAAGGGTAGTTTGAGAGGTGCTTTGATCACAGGAAAATTTGCTGGAATGAGTGTGTTGAATGACTTTTTCTGTCTTGATAACTACAGCTTCAGTTTCAATACTTTTTAAACATGCCTCATAAATAAAAATTAATTGAAAAAATAGGAAAACAGAAATTAGAAGCAGAAAATCAGAGTAACTAAATAAGAAGAGTAAATAAAAGGAAAAGAGAAGAAACTATCAAAAGAAGATAGATTAGAATCAGAAGACATGACATTACAAGAAAAATAAGTAAAAAAAGCAAGAAGGAAATGATGACAGAAAAGAGAACAGAAGTAGAAAAGGAGAACAAAAAGAAGAGAGATATAAGAATCCTTGAAAATGAGGGAGTAGAAAAGAAAAAGAAGAGCAGAACATGACATAAGAGAGGATAGAGAAGAGAAAAAAAAACGAGAAGAAAGATATGAGTATTAGAAAAAGAGGGGATAGTAAGAGATATGATATAAAAGGGAATGGTGAAGAGAGAGAGAATGAGAAGAAGGAAAGAAAAAAGAAAATATGAGGAGACAACAAAAAATGAACATAGAAAATGGAAATAACTTAAAATCAGAAGAGAAGATAGTCGATTGAAATGAGCAAGATGGGAAAAGAAAAAATTGACTTAATAAAAAATTGAGAAGACAAGAAAAAAAAAGGAGAGATTTGAAAGAAATAATTTTAGAAAGAGAAGAAAATAAAGAAGGGAATAAAGAAGAGATAATCATAGAAATGTTAAGACATATGCGATGCTACTAAGGAATTTGAAAAGAAAGAATATATGAAGAAATGAAAATCATGAAAGAAAAAAGGTGAAAAAAAATAAAGGAAAAGAAAAGGAAATGTTATAAAGAAAAAGATAAATAAAAGGAGAGAGAAAAAATCTTCTATTGTATGATAGTCTTACAAGCCATTGCTAGTGAGTTTCTGAGTATCCACTACTTTCAGAAACTTACTAACAATGGCTTGTAAAACTAGCATTATTCAATAAATATATAACCTTTCGCCAAAGTTGGTTTATGAACAAAAATTAAATTCAGAAAAAAAGAGAAGAAAAAATGATATATAGAAAATTGATAGGAATCTAAAGAAAAAAGAGGGTAAAAGAAAAAAAGAGAGTGAAAAACTGTAAAAAAAATATGAAAATAAAACAATTAAAAAAATAGTGCAAAAAGAAGAAAAAATAACCCAGAAGAGTATAAAAAAAGTGAGAAAAAAATAATAAAGAAGTATAAATGAAAACAAAAGACAATAAGAAAGATAGATTTTAATGGCATATCAATCTGTCTAGGATTATTTTATATCCAGATGTTCAGGAATTGGGTTCATTGCAAATTCATTTTATATTTTTTGTGTAGTTGTTTTTTAAGAGTTTTTTTTTTTTTGCACACAGTCCTATCCAATATAAATAATTTTTGAAGAAATCTATTTGATCCATAGATCCCAAACAGGTACTATCATTCCAGGTCAGAGTGGACCCAGAAGTAATGGCAATGAAGCTGTGTTCCAACTTCTGAGAGTTCCAAAACTGGAGCCAGATCATCCGATGCAGTTTAGTATTATATACCGGACACCTCCTTATCTATTTGCAGAGGATACAGTCAACATATTTTAAGCCCTGTGAACAGGGCTTCTATCAGAGAAAAGAAGACGAAGAAGAAGAAATTAAGAGGGTGCACAAATTAAAACAAGAGATTCTGAGAAGGAAAGGATCTCAAAAAGAAGAAAGAAAAACAAAGAAAAGAAAGTATGAATTTTAAAAAAAAGAGAAACTGAAAGAAAAAAAAAACTCTAAAAGGAGACAGAATGATATAAGAAGAAATAAAGAATGAGTATGAATGAAAAAGTCCCTGGGAGATTCTGTCAAAGAGGAAGAAAAGAAAAAAGAAAAAAAGAAAGGAAAAGTACAAAGAAAACAGAAGAGTATCAAAGAGAGAAAAGATCTTTAGAGAGGAAGAAAAGAAAGAGAAAATACAAAGAGAAAGTACAAAGAAAAGAAAAGAAAAGAGAGAAACAATTTTAAAAAGAAGACAAAAAGGTGATGACAAAAGCAAAATTAAAAACAAAACAAAAGAAACAAAAATAAATGTGAGCAAACAATTGAAAATCAACTAAAAGAATAAAAGCAAACATACATATAAATTTTTGAAGTGAACAAACAAATATTTTCACAGAAGACTTTTATGCACTATTCCTGTGAGCCAATCTTCCATTTTAAAATGTCTAATTATACAACGGCAAATGTTATGTTACAAAGTTGGCATCACAAAAAGAAACTGTCAGACATCAAAGCAAATTAATTAACGAGCGAATTTTAACACAAATAAAGATAAAGTTAATGAACAAGAAAGACTGCGACTGATTACAGGAGACCGGACTATGAATGTTTCAGAAATTTGCCAAAGTAATGGAATTTGTTTGTGACAAAATCTCTTGGGCTTTTATTCATACAGGTATGACAAATGTGTCAGTTTTTTGCTTTATTTTTCTTCAAAAATTTGATCAGTTCTTTTTTGGTGGGTAATAATTGTCAGAGTCATTTTACAAATATTTGAATGGTTAAACAGTAATATAATTTGTATAAACTGATTGATTTTTAACCTACATAGGTAATATATCAAAATATCTAACCTACATAGGTTATCAAAATGTTTAACCCACATAGGTAATATATCAAAATATTTAACCTACATAGGTAATATATCAAAATATTTAACCTACATTGGTAATAGATCAAAACGTTTAACTTTCATTGATAAAATATAAAAATGTTTTTATGCTGTATATCTATCTGATTTTAATCTTTCATAAAATGATCCAGTTTTTTTGTGTATATTACCATAAGACTACAAAAATGTCATTTATTGAAAGAATAGAATTAGAATGCACTTAGAGAATAAAGTAATTTATAATCAAATTTTGAGCTTTATAATAACAGTATAGTATCTCTATCACATCCATTCTGGTGACTGCTAAATGCTAATTATTGAGTACTTTCTTTATCTATTAATTTATTTACAATCAATAATGATTTCTAGAGATTGCATGTGACTTGACATCAAACCTAATGCAGATTGTTTTAAAAAGCTCTTTCAGAATAAAGCAATTTACAATCCAGTTTATTGAGTTTAATAATAATAGTGTCTACAGCACACTCATCCTGGTTACTATAATTTACGAAAGGAGATAACAGGTAAATTTTGATTATAGAGTACTTCTTTCATTCACTTATTATAAATTATCATAAAATTTCCCAAAAGTGGGTACGACTTGCCCACAAATTTAATCTTATTTTAAAATGCTCAAATTTGGAGGTGCTTGTGGCAAAACAGTCATCATCATAGGATGTGGACTCAGCTACCCGAGTTCAAATCCTGAATGAGGCTGTTTTCATTTTGCATAGTGCTAATAACCTTGGGAAAGGTATGAATCCAGATAAATTCCTTCTAGCTATAGATAAATGGTAAAGTAGATGAGGCTCTTAGCCTTTGTATGGCAACCAGTCTATGAGAAGGAAAACTCTGAATTCAAACCAGCTTTACTCTTCTTAAAAATTGACCTAGTATTACATCCTACAAGTAGTAAAGAGGTTGGGTCACACAATTCTTAAAAAGGTTTATAAAAATAATTTTCTATTTTTAATTGACTGAGAGCTCATGAACAATAGCTCAAGGGTTTCTGAAGCTAACATAATATTCCGAAATGGTCAAAAAAGCAACAGTCAGAATACTTTTTTTTATAACTTGTATGGCAATGATAATATCTCATCTTAAAGCTACATTCCTGCCATTTTCATTGTTACTACTATTTCATTACATTTTTTATCCCATTTTCTCCTTCCAGCTATGGTTAAATAGTTGGGTAGACTGGGCTTTTTAACTTTGCTATGGTAACTGGTCTATGAGAAGGAAAACTCTGAAGAGAAAACTGGAAAGAAATGGATTCTGTCAGGCTATTCCTGCCTTTGACATGCTTCTCTTGTCATGCCCCAATGACCAAACCAGATTACAGAATCAGTGAAAGTGAAAAGAACTTTTATAATAAAGTAGTTCCCAATACAATCTGATAATTGTATGAGGGTCTTTATTTACACTTGTACCAATTATTATAATTTTCAAGGTTCATTATTGTAGCTGTTTTTCCTTAGTAGTCACCCCTTAAGTACTGAACAGACTCATTACTGCTTAACTTTGGTAATCTGATGGAAAATAGTCCTTTCAATTTAACTTGACTGTATATTGAGAGAAATAGTTTGGTTTCTTCATTTTAGGTTTGGTTTGTTTGGTTTTATGGCATATCAACCTTTGTAGGTTATTTAACGCCAAATCTATTTCTATGTAAATAATCTGTTCTCTTGAAAACAGTTCAGTTTAGCATAAGTACGCAGTTTAATTGTTAAAAACATTTCCATTTCAAACTATTTAAGCAGTTATATGTAATAATTCAGTTAAGTGTAAAATGTCGAAAAACAGTTCTATTTGAAATAATTCAGTTAAGCATAAGCACGCAGTTTAAGTGTAAGTACGGTTTAATTGTCAAAAATGTTTCTATTTCAAGCTATTCAGTTTTCTCAATTCATTTTAGCATAAGCATGCTGTTAGTTCTATTTAACCCATAGATATGGCCCTATCAGGTGCTACCACTCCGGGCCAGAGTGGACCTGGGAGCGATGGCAATGAAGGGGTACTCCACATTCCCCAAAGCTCCAGCATTGCTGGAACCTCACCATCAGATGGTTTAGTGCCATATCCAGGACACTCGTTGGGGGGGTCTTACCACTCTGCAGAGAAGCAGTCGGTGTATTCTACAGCCCCAGCCGACTGGGCAATTCTTCATTTTAATGGCATATAAACCTGCATGGGTTATTTAATGCCAAAGCCACTCTTATTGAAGACTGTAGTGTTACTTTTTAACCCATTACTGGGGAATATGGGAATTCATACTTTTACCTAGGGTATTCAGAAGTGAATGTATTAGCTCAACTGGACTTCAAACTCACTACAATGTTGCGGTACAATATGCTAACCACTAATACCATGGAGATAGCCATCCACCCTAATTATGGATCACTTCTTATTTATTTATAACTAATCTAATTTTGAACTTAACATTAATAGTTAGACACTGACATTCCTTCTAACCATAATAACTTATCACGGATCTTAACTGTTTAGTGCTTATTATAGTTAACTTCTTTGTTTTGCAATTAACAACCATATGAATTCTATAAATATAGATGTAACTCAATATCAAACCACCCAGTCAGTAGGACTTAGAATGTGCTGACTATATCCCCTACAGAGGATTAAGACCCTCCCTGAAAAAAAGAGGTGTCCTGGGTAATCTACATCTGATGATCATGTTCCAGTTCTGGAGATCTAGGAAGCATGGAGTACTCCTTCATTGCTATTACTCCTAGGTCCACTCTGATCTTGACTAGTCATAATCTCATTTATGGATCAAATAGACCTGTTTAAAAATGATTCATATTTGATAGGATCATACACAAAAAGAGCCTCTAAAAGTAACAACTACACAAAAAATATGTGATTTCCTAACCTTTAGGCATAAATTAGTCCTAGACAGGTTGACATTTCATTAAAATCAAATAATTAACATCACACTTAATGATGTTAACATTAAAATGCTCTTTGAGACCAATGCAATTTCTTGTCTAATTTTTAACATTGTTTTGTAGAATCTGGTTAATTATAATATCTGCTCTTCCTAAATGGTCACCCATCTAAGTACTGAACAGGTTTATTCCCACTTAACTTCGGGATGTAGTGGGAATGAAAAGCATAAGTTCATCTTTTTTCCATCCAGCTATGAGTAAATAATAGTGCAGACTGGGTTTATTAACCTTGTTTTGGCTATTAGTCTAGGAGAAGGAAAACTCTAAATCAAACCACCTTTACTGCACTTAAAGATTGATCGTGTGTCATATTTTACTGATAGTAAACATGTTAAGTAAATAGATACTTCACAATCTCAAGATCTTCAGAACTGGAATCTCACCATCAGATGCAGTTTGGTGTTCTAGCCACCAGGACATGACATTTTTTTTTTAATGTCAGGGGTGTCTTACCCCACTGCAGGGAATACATTCAACATATTCTAAACCCTCCCAAAAGAAAAAAATATTCAGAAAGCCTTGGGTATGCATGACAAGAAGTCAAGAGAATGTTTTTTAAAAACAAATATGCAAAGAAACCCTTTCAAGAGTAAAAGTTCATGCAGGTGTATCGTAGAAACCAGCCGTCATAAATAGTATCCTTCTGAGTGAAAAATTCTATTGACTAAACATATATACTTTCTCTGTTTTGCTGACTAAAGAAAAAAAAAAGTATGCATAAAAAATTAAATATCAGACAGTGCACATCAAAGTGCTTATTAACACACCTGGCAGATGCATTTTCAACCATTCCACCATTCCACCATTTTCTTAATTAATTTTACTTTTGCTTATTTTTGATTTTGCTTTTCACTTTTATATTTACTTATAGACTTACATTCCATTGTAAGTTTTGATTTTTTTTTTTCATGTAAAAGTCATTTGATATAAGTATCACACTTGGTAGCTCAGTAGGTGAGGATCATATACAAGTTTTCACTTTCAGTACATCTAATTCAAAGAAGAACTAAGAAATTTTATTTGAGTTTATCAAAAGTATTTTTATATTTTACAGATTTTTACTCTAATGTTTATTTGATGTCTATATTTACCTACCCCTTCAGATGACCAGAATGCAAAATATGGTGAATTTTAAGAGGAGTTTAGAAGATTTGGATTTAGAGTTTTCCTTCTCTTAGATCAGTTGCCATACCAAGGTTAAAAAGCACAGTCTGCCTTACTAGTTACCCATAGCTGGAGGGAGAAGGATTTGATTCATGCCTTTCCCTAGTGTATTAGTGCTATGTGAAATGCAGCTTGTCTAGGATTTGATCTCACGTCGCTGTGTCTATTTTCTATAACAATATCCATTACCTCATGAAATGTTTATTTCATATCAACTTTCACTTTCATTGGTCCTATTATTTGGTTTTGGTTGTGGGGTTGCTATTTATGTTGGGTTTATTCACCAGGGAAATAGTCTTTCTCGGTCTACAACTGATTTGAATTTAGAGATTTGGTTCTCCAAGACAAGTTGCCATACCAAGGTTAAAGAAGATAATGTGCCCTACTATTTACTCATAGCTGGAAAGAGAATAGTTGGATTTATAACTTTCCCAAGGTTATTAGTGTTATGTAAAATACAAATAGATACAAATAGACTTTTTCAGGATTTGAACTGGGGTAGCTGAATCCTCTTTTTATCTGATAACTCTTATGCTCTGAACACCTCAGTTATTACTAACATCATCATCAGTACTATTCAGCTGCACCTTTTGTTGTAAATGTTATAAGGAAAGATATAAATATTTCTTTTGCAATGTACACACCCACTGATGATGGCCCAAGATGGGTCTGAAAGTACTTGAGAACCAATTATTTAAGGAAAGTTTATGAGCCAATTCTAGCCAGATATTATACTTCCCTATGGATATTTGAAAGGATCAAAACAAAATTATGTAGACAAAAGATGTCTATACTGTTTAATCAAATATATATCAATGAAGAAATGCTGCCCAAATACACATATTTTAGATATTGCAATATAGACAATTTTGAGGTATTATTTAAAAAAGGCCTCAGTGTCTCTGAAGTTGTTTGTAAAATTCAAGAAGTGGAAGTGGAATGAAATAAAGCAGTATCAGACCATATAACCCAAAATTAGTTTAACCAATTTAAGGTCAGTGATTTATTCTTTGAAATAAAGGCGTGAAATTGCTGACCATCTGTTAGTATGTATGTTTCTTTAAAACTAAAACCAGAGAACCAAATCACCAATACTTCGAAATGTTAAAAAAACTCAAATCTTCCGAAGATTCTATATTAACAGCTTTATATAAGTTTTAAATCTACTTGTGAGTTTCCCCCATAAACTCTCATTTGATTGTAAATGAAAAGTACTTTTAAAAAAATCTAACAGATTTGCGTATGCCAAACATTACATTAGCTTAAGAAGATAGAATACAAGTAAAAAAAAAAAACAGTAATAAGATAATAGCAGCAATAAAGAGTGAATTGACCAGTATTTTGCAATAAGAAAATGGGATAAAACAAGTAATTAAATAATAGTAACCAAAAATTTTAGAAATTTTATTATAATTGATTATAAAGAAAAACATAGATTCATACCTTTTCCAAGGGCACAAAATGAAATGCAAACAGTTTCATCTAGGCTTTGATCTTTAGAATGAATTGTATATCATACAACTATATCACAAAGGGCTTGGAATAGACATACCAGTATTCATCAAGCAGAAAAATTTACATTAACCAGTTCTTTTCAGGTTTAGTTGCCATCTACAGGACCTACCAAGAGTAATGTCTAATAGGATTGGATGGCAAGAGAGTAAAAATAATCTGGGTTGTCAGCAGATCTTGATAATGAGGATGATGAAATCATAACTTAAAGAATCTGAATTCATTTCTACCCAAAATTGAAACAATAATAATGAGATCATTGATTCATATTGGTTACATTTAGATTATACAGGGGGTCTCAAAATAGGTCCAATCCATTGATAATGATTTATTAGAGACAAGAAACTCAAAGTCAGCTGGTGTGATCTGGATTCTATATGAAGATCCTTCTTTAAGATTATTTGAAATGATGCACATGAAAGAGTAAGTTCTTGGAAATGTCTTCAGAGGGACTTTTTCGGACTCCTTCCAATAGAATCTCTTACTGCATCCACATTGTCAGGATATCTTGCAGTCAACTTTCTAACAGATCTGGGATTTTCTGCCTTCTAATTGTTAAAGTTAAACTTCCTGCAAAATTTTGCTTTTGCAGTTTTGAATGATCTTGTCTCCAAATAAATGATCCAAAATATTTTTCCTCTCTTGCTAAAGGCATTGTGATCAAAGATTAATCGTTCTTATTGTATACTATTTTCCAAACTGAGAAGAAAAAAAACAATATTATTATTAGTAGAGTTATTAACAGTCACATGAGTCCCATTCAAAAAAGGCAATTCAATTATTTGAAAAGGAAGACAGTAAGGTGCTTTACACATTAAATGAATCTGATTTTGGGTGGTAGATAACCTTCTGTTTTCTTGACTGGTCAAACTGCTTTTGTAGAAAAGAAGGTCATGACAAGACATGTGTTAATGGTACTCAAAATGTTCTCTCCAGACAAGGAGGAACTGGAATGGTCAAAGTAACGTATCTTTTAACTTAGCAGCTTACACCAACTGCCCTTCATTTTTCTTTTCTTCATCTTTACCTTCTCATAAGTTTTGACACTGACCAGATCTTGGTGCTATGCCAAGTCCAAGTTGTTATGAATCAGGTTAAAAGAGAGGGTAACAAAAACTTAAGACAGAAGAAAATGAAAAAATGAAAGGAAAAGAAGAAAAAAAGAATCTATTCACCAAGAAATTAAACAAGTCAAGTACAAGCTTGAGAAAAGAATAAACTAGACAACCTATGAACCTACTGTATTTCTCTTCAAACGGCAGTCCATGGTTATATTGATGCTTCTATTTTGAGAAGCAGGATTCCAATTAGCATTCTATAGTTATCTTTATTTAATCAAGACGTTTTATGATTAGAAAATGACAGTTTAAATGCAGACCTTAAATAATAATAATAATCATTTAGTTTCAAATTGGATTGAAAATCATTTTATTCTCTATATGAATTTTTAGTGTATTGATCTATACAGGTATCCTATTATATACTGCTTTTGCTGTGTTAAAGTTCCATGTGTGTATATATATATATATATATATATATATATATATATATATATATATGTATGTATTTATGAATATATTTGTGTGTGTATATATATATATATATATATATATATATAAATCATTATTAAAGAATTTTTTCATAAGTCAGAAAAGTACTCAAATGCTGGCCAGTAGACCAGGACAAATTCTAAAATAAATGCCTTGTCAGCTCCTTATGACAGTCATTGCTATTAATTTAATGTATCTTTATTGACATATACAATCATCAGGTCAGACCCATATATATATATATATATATATGTTTGATCTGATGTTATATTGATATAATGAATACTACCTTTCATGGTTAATGGCTATTAAGCTAGGCAAACAAGTTATTGTTAGTAAGTTTTATTCTAACTGGGTGCCCCATATTTCAGATGTTGAGACAAGCTAAGCTTTGTAAATAACTAATAATATTTTAGTAAGAAAGAGGGAAAAGACAGAAGTAAACAATGAGAGAAAAAAAGGAGAAAAAAAGAAAAAGTAAGCAAAAAAAAGAAAATGTTGAAAGGAAAAATCAAAACAAGAGAGAAAAGGAGAAAGAAAAAAGGAAAAGGAGAGAAAATTATAAAAAGCGGATCATGGGAAGGGAAGAAAACTAAAATAAAGGTGAAGAAGTGGTGAACAATAATTTGAATGTGTGCCAGTAACTGCCGAAAACCTGTTACCGATCAACCTGTCAATAAAGCTGCCAGTAAAAATCTTTCCTCTGCATCCGTGAACCCGGCCAAAGCTAATGACAAATTCTGAAGCAGCAAATAATCTACTACAATTCAAAATGATCAGATCATCTGCTCTGTGATTGATTTTTACGATTGGTGTAAATTACATTCTTTCGATCTGGCTTACCCTTCCAATCTTTCCACGATGGAGGCGCCACCCGTGAACCCAGCCATATGTCGGAACATACATAAAACTGACTGGAAGTGTGACATGTGATCTCAACAAGACCATAAATATATCGATAGTCAGATCAGTGCGTACAGCTCACTCAAAGCTAATGGCCCAGTATGCTTCATTTCCGAAAAATGGGGGCTATTGACTGCTGGTTTCTCTGGCGGACATGTCTTGAATTAATAGGGAGGGTTTGGATGTCAGCTGGGACTAGAGCCGCCATGCTTCCTGGAACAGGGGGGCAAGTTACATGGGTTCATTACAAAATTATACAATGAGTTGTGAGCTGGAACTGGAGGCCTGAATTAAGTTGACTGGTAAGAGCTTGGAGGAAAATGAAATCAACAAACCCTGTTCACATTCTCATCACAACCATTGTTGCCATTTATATGCTGATGTCTTTAGGAAAGGCATGAATTTAATCCTTTAGCTATGCCATTCTCATTGACAGTTATCTTGATTTTACTTTCTTACAGGTGCTCCTCCCACAACAGAGAAGAGAAACTTGCATTGATACAGGGATCTGTACTTAACTTCCCAAGTTAATAGCATTGGAATGGCTGTTATATCTGTTTTTAGTGATGATACATCATTTATTCAAGTAGGTCACAGAAATTATTATTATTAGAACCATATTTCCATCCTAAATTACAAAATTGTTTATCTTGAAAATAATCTTTTCTATATGAGTTGGTAGTGTCAATCAGTTTAGAGATTTGAGAGGACAAGAGTATCAAGTCAAATGAAAACCTTTCAAATGAGTCAAGTTAATTGAAAGAAAAAAGAAAGCAAATTAAAAAACAGGAAGAAAGAAAGAAAGAAATTTACCAAGAAAGAACATGAATATGCATGGAAAAAGTTGAGGATTGGAGTATAAAAAGTTATAGTCATTTTTTTTTCAAAGAAGTAGATTACTTTTTGAAAGAAATTTTACTGAATACAGAAAATTCATGACTAATTTCTGACTTCTTAAAACTGATTCCTAGTTACTGAATACTAACAAGAGAAAACTGATTCAAAATGAGTAGATACAGAAAACAGAAAACCAATTCCTAATTATTGGCTATAGATAACTGATTTCTAATAACTGAATACTGGCTACAGAAAACAGATTTGTTAGACTGACTACAGAAAACTGATTTCTAATTACTAAATACTGGCTACAGAAAACTGATTTGTAATCACTGACTACAGAAAACTGATTTCTAATAACTGAGTACTGGCTACAGAAAACTGATTTCTAATAACTGAATACTGGTTACAGAAAACTGATTTGTAATTACTGATGGCAGAAAACTGATTTCTAATAATTAACTACAGAAAACATATTCCTAATCACTGACTACAGAAAACCTAATTACTGGATACTGACAACAGAAATCTAATTTCTTATGGTTGGATATTGATTACAGAAATCAGAAATTATTGGACAATAGTTTGGTTTGGTTTGGTTTGGTTTGGTTTTATGTCACATCAACCATTGTAGGTTATTAATACCAAATCCATTTTTATAATTATAAACAATTCTATTTCAAACAATTCAGTTTAGTATAAGAATAGTTTTTTGTTTATACACAGTTAAATGTCAAAACATTTCTATTTCAAACAGTTCAGTTTAGCATAAGTACAGTTTCAAAGTCAAAAACAGTTCTATTTCAAACAGTTCAGTTTAGCATAAGTACACAGTTTTGTTCTATTTGACCCATAGGACATTATCAGTTGCTACCACTCAGGGCCAGAGTAGACCTGGGAGTGATGACAATGAAGAAGTACTCTGTATTCCCCAAAGCTCCAACATTACTGGAACCTTACCATCGGATTGTTTAGTGTCATAACCAGGAAACTCGTTGGTGGGTGGGGTCTTATCCCTCTGCGGAGAATAATTAAAAATTGATACTATAGAAAACTAATACTTAATTACTGGATACTAACTACAGAAAACTGATGTCTAATTACAGAATACTGACCACAAAAATCTAATTACTAGTAAAATGACTAAAGAAAACTGATTACTATTATGGCATACTGGCTAAAGAAAAGTGATTTTTAGTGTCTGACTACAGAATAACTGATTTCTCATTATTGCATATTGTCTATTGAAAACTGATTTCTAATTATTGGATATTGACAACAGAAAACTGATTCCTAATTACTGGATATTGATTATAGAAAACCAATCTCTAATTACTGGCAACAGAAAAATGATTTATAATTGTTGGATATTGACTAAAGAAAATTGATTCCTAATTGCTGGATATTGACTACAGAAAACTGATTTCTAATCACTAGGTATTGACTACTGAAAACCGATTTCTCATTATTGGATACTGACTATGAAAAACTGTTTCCTAATTACTGGACACTGACCAAAGAAAACTGATTACTAATGACTGATTCCTAGATACTAACTACTGAAAAGTGATGAGTAATTATTAAAAACTGACAATTCAATTTTGTATACTGTCTACTAAATCCAGATTACTGAATGCTAATTCAGTACTAGTAAAGATTTATCATTGCAGTTCAAAAGTAGAACCTCTCTTTAAAGATAAATATCACAGAGTGAACATGGTATGTGGATATCTTTGTTTCTCTAACTTCTCAAATAATCTGAAACAAAATAAATATTTCCATAACCTTCCATCCCTATCCCTAAATTATCTAAAAACAACACAATAATCTGGTCTCACTCTTAACTTTCAATAGAAGGAACATTGTTCAGATAGATTGTAGATGGGAGGACTAAGAGGGTGTAAATGTTCCCAATAGAATGCTTTTCATTGGTTTTTCTATTATCTTTTCTTTATTCATCTCCCCCAGAAAGAGCCTCACCTTCTCTGATCTATATCTTCTCTGGTTACCATTGTCTCATTTCGCTCTGGGTCCTTCCCCAAGCCTGGTTCTGATCACCAGCCCCACCCTGACTCCTCATTATCTACCACTTCTTATCTCTAATTCTGTTCCACTCATTTTAATCTCAATTGTCCAGCTCAAATTTCTTGTAATTTCCAATCTTCTATAAACTCTTGTTGGCATTCTTCTCAATCATCTAACAGCTTTTAATCTCTTCTAGATTTTCTCCTTTTTTTATATATTGCATTTATATATCAGTTTCTGTTGTCAACCCTCAAACTTATTATATTTCTTTTCTCTTCATCACTTGCAGCTACAGTGCACTGATGACATTGGTTTGTATTACAGCCAAATTTGTTTAGTCTGTCTGTAGACAAACCTTTCACTATTCAATAATACTACATATTATATATCAAAGACAGAATTGTTTTTGAACCATTTATAGCTTTTTTTAATGGTTATCATTGTAGGAAATAGAATCAGGAATTCGAGTTCAAATTCTAAATCAGGTTTTTTGCATTTCACTTTGTGCCAATGCCTTTGGGTAAGGCAAAAATCCATCTCTTTTCTCTTTACAAATAGGTAAATAGTATAACAGATTGGATTCTTAATCCTTTTAACTGTATTCACTCTGAAAAAAATAAAAACTCTTAATTGAAATCAATTTTACTTCATTTAAAAACCTGACTGTGAGTTTCCTCCTGCCTATAGCCGAGGGATTCAATAAATACCAACTGTTTTGTTCCTTATGGCCTTCCTTGACCTGTCTTCATCATAAGAGATATATTTACATTTTCAGCTTCCTAACATCAATATATTTGGATCTAGTGACTTTGCCATCAGCTGACAAGAAAACTGGGTTCTTTAACCTTGGTTAGGCAACTAGTCAAAGAGAATGAAAACTCAGAATTCAAACACAGTTCTAACAATTCAAACTTTGCTTAAAACATGGACCTCCTGGCCATGGCAGAGGGGTTGGGCAAATACATATCTTGATTGTTTTTTCAAAGGCATTGGGTGGCTTTAATGAGTATGAGAATGAATTTGAGCCCAATACGTAGATGTATTTTTAAATTGGTCTGAGTGTATATGTTTGTGAGTGTGCATGCTGTTAGGCTCTGTTTAATATTGGTTTAAATCTATCAATAAAGTTTTTTCTTTTATTTGGAGTGATGAGTTGTCATCAGTCAGGTTCAGTTTGTATTAGCAGAAAAAAATACCATTTGAAGAACTATGAACCCCCAAAAAACATAGCAACAAACAACATTTGGCATATGTCTCAGCATTTAACAAAAACAACCCAGAGCTATTCACAGATATATCAAAGAATCTAAATCAACCTAAAAACAATGATAGAATTAAAAGCATACTCGACTCAACAAAAGTCATTAAAAGCAAACAGCTATCAAAAAACTCAAGTACAAATTAACCTCATCTAAATTTCAGGAACACACAATGCAGGGAGAGTCTCAAAATACAAAAATAAAAAATGTTGAGTATGTAAAAGCTGAAAAAAAAGCTATTATAATAAATAGAAATTTTAGCTACAATTAAAAAATGTTGCCTACATAATCAAAGGCACAAACTGCAATGAGATATAGATTGGCTGCACTCAAGCTTTGAAGAATAGAGTCCTTTTACATAAATAGTAAGTAAAGTTGGTGACCTTAGTTGAGGGTGACCCAAAGGCAACCTTTTCAATAGCTATCACACTGAGGCGTTGGGGAGGGCACTACTCCATTCCCTGCATTACTCCACTTTACATTTGATCCTTACCTTATAATGCTGAGTGTTAAGCAAGACAGCATCAAGTACCATTTTTGGAATCTTTGGTATGACTTGACCTGTGATTGAACCCCGGTCTCCTGGACCATTGACAAACACTCAACTCATTTGGCCAATGGCCTGGTTTTACATAAAATCAACATTAAATTTCTAGAAAATAAAAAAATCACAAAAGCAATGGTTCACTCACCTGATGGAGATAGAGACTTCTACAACATTTTTGCTAGAGTTTTGCCAGAAGTTACAATAGTACCCATTTGTTTATTATCTGCCTAGACTAAATACTTCAAACATTGATAGAACAGTAAAAAAGGCAAGAAGCAGATGATATCCTGCAAAAACAATAACAGATGCAGACTATGCAGATAATATAGCACTTCTTGCTAATACAGCTGCCAAAGCTGAATTCCTTCTGCTAGCCTGGAACAGGCAACGGGAGACATTGGTCTCTACATGAATACATATAAAGCACATGTGTTTTAAAAAAGAAAGAGCCATTTCCACTCTTAGTGATGAGCCTCAGAAATTGTTGACAAGTTCATGTATCACAGCAGCAGAGTCTCCTCTCCTGAAAGTTATGTTAATATACACCTAGCAAAGGTGTGGACTGCTGTCAGTAGGTTATTGATCATATGAAGGCCTGATCTATCTGATAAAATGAAAAACAGGATTTTCTCCAAGCTGTGGCAGTGTCAGTACTGCTGTATGGATGCACCTCATGAATGCTAACAAAATGCATAGAGCAAAAGCTAGATGAGAACTACACAAGAATACTATGAGCTAAACAAATCCTGGAAGCCATATCTCACAAAACAACAGCTGTATGGCTACTTCCCTTCCATCTCCAAAATCATTCAAGTAAGACGAACAAGACATGTGGGACACCACTGAAGAAGCAAGGCCAAACTCATAAGAGATGCTTTCCTATGGACCCTTACACATGGGCGTGCCAGTGTTGGTTGACCTGCAACATGAACATTTTATTTTCAGGGTTATAAAAAAAAAAGATACTGTCTTTAAAAATTTTGAAGCTAGAAGCAAGAGTCATATGATTATAAAGCATCTGATATTTGAACTGAATGCCTTTTGAGTTTGATTATTTGAGGAATTTGAGCACCAGTTTCATGGCATAGGTACACTACATCAGGTCTGTGCCGACACAGGATGTAATTTGAAAGACCCGCTAGGAGCAGTGGATGATAGGGATGGATGGAGAGCGTCAGGAAAATTTGCACTGTCAGTGCAAATTGATGATGATGATGTAAGCAGCAAGAGAGAGTTGAAATAAGACCAATACACCAGACTGATAACTTCTCATTACTCCAAATAAAAGAAAAAAACTTCATATAGAGGTCTAAAACAACATTAAACATAGCCTAATTACACACGCACACACACATACACACACATACACACACACACACACAGAGAATAGCTAAAAATATATCAATGTATGGGTTCAAATGCATTTTTATACATATTAAACCCGCTAAACAACCTTAAAAACCTGTATATATATTAGAATGCTGAATGAGATCTCGCTAATTTTTCATGAAAAGTAATATTTTATTTTCGAAAATTAGTAAGAAACATGCCTCTGAAAGTATTGTCCATTGCTAGCCACAACTTTTTCCCATCTTTCTGGAAGCCTTTGAATTCCACATTAGTAAAACAACACGTCTTTTGAGGCTAACCACAAGTCAACCCAATTTTGGTATTTTCAAAAGAATGATGGTGCTCTCAGCCAGGCCTTGTATCATCAATCAGAACAAAGAATAATCAAAGGAGGAAATGTCTGGTGAATATGGTGCATCAATTGTACTTGATAACAAACTCCCATGATGTTTTCAGCAGGTTTGAGCTGCTCATAATAAACTACACCCAGCTGAACTAACCAAATGCAGAACAGAAGCTTCGAGCCATGAATAATGGTTTTGCCACCTGTGTTGATGCATGGCTAGACTTACCCAGCAATCTTCTACACTTTGGGTTATTGTCGTGTATCCACTTTTCATCACTGGTCATGATACAATACTAAAAAACCTTTCCTTTACTGCTGTTAAAGCAACTGTTCACTCATGACAAGATGCCATTCGACATCTCTTGGCTTTAACTCATACAGCACCCAATATTCTTGCTTTTGAATAATTCCTAATGCTTTCAAACCTTTCAAAACTATTGTATGATCAACTTCGAATGATTCTGCATGTTCAGCTTGTGCCTGACATGAGTCTTTACGAAGTAATGCCTCCAATTCTTCATCTTCAAATTTTTAAAGTGTACCAGAGCATTCTTTATCATCAGCATCAAAATCATTATTTTTTAAGCATCTAAACCTATATCTGTATGTTTTTTCTGACAGAGCATGGCCATTGTAAGTCTCAACAAGAATTGTGTGTGCTTCAGCAGCAGATTTCTTTTGAATAAAGTAGTGCATTAAAATTCTCCACAAATACACATTCTTTGGCAAGAAATCTAACATGTTTAACACAATGAAAAATAAAGTTGTTTACACTTTGGCAAAATGACATTCTCTGAATTTCAAGCTTACTTATAATACTTCCTTATAGATGCGTTACCATCTGAAACTATGACTTGAATTCATTTTAGGCCATTTTAAAAATCTATTGCAACTTAGGCTTCTTGATGCTTTGTTCAACCAAGTCACTATCCAATAACCAAACTAATCAGTTTGTACCTGATCAGTTTTTATTGTTGCTTATTCATAAACCTTTAAATTCTGTTGGGTAGCATTTTAGAAACTTCAATATATATATGATTTTCACAATTGATTACGAGGTAGACTACTTTATTTTATCTCTCACTCCATATATTTTTTGTATCTCCACCTTTATAGTCTTCTTTTTCCTTTCTGGGTAAAACCGTTTTTACTGAAATTTTTTTCCATCTCTACATTATTTCATTGAAATTAATATCCCTCTATATCAATTTTACAGAACACAATAGACTGGCCATCCAATCTCCCACTGGTAGAATTCAAAGCAGCCAAATTGCTTGTAAAATTTGGGAAGAAGTGAGAATCGATGTGCTTCAAAATTTGAGTAGTAATTGAAAATGAAGTGCTTGTAAAATTTAGAAAGTAGAGAGAAATGAATTGCTGTAAAATTTGAGAATTAGTCAGAAATGACGTGCTGTAAGATTTAGGAAGTAGTCAGAAATGAAGTGCTGTAAAATTTAGGAAGTAGTCAGAAATAAAGTGCTACAAAATTTGGAAAGTAGTCAGAAATGAAGTGCAGTAAAATATGGGAAGTAGTCAGAATTGAAGTGCTGTAAAATTTTGGATGTTGTCAGAAATGAAGTGTTGAGTCATCAAATGGAACATTTTGAATTCAATAATGCACTGTTAGAATTTACCTTAATTCAAACTTAATATTGGCACCAAAGTGAAAGAGTAGTGATTTAGATGATATTAATAAGCCAAAAGAGTTTTTGGACATACCTCGTAAAAGAATTGTTCCTATAATTAACAATTTTCACTATCTGTACAGCCACTTCATCTTGGGTCCTATATACAAAATCATCCTGAATCTATGTTTTAAATAATTTTAGTTTCCAGATATTAGATATTGTAGTCAATTTTAGATAGCAAGAGTAAACTTGTTTTATCTAAAATTTAAACCAAAGATAGCCGAAATCCTTCAAAGTATGTTGATTCTTTTTCATTTTAATTTCTCAAATTATCTAATGTCATGAAATTGCAGAGTCTTTCGAAAGTAACTTTCTCTTTTCATCTTTTTTTTTCTTCTTAAGTATCCTTTAATGATGTACATGAAAAAACAAAGATTTAATTCAAGTTGTATCAATCTTTTCTTTTTTAATCATTGTTTATGGACAACCTGGTGACTTGAAAGCATATTTTATATTTTCTGGGAGTTAAAAAGTAAAAAAAAAAAAAAAACAACTCCCACATTCTTGCATCATTAGTTAGTTAAATTTTCCTGAATGGTTTCTCATGATTTTTGTGATAAAAAAATAAATTGATGAAAAACAGGTCTTTCAAATCTGCAGGCTCTAAGTCATTTCTATTTTTTATTTTATTCTTTTTTTTTTTTGAGCACGTGCCGTTTGGCTAATTTGATCTGTTCTTCTCCATTGTTATAACTAGGACCTTCATTTTAACCTTTTATTCAATTTTGTCTTTTCTCTCCAGATTTTAACCTCAACAAAACTATTTTTTGTGTGGGTCTGCAGTGCTTTTATTTGAAATTTTCTTATGTAAATTTTGAACAGCCCATGTTGGCACCACAGAAAAATAGTAAATTTTTTTTTTCCTTTTCCTTTATTCATTCTCTAATTTGTTTATGCAATCACTAAAGTGCTCCCTGAACTGATGTTGAAAATTCACCCCCAGTCAAATTTGCCAACTGAATAACATTTTTTTTCAAAATGAATGGTCTGTGGGTGGGTGCAGTAGGCTATTCTTTTTCCATAAGTTGTTTGAAAACGTTTGCATAGGTTTTTTTTTTCCCCAAACATGGTTTTTCACTTTGGAAATTATATTTGGATTTCCTGAAGTAAATGAAAACAAATTTCGGCATGCAAGGAAATTTTACTTGAGTCCATTTTCAGAATCTTAGAATTGTAAACTGTGTGGAAGATAGGAGGGAAGAAAGAAAGAAAGAAAGAAAGAAAGAAAGAAAGAAAGAAAGGTGAACTAGAAGTAAGAGAAAGAAAGACAAAGTTAAGAGAAATAAATTGGAAGACAAAAGAAAGAAAGAAGAAATGAAAAGGAAGTTGGAAAAAGAAAGAAAGATCATGTTTATAAAATTAAAACAGATATCAAATATTAAAGTTAAAGAAAGAAGGAAATCGAGATGAAAAGAAAAAAGATATAGTCAAAAAAAAGAAATAGAACCTCACAAAAAATAGAATTAAAAATGTTTAGTAATAAAAATGAAACAATAAAAAGGATTAAAGGAAACAAAAAAGGAAAAGGTGAAAAAAGAAGTAAAGAAAGAAGGAAGGGTAATCAATGAATAGAAGAAAAGAAAGGAGAAAATAAAGCAAATAAAACTGAAACTAAAAGATAAATAAAGTAATACTGTTTAAAAAGTTTGGAATATTTTTGTAAATGACAAAGAAAGAATGAAATAAGAAGACAAAGACTAAAAGATTTGAGGCATTAGAGAAGTAGAAAAATAAAAGCAGAAAAGTAAAGGTCAAAGAAGAAATAGAAAAGGAAATGAAATTTCACAGACATTGTCTTCTTAATTGATTTTTTTGTTGTCATTCTTTGAACTAGACAGTTTGAGAATCAGAAGATGATTCCAGTTAGAATTTTAAAGCAAAGCCTCTCTATCCCTTTTTAAATGTTTTCTCTAGTCTCCAATCTTTGTTTGTACTTCAGAAGGAACACAGACAGATTTTATTCAACTACTATATATATTTTTTCTTTCGTATTCTGATGACACAGACAATGTTTTACTATCACCCTCCCCACCATATTTTGGTGATTCCCCAAGTCAATATTTTCTTACATGTTATACAGAACTCATTAATTTAAGGATTAAAATGATTAGTTCAAGATTTTGGGTCCTCAGAATTCTTTTCAAGATGTTGACTTGTCTGGTTGTTCAACTGGATTAAAATGACTGAATTCATGGGAGCTCTGTTTGGCCCTGGAATTAAATGTTTACCCAAGATAATTCCTCTGTTAAGAAACATGACCCTGCAATTATTTCACATAAAAGTAGTACCTGAAATATTTGTTTTTGTTTCAGTTACTTCTTTTTACACTTAGTTTTTTTTTTTATAAGGACTTTAAATATTTTATTTTCAAGGTTAGAAAATGAAAAGACATTGACTTTCAAGATTCTGTAGCTAGAAACAAGAGTCATATGATAATAAGGCATCTGATATTTGAACTGAATGCTTTTTGAGTTTGATTATTCACTAGAAAAAGGGATTTTAACCACCAGCTTCATGGTATGTGTACACTTGTTACATATTTAAAAAAAAAAGTCTATCGCAGAATCAAGAGTTTTTAGGAAGCCATTTTAATATTAAAAGGTAACACTTGGCAAAGCAAATCCTTCTCCAGTGAGGTTAGATTCATTTCATTGTTCTCATAACCCAGTTTAGTTATGGAAGTGCTACTCATATAGCATGTCTTGAGGATATATCGTCCGGTATAGCTCACTCCTATCCAGGTCTACAACAAATTTGAATTCAGAGTTTTCCTTCTTCAAGATTGGTTTCCATACCAAGGTTAAAAAGCCCTTTCTGCCTTATTATGGTAGGAGGAGAAAGAATATTTAGATTTATACCTTTCCCAAGGTTATTAGAGCTATAAGAAATGCAAACAGCCTTGCTCAGTATTTGAACTCAAATAGCTAAATCTACTTCCTATAAAGAAAATCATTATGTCAAAAGCACCCCCACAAAGAGGCTAGGTTACATGGTGTTTATTTAAGACAAAAGTCACACCTAAGAAAGAGACAGTAATACTAGAAGAATCGATAACCTATATTCACATTCTTACTTTTTCCAGTCAATGATAAATCCTTTGTCAAGGTTACCAGCAAATGTACAAAATGAAAGAATTTAAAAACGAGCAAAACAAAATTCAATCTCTGAAGATTTCTGTTTGCCAATTTGATATACACAGTGTCAATTTGAAAGTCGCCTAATCAGCTGGGGCTGTAGAATACATTAACTGCACCTCTGAAAAGGAGTAAGACACCTCCCACAACGAGTGTCCTGGATACGACACTAAACAATCTGATGGTGAGGTTCCAGTGATGCTGGAGCTTTGTAACTGCACCTCTGAAAAGGAGTAAGACACCTCCCACAACGAGTGTCCTGGATACGACACTAAACAATCTGATGGTGAGGTTCCAGTGATGCTGGAGCTTTGGGGAATGCGCAGTACCCCTCCACTGCCATTGCTCCTAGGTCCACTCTGGCCCCAAGTAGTAGCACCCGATAGGGTCCTGTCTATTGGTCAAACAGAACTAAAATGTGTACTTATGCTAAACTGAATTGTTAGAATTAGAACTGTTTGACTAAACTGAACAGCTTGAAATAGAAATGTTTTTGACAATTAAACCGTGTACTCATGCTAAACTAAATTGTTTAAAATAGAACTGCTTATTTGTATAAAAATGAATTTGGCATTAAATAACCTAAAAGGTTGATAAGCATAAAACTCAACCAACCAACCAACCAACCAACCAACAATCAGTTTGAAAGCTTTTTACAAAGTTTATAATTTAATTATTAAAAGTATGATAATATGCCTGGAAGGAAATATGGTTTGATACATCATAGAAAGCCTGGTAACAAGTCTTGATCCTGTTGTGAAACACCTGTGGGGGTTGTGATTGTCAGTTGAAAGCTCAAGCATTTTGAGTCAGCAGGGAAACTGAATGAAATAGAATTTGGAATAATGGGTTTATACTAATTGATTGGTTGAAATAACCAGAAAAAAAGAAAGAGAGTAGTTTTAGATTTTAGAGAATTGCTGTTGAACCACTGAAAGCCTTAGATATGTTTTGAGAGTCTTAGTGTTAAGAACCCCCTTCTATTAGGGTCTTCCACAGAAGTAAAGAAGATGCAAAAAGTTTCACCTCCTAATAAAATAAGGATTGGCTATACACAGAAAAGGTTTAATCTAATTGAAGCATCAAGTAATGAATATAAGTGCCTAAAGATATGAATGTATGTTTGTGTTGTATCATCATAAGGAAACAATACACAGTGAAACAGAGTTAATTATTCATTAACTCAAGTGGTACAATCTGATTAGTATTATAAATCTCTCGCTGTAGGTGTTACTTCTGACCAACATCCTTCAGAGCTATCTCTCTGCTTCTCTTTCTGCTTCTGCTTCCATCTCTCCCTTAAGAGACACAGAGTCTTTTATACTTTCGCAATACCAGAAGTAACGTGGTACGAGCCACTATACAACAGTTTGTCAACTTTCATCACCCAGACATGAATAACAATGGCTTTTGAGTCCAGGTGCAAGTGCCAGCAAGACCCATTTGTAACATATTTTATGGTCTGAATAAACTAAATAGGTTGGAGAATATTTTATAAAATAAGATACAAAATACTAAATAAATGGGAATTGGCAAAAATAGCCTTGTCATAGATACATGTATGTGAAGTTCCCAAGAGAAATGAAATGTAGGTTGGTTTCATTGTTTTAGGCATCATGAGTTATCTTATGCCAAAGTTATCCTTCTTGAATAACAGTTGTATTGCTGTTTAACCCATAGCAAAGAAGAGATATGAAAGCAGATGATAGACATGTATTTCAGAAATGTTCCTTAGTTTCTTTGCACAGAATAAATATAAAAGCAATTATGTACAATTAACAACAACATATTTTGTTGCATGAGCAAACTTAATAGCAATAATACAAAAAGAGTGAATGAAGGTGTCTGTTGTACATATATATGTGTGATGTTCCTAAGAGTAATGAAAATTTGTGAGAGACTTACATTTTTGAGAAGAGTTTTTTAGTCATCAAGCATGTGAAATTATTAAACATTCCTGTGTGTAAACTACTAAGGTTTGGGCATTGTCTTAACACTCAGTATCATAAGGTAAGGATCAAGGGTAAAAGCGGAGCAATCCAAGGAATGGCGTTGTGCCCTTCCGAACACCTCAGTGTAGTAGCTATTGAAAAGGGAGACTTCAAGTCACCCTCGATGAAGGTCACCAACTTTACTTACTTATATTGTGAATTGCTTTGTAGTGTTGTGAGAAATGTGATACAAAGTTTGCTGGTGACAAAAATATCCCTTTTCATAGAGGATAGAACAGCTTTTGTCTCAAAGGCATTTTTCAATTAAAGAGGATGAGATTTTCATCCCTTTTTCTTTTAAAGTACTTTGGTAGTGCTATCTACCAGTTATTAGCAGAAATTCTTTGGTAAATAATTGCGATGATCCCATAAGAAATTTTCTGTGATAAATAGTGACTTACAAGTTTATGAACATTTGACTAAAAATTTTTATTAATCTGATTTTTTATAAAAGACAAAATTTCTCGGAAAAAATCATAGCTTTTCTGGTTAAAAATTTCTTTTTGTTTTTTTGATAAAAAATATAAAAACTCCTTTTACTTTAATACTGATTTGGCAATGCCATTTAGCAGTTTTTAGCAAAGATTCCTTGGTAGACAAGGGAGATAATCCCATAATAGATTTACTGGCATAAATAGTGACTTACAAGTCAATGAAAATTTAACAAAAAAATCTTTATTAATCTAATTTTTTGCAAAAGACAGAATTTCTTGTTAAAAATATTCTTTTTCTGGTTTGAAGTCTTTATTTCTTTTCGGATAAAAAGTATAAAAACAATTCTACAGTTTCATAGATCAACTGATCAAGTTATGTAAGCAATTTTAAAACAGAGAATATGGCTTTTCTGTTAAGTTTGTCTTATCTATTCTCAAAGCAAAAATTTTCTTTTTAACATGATCAAAGGAAGCATTGAATTAAATTTTGTGAGAATAAGAAAAAAAAAATTTTACATAAAATCAGAAAATAAGGTAATTCTTCCTTTTGGTCAAGAAATCATTGAATCAAGTTGAAATTGGAATGGATTTACAAAAGCAGATTTCATATTGAGAACAAACAAAGTAAAAAATCACTTAAAAAATGAATAAATATATGAAAAATAATTTGTGTTGAGAGAGATTTCTTTTTCCATTTATTTGGTAAATAACAACATCTATTCATTTGCCTCAGTGTAGATTAATATAGAGAGAAAAAAAAATCTCTTAAATGAAAACAGAATTTATATAAATCAGATTTGTATAGAACAGAAAAATAATTAAATGAAGAGGATGTATACATAAATTTGTTTCATTGATTTTTTAAAGCTATTTATTTATTTTTTTAAGAAACAAGAAATGCATGAAAACTGTTGGAAAAATCAAAAATGAAACAGGATTGAATGAATTTTATATTTCATTGCTTACAAATTTGTATATTTTTCATTTATTTTTATTTATTTTTACTTTTACTTTGCACATACAGATTCAGTTCAGTTCCATAAGAGCACTTTAAATTGAATTTGTCTAATCAAATTCGGGAATTAAATCATAATCTAATTCCAACTTGAAATTAGAAATTGAATTAGACGTTGAAACAAATGTCAAAAATTAGAATTAATGACTGGATTTACATGCCGCTTTCTTGCTTCAATCAGTTGTGGCTATAAAAACATACAGCCTTTTCCTTCAGCCCTTTTAATTTCTTTTCCTGTGAGGCCAACCACAAAATTTAAAACAAGAACAAAAAAAATACTTACACTAAAGTATGAAACCTCATCCGCCACACAAAAATTTTAACTCAGTTGAGTATTTGACCAATGAATGAACAAAGCAAAATAGAGTGTGGCTGATGTATCTCTTTGGGAGAGGAAAGGTCATTCTCTCCATTAAATCTATTGGTTCTGGTCAAAAGCCACTGGAAAAGTATTTCATATTTTTTTATTTTATTTTACCCCAAACAGTCAGTCTGTTTATGCACTTGTAAACCCTTTAGTAACCAAACTGACCTAAAGCATGCGTTCTTTAAAGTCTCTACTTCAGTTTTTGATGAATTCCTTTTTAATTTGATTATTATAAAACAAGATGGCTACTAAAACAAGATGGCTACTCAAGCATAGAATTATTTTAAGCTTCTATAATTTCTCCTCTAATTTATTTTGTCAATTGGATGCAGATAATTTGCATTATTAATGTTTATGTCTTCAGTTTGATGAAGATCATGAAATAATGGAGGAAATTTGCTAGTATCAACCAATAAACTCTGATTTTACAAGAGTTAAAACTGATCAAAATAAGCGTAAAAGGCTGGTTACATTTTGATTATAATTGTCATTGTCTTTATCAATTTTAACTAGTATTTTTCTTCTTTTTCTTTATTTCAGTAGCAATACCGAGCATATGCAGACCCTGTTACTATATTTTCAAAATTGTTTTCTTTTTACAAAATACCTAATTCATAATTAACTATTGAAAGTTTTATTGAAATTAGATAAATAACTGATTTTTTGGTTAATTTTTTTTTAATCAAGGTGCAATTCACCAACAAATTTAACTTTATGCAAGTAAACCTGACAAAATTTATATTGTCATAGGTGGTGCATGAGAACCATAGACGCCGCAACTATGGAGGATGGGCAGTGAAGATCAAAGTTTTGAGGGCCCAGTTTATCTAAAGAAACTCAAAAAATCTGAATAAAAATAGTAGTGTCTGTATTTCCTGAAGACTATTGAGTAAAATAAAAGATAGCAAAAAGATAGACAAATACCAGAATCTTGCCAGCAAGCTGAAAAGTTGAAGAAAATGAAGGTGACAGTGATATCAGTTTTTGTTGAAGCTCTTGGAACAGTCTCCAAGTACCTGGAAAAGAAATAAGGAGAATAGGAGATCAGAGGAAGAATCAAGATCATCCAAACCACAGCACTGTTGAGATCATCTAGAATACTTGGGAGAGTCCTGGAGACCTGAGTATGCTTGTTTTCATTGAGACTTCAGTGAAAAACTACCAGTTACAGCTGGTATAAAACACTCACTAATAGTAAAATAATGATATTGGGAAGAAGAGAATTCAAAAGTATTTTTATCCGGTGAAATTTTTTCAAAATATTGTTCTTACTAAGTATCCCATTCTTAAATAACTGGAATTTTTAAAAAAATTAAATTGATTGTTGATTTTTGGTTGATTTTTAAAATTGTGGTGTAATTTGCCAACAAATTTGTCTTAATGAAAATTATAAGTTAACATCATTTTATCATGCCAAGAACTTTTCACCTATAAAATTCTTGATTTGTTTTTCTACTTTCACATAAATTAGCTTTTAAATGAGATTTTTTCCAATCATCCTTCTTCCAAATGATCATTTAATTCAATAAAATGAGATTTTTTACATATTAGGAGGTTTTATCAATTTGTGAAGGTTTCTATACTGTTGCAAGAGGTACAAATTTTGTAGTTTGTAAAGAGTTGCAGTTTATAGGATTTACACACCTAGATTTTTAAAATGGCTGTGATACAAGAAAATTCTAGAATATAGGATACTGATTCACTCGTTCCCAAAACAAAGATGGGTGATGTCGGTAAACCTATTGGTCAGGAAAGTCACATGATTTGTGCCCCCAACTATGTCCACAACTTTGATTTTAGCCTGCGCATTTGGAGCCGATCACAGGACAAGAATTAATAACTCATTCCAATAACTCATTCTCTTACATTTTGACTTCCAGAGACAGCTTGGCTTTGCCAGCTAGTGACATACAGCTCAATACACATAACATGGGTGCATATATACTCTGCAACCTTTTTCTTTCCTGTTCTGCTTTTTTGGCTGGACTAGTTCCAGTCTCGCGCACAGCCTCAGACATTTTGTCAAATCCCGAAAGAGACAAATGACCAACATGGGAGAAAACATGTCTTCTTAAAATACATTTATAGTCTAGAGGACACTTTTAATATTGAGTCTTTCACCATATTTTGTTAGTTACACTCACACAGAGGAATATTTAATGAGCTATTTTAGAATATTCATAATGTTTTGTCTCATTTTATGTACTTGTTATATAAATTTGTTTTTGTTTGTATTGCTTTCTTTTGAATGCTCTTTTGTCCATGTCATTTACATTGTTTGCTTTACAATAATGAACCAACATAAATTGTGGAAGCCAAATATCCAGCAAACATAGCCCACAAGTTGAACATAATGTTACCACTATTAATTCTAGTTACTTACTTGGCTCATAATTTTGAGGAATGGCACTTTTGAGAGACTTAATAAAGGATGAACTCCAAGTGTTACAAAGAAAATGACTTTTTCAAAAACAATTTTTTTTATTCTTTCTTTAATATTAATGTTATATTTTGACCTTCGACCCGGCCCAAAAATATTATTCCAAGGTGATACACCGGAAGGAAGTGACACATTCCAATGGCCAGTAATCGAAAGAGATCGCGTGGGCGGATTAAGGCTTATGATATGGGACAAGGTGAAGGTCCCATTGTGCCACTACAGTGATGCACCGGAAGAGAGTAACCTCTGAACTGCATGACAGTTATTTCCGCTTGATGACGATTAAACATTCGATTTCAAAGATCCAGTGGGTGATCGTGTGGGCGTTGAATTATTATATAATTGAGTTGGGTGCCAAAGCAGTTGCCAGCAGACTTCCTGAGAGTTAGAGACCAGATGTGGTAGGGAAAGCCACACCCGACCGAGGGGGTCCTCGGAAACCCCCGATGGAGTTAGGGGCCCAGAGAGGATGCTGATAAGATGCCATAAAGAAAGCCAGCATCCAGCAGTGGACCCCAAGACCTCTGGTTGAGCATCTAAGAGAACAAGAAAGACACAACGTGACGGTCATAAGTAGTGGAGGTCAAAATATGAAGTTTATGTTCGGTCTCCAGCACCCTCTCACATGCAAACCTTGAACAACCCTTTCGAACCCTTGCAATAAAGTGAGAGGAAAAACAATGTTAAAGAAGTCTTCTTGCGTCTTCCTTCCTGCGTCTTTATCATGCGTCCTTTATTCTTGTGTCTGTCTTTGATGTTGTGTCGTTGTGATGCTGAATGATGATGTAGATGACTATATAACATTAATACAAATAATTTTCTCCAGTCATCCTTCTTCTAAATGAAAAAGTTTAAAATAATAAAATTCATTTTCTTACTTATTAAGAGGTTTTTTTATCACATGTAAAGATTTTTATACTTTTGAAAGTGGCACAAATTTAGCAGTTTGCATGGGGATGAAAGTGGACATAAATGTCACCACTATTAATTTTATCTACACCCTTGGGTCATTATTTATTGGAACAGCACAAATTTGAGACTTCATAAACGATGAACTCTTGCCCAGTTGGCTGGTGCTATAGAATACACTGACTGCACCTCTGTAGAAGGGTAAGAGCCCCCATCCCATTATGAATATCCTGGATATGACATTAAACAATCTGATGGTGAGGCTCAAGTAATGCTGGAACTTTGGGGAATGCAGAGTACCTTTTCATTGCCATTGCTCCTTGATCTACTCAGGTCTGGAGTGGTAGCATCTGGTAAGGTCCTATCAATGGGTCAAACAAAACAGTTGGCATTTAAAATGAGAGCAAACAAATGACATGCTTAATTGAATTGTTTGAAATAGAACTGTTTAATCATTTAACTGTGTGGAAACAAATGACTGATGTTTAATTGAATTATTAGTGATATATTGCAATACTTGGAACCATTTAACTTTGTTAATTTATGCAAAATTGAGTTGTTAGAAATTGAACTGATTGATCATTTAACTGAGTGTATCTACAAAAGGTGTTTACAAATTGTTATATACCCTACCTATGAACATTAATTGGTATGTCCCATTCCTCATAAATACGTTGGACACAACTGCGAGAAGGGCGAAAATATACTAAGTAATCACCACAAGCAGTGGTTTAACTTCTCCTTGCTGCTGGTGAGTATTGTATTTTGTTAATGTTATAAAGATTTCCATTTCATTTCTATTTTGGTTATTTCTCATTCAGAAACCTTTTGTTAGGATACAACACAAATCATATATCAAATATACATGTAAAAACAGGATTTGGCATAAAATAACCAACAATGGTTGATATGCCATAAAACCAAACCAAACCAAGTAGGAACTCCGATGAGCCTCAAACTTACGTCTAGTTTTACCTCAATGAAGCCTATAACAGCAACTTTACTAAACAGTGTGAGCCACTGATATTACAAAAACCCAAAGAGAACATATAAACCCATCTAATACAGTTGTCTACAATCTGTTAGGGCCATGTTTAATGTTTTTAAACTCTAGGACTATTAACAGGATATTTTATTTATTAGACGAAGCTCTTTCAATCATTATCTGTTTATATAATAATGACTGATAATGTTTCATCTAAAAATAGAGTTATATTATCACCATCAAGGTGTACTGACAGCACAGATTCCTTTGTCTCTCTCTCTCTCTCTCTCTCTCTCACCATCACTCTTAGTAAATTCTCCAGGCATCATAAAGCTGATGAATGAGATGATAACATAAAAAGTGGAAAAGTCTAAGAATAGGGTAAAGAGAGTCAGGGAACCCTTGGTTGGTGTGACTTGATAATAATGATGATGATGATGATGATAAAACTCACTTTTGGAAAGTCTCGTAATGTATGTTTTCTATTGATGAAATATTCTGAAATCTAGGGTCAGAGTATAGAGTAAAATAAAGTTTATGCTAAAATACATACACACACACACACATACACACACACACACACACACATATATGACCGGCTCATTGGCATAACGGTTAGAGTGTTTGCCAATGGTCTTGGTGATGTTGAATTTGTGAAGATTGTTCATGCAAGTAATTAGTTATGTTGCAAACAGAGTTGCCCAGAGAAGACTACAACTACTTGAGGATAAGGAGGACTATACAGGCACATCATTGCATGGAGATTATGGCAGAAAGTGCTATTATTATTCTACAGGAGACTGGGGCTCAATCTTAGGTCAAGTCTAACCAAAGATACTAAAAATAGTACTTGATGCCTACTTGCTAAACATTCAGCATTATAAGGTTCAGATCAAGGGTTAGTGGAGCAATCCAGGGAAAAGAGTTGGGCCCTCCTTATACATAGGTTTAGTAGCTATTCAAAAAGGAGCCTTTGAGTTACCCTTGATTATGGTCGGACAACTTACTTGTGAGTGTATATATATATATATGTGTGTGTGTGTGTGTGTGTGTATATACAAATTTGGTTAAAACGAACAGATAAGATGCATGAAGAAAAACTTTTTTCTTGTTTACAAATGAGGGAACATTAGTCCAGATTGATGAATATAGAAATCATCCAAAAAAATCTGGGGTTTCAAGTGTTTTTGGTTGTCTCAAGCTATTTTCAATAACTTGTTTTTATAAGATTTAAACAATATTAATTTTCATTGAGTTTCAAGTAATCTTAAAAAATGGCGCTTTATTTCTTTTGTTTCTTACATATTAGTTTTTGTACAATTTAAAAGAAGTTGATGTTGGCTATTGGAATGTTCATTTATATTATTAATGAATGTATATATATCAGTTCTTATGATGACATCTATCTGCAGCTTCTAACTTTTTTTATCAGTGGGTTTCCAAGATCTATAACACCAATGGAAGATGTGTATGAACTGTGTGAAAATAAGCCTCATTTGGTTCCATTCAGTGAGAATATCTTGGTCAGCATCTGAACTTTTCAGCTGACTCTCATATACAGAGAGAGAGAGAGAGATTTCTGTGAGTGTTGTACTGTCACGCCATATCTCATTTAATACCATCTGCAACTCTGCAACCATACTCTTTAGTCTGCAATATGGCTCAGTTCCAAATGGTCTTTATCTGTGACAATGAATTTGTGCCTACTTTAAACCTGCTCGTCAACAGTCCTCTTAGTAGGGCTTAGAATTCTGCCGACTGTATCACCTGCAGAGGGTTAAAATCTTCACACAAAGGAGTATCCAGAGTAAAAAAATATCTTTCTGGTTTAATCTATGGGGATTTTTATATGCCCTGAAAAGCTCGGTTTATTCCTACGTTTTGTAAAAGAATAAACCGTACTCAAACAGCAGTAAAGATTTGGGTGAGAGCTTTTGAAGAAAGGAAGACGAACTACTTATACGTGCAACAAAATTCATATACAACAACAACAATAAACAGGGGTTTTACACCAAATGGAATAAACAACGAATGTGTAAATAACAATTCAAAAAAGAGTTCACAAGGTGTAAGATAAAGTATGGTTAGGTATTGTGAAGGTTGTAAGGTTTTGTGAAGGTGTTTGAAGGTAAAGTAGGTTTGGTAAAGATTGAAGGTAAAGTGGGTTTGATAAGGTTTGTGAAGGTAAAGGTAGATAAAGTGGGTTTGCAGATAAAATGCCTGCTGGAACTTAACTGTGTGTGTCCTGTTCCTTTAAGCTCTGCACGTGTTTTCGTCACTCTTGGGTCCCGGGTGGTGGAAGGTACCAAAATACGTATGCCGTCAAGGGGCTGCCACAATGGACCAGATGCTAACAGTTGTGGGAGTGGAACCAAAAGAGAGAGAGTCTCCAATGGAGCTCCTTTTTATGATGGACGCCACGTGACCACAAGGGGCTGCTGCTGATCAGTGAAACAGGATCACCAGTTCCTTACTAAAATTTCTACAAATCTTCCAGATCTTTTATTTTGATACTGATTTCTTGAGTTCGAATTGTAGAAATAAAAGTCCGATGCCCGCCGGCAGTTCCTTCTGTCTCGTACGTAGCTTCAAGGATGCGGTGTGGGAAGTTTATGCAGGAATGAAAATACAGACATGAATTCCAAGATCTTCAGAAAAGAAAAGGGGCTAGATTGAGGGTTAAGGGACAATAAAGAATGATTTTGACTCTGAGCTGATGCCTAGAGAACAAAATCAGATCATGATGAGAAAAGTTTGCATCGTCATACAACCCTTTCTTTCGCGTCGTCCAAATTACCATTCTAGCTACAGCTACGATCGCGAGAAATACCACACGCTTCTCACCTTGAAACTGAGGCAAAACGTTGTCCACGACGTAGCCAACATCAAGCGGCACGAGCTGTTTTGGTTCGATGCGGGCCGTTCACTCTCTGATATGATCCCAGAACAGGTGAAGAAGACGTGTCCAGCCATTTCTTCTAAGCCACTGCCGCAGAGAGGACAATTGGGCATGTCTACCAGGCACGCTCTGTACTTCAGGCCGAAAAGGGGCAACGCGTCCCGTGCAAGCTTCTAGGTGAGCGAGAACTCAGAATTGTTCAAGAAGGGGAAGAAGTACACAGCGCACAACATCCGTCCAGCCCTTTACGGACAATCGCCTTCGAAGCTAGGTGCACACCTGGACATCTACCTTGGCCAGTTCTTTTGACCAATTTCATTTCAGGTGGAGCCCGGGCCCAAACCACATCCCAAGGATGTGGATGGGTCTCTCTCTCAAGTGGAAAAGCTCTGGCAGGGAAACGCCATCCTTCCAGGTACCTAGCTGCAAACCTTCGCTCTTATCAAAGTTGATCTTGGCCCCTGATGTCTGTTTGTACCTCACAACCGCCTTCTTCACAGCCATTATGTTTAGACAGTGGGACACAAAGACAGTGGTATCATCGGCGTACACGGATACCTTTACCAAAAGAGGACAATGCAAGAGGAATGCCGTGCAGAGCCGGACTTGCCTTTCCGTCCCTAAGCCTCTGGATCAGGGGCTCTAAAGCGAGGACATAGAGAAGAGGAGACAGACCACTTGATCGCGAACGCCTCTGAGAGCTTCCGGTTCACCTGCACTACCGCCTGAAGGTTCTGGTACATCATGCTAATCCATTTGCGGAACTCCGGTTGGAATACAGTGGTCTCCAAAACAGTTGCCAAGAATCGATGGTCAACTCTATCGAAGGCCTTGAACTGATCTAAATTGATCAGCACGGCTTCGGTGCCGTCTTTTAACCCTTCTAGGATCTCGCTCACCAAGTTGTCATGGATTGATCTTCCCTTCACAGCGTAATTCTGCTCAGGTCCGATCAAATCGATTATGACAAGCTGAAAATGATTTGCTAAGACCCTAGCCAAAATTTTTTAACTCTGTGTTATCGTCTAGCTCCTCCAAAACATGCCCACTGCCTTTCTCCAGCAATGTGATCACATCCTTGGTAACACTACCAGGGATAGCTTCCTGGGCGAACCAGTGGTTGAATATATCCATCAGACCATATCCATCAGAATAGGAACAAACGTGTGCGGCAGCCTCAAATACACTTCATAGGATAAACCATAAAGTCTGGGCGATTTGTTGAGGCCGACCTGCTTCAACACATCACGGACTTTGCATTCGGTGACCAAACCCTCGCAGCTCGCCGCTTCAGGAGACTAGCGTTGCTGGGCTATTGTTGTAGTTATTATTTGGATAGAACTAGCTGGGGGGATTCCTGGGAACCAGGTAGCACTGGGCATTCTGTTGGCATCGGTGTAATTGTTACCAGTTGTTCTGGCTCCGTAGGGGTTGCTTCCAGGTCTTTGAGGCTTGTGAATATAGCTGTCTGTGGGTTGATGTTTTCTTCCGCCATTGTTGCTTTAGGCAACTAGGAGGAGAGATGACGAGATGCTAGAAGTTGATGCAGTTGTTACTGTTGAGGTAGAATGGAATTATGAAAATATTGCTTGACGTAAAAAAACGGGAGTAAAAAATGGAAAGAAAAAAGGAGAAAAAGTTTGGTCAGGCTGATGCCTGTAATTCGTATGGAACAAAACTTCCAGGGTTGTTGCTATGTAATTCCCCATGAATCCAACGGTGACCACAAAATCGCAGCTACTGCTGATGTTTCTGCTTTTATGCCAGTTCAGACAGGCCAAAATTTGCATGAGCGCAACTTTTGTTTAGCTGCAGATGAGACAGGCGTCCAACAAATCACGCCTCCAAGAACAGCCATGATTCTTTCTTCACAGTACCCCGCACGCAAGACATGTTCGTGTTCTTTTCGGACTCCGCGGTAAGTCATTTCTTTCGTTACACGAATAAAAATTTTCTCTGCACAAACGAACAAACGTGAGAAGTCCTTGTGGCATAGCAGAAACATGTTGTACTGAGATACCGTAGTAAGCAAGTCAGAAGTTCACTTGTGACTGATACCCTTGGGAAAAGTAAAAACCCTCTTATCCCATCCACCAGCCACTGTCCTTCTACGATGATGATTTTGGCATTAAATAACCAACAAAGATTGATGTGCCATTGAAAAAAGAAACTGAAACCAAAACTTTTCACAGGTAAGTCTCTTAAAGCTTGGACCATTTGTTTACGTCAGTAGGCTAATTTAGGTGTCCCTTATTTCATGGGACGATATCTCCTTTTAAACATGGTGTATCCCATTACTATTACCTCTATCTAAAATGCACATTTTCTTTTATATTAAAAGCTATTTTTCCAGACTGTTGTTGAGTTGCAATCAGAAACAAAGAAAAATAATTTGAGTCATTGATAGGAAAGTTCGGCCTGCTTGCTATGCTCATAAAAGAATTGCTCTGAAAATATAGCCTCTTATTTATTTTGACAGAAACTACAACAGATATTGGTAGTACGGTAACACTGTTAAATAGAGCAAGATTTCAGCTACTGAAAATGAAATCAGTATGTAACTAGCAAAAGCATAGACTGCTATCAATAGATTTTCGATCATATGGAAGTCAGACCTATCTGATAAAATAAAACGCAATTTTTTCAAGCAGTGGTCGTGTCAGTTCTACTACATGGATACACCACATAGACACTTAGTAAGCATGTAGAGAAAAATCTAGACACTAATTGCACAAGAATTCTACGAGCTATATTGAGCAAATCTAGAAGCAACACCCCGCAAAATAGCATCTCTAAAACTATCCAATTTAGAAAGACAGGACATGCAGAACACTGCTGGAGAAGTAAGAACAAAATCATGAGTGACATTCTCTTATGGACCTTTTCACACAGACATGCAAGTGTTGGATGACCAGCTAGAACGTACTTACAACAGCTACGTACGGACACAGGATGTAGTCTAGAAGACCTGCCAGAACGGATGGATGATAGAGATGAATGGCAAGAGAGAATGAGGGAAATCTGTGTAATCAGCATGATATTATGATGATGATATATCAATAAAGCCTTGTTAATGAGAATATACTGGCTTATTCCCTTGCAAAAAACACTGTCCTGGGTATGACACTCAACTGCATCTAATGGTCCACTTCTGAAGATTCAGATTTTCAGAGTATCCCTTTATTGCCACTACTCCCAGGTCTACTTTGACTCAGAGTGGTCATATCTCTTAAGGTCCCATCTATGGGTCAAATATATCTGTTTAAAAATTATTCATATTCAATCGGACTGTGTACAGATGAACCCTTAAGAAACAACAACACAAAAAATGTAAATATGAAAATACGAGGAACACAATTCCCTAAACTCTAAGCATAAAATAACCCTCGATTGGCTGACATGTCGTTAAAATAAATCAATCATATGTTAATGTTTTTGTTTCAATGTTGAGTTTGGTAATAAATAAAACCTAATGATATTTGTTTTGTTTGCGTAATGTTCTACAACAAATAATGAAATACTGGTGTCTTCGATTTTGAAGAAAATGAACTTTTTATGAAAAAAAAAAATTGGACAGCAGTACATTTTTTATGGATGATTCTTGATATTACCTGTAGATTTAATCTTATACAAATGAAAACATATAATCAAGGTGTTTGTAGTTCATTTTTCATTATTCTGCAGTGACAGAGTGTATATTTGCAGAATCTCTTCAATAAGGAAAAAAAAAATGCTGTGATTTTTTATTCTATTTTTTTTTTTATAGATTTTCATGACAAATCCAGAAATTTCTGTGAAAATACACAAAATCAGTTTCAAGAAATCAAGTAAAACAATGTATGACATGTGGCAGATCAAATTTCCTGGGCAAAAAATAAAATGATATAATTTGAAGCCATAAGCAAAAAAGCAAGGACAAAAAAAAAGCTAGGACAAAAAAAAAAAGCTTAAAAAAAACACATAAAAATATTGAAAACTGAATGTTAGTCAAATCAAATATGTCGCAACTTTTGAAAGCAGCTTCACAAAATTCAATTTGACATTGATAAAATCACATCTTGTGTTATCCTCATCTTTATTATTGCCCAGTCGGCTGGGGCTGTAGAATACACCGACTGCACCTCTGCAGAGGGGTAAGACCCTCCCCAACGAGTGTCCTGGATATGACACTAAACAATTTGATGGTGAGGTTCCAGCAATGCTGGAACTTTGGGGAATGTGGAGTACTCCTTCATTGCCATCGCTCTCAGGTCCACTCTGGCCCAGCGTGGTAGCACCTGAAAGGGCCCTATCTATGGGTTAAATAGAACTAACGGCATACTTTTGCTAAACTGAATTGTTTGATTAAACTGAATAGCTTGAAATAGAAATGTTTTTTTACAGTTAAACTGTACTTACATTTAAACTGCGTGCTTATGCTAAACTGAATTATTTGTAATAGAACTGTTTTTTGACATTGAAACTATACTTACACTAAACTGAATTGTTATATATAACAGCTTGAATAGTTTGAAATAGAAATGTTTTTGACGATTAAACTGTGTACTTATGCTATACTGAATTGTTTGAAATAGAACTGATTATTTACATAAAAATGGATTTGGCGTTAAATAAACTTACAAAGGTTGATATGCCATAAAACCCAACAAACCAAACCAAACCATCATCTTTATTATTTTTCTCTTATACCACCTTGATAGTATGGTAGTCTTGTATGCGTGTATAAATTGCTAATATTCTTTTTTGTTATAACAACTGACTCAAGTTAAGGTTCAATTTCTCACATCTGAGAATATTTTTGGAAATGATTAAGAAATGTGGGTTGTTATTTTCTAGACTTTGCCTAGATATGAACACAGACTTCAGGTTGTTTACTGATACCTGTTATTGTTTAAATGGTCACCCATCTCAGTACTGAACAGGTATATCACTGTTTAACTTCAGTGATCTAATGGGAACTGGTAGCTTTGAGTGTGACTTGATTGTAGTTATTTTCAAAGCTTTTACTTAGATATGGCAAACAGATTTCCAGTTGTTTACAGTACCTGCTGTTGTTCAAGTGGTCACCCAGGCTCATTGCTACTCAACTTTTGTGATCTAACATAAGTCTAAAAGGAAATGGGTTATGTCTCCTTGATTATGTTTTGCAATTTCTTCAGCTTTGCCTTGTCTGGCATAGAGACCAAAGATTGTTGCTGTTCATTAGTGGTCACCTATTTAAGTACTGAAAAGGTTCATCATTCCTTAACTTTGGTAATCTGGCAGGAACAGGCATTTTTATCCATACTTGACCACAAGTCAGTTTAAATAAACAAACGGCCTGACTCTGATTAAAATGTTCTGGATATTGAACAACTCATATCCTCATATTTTTTTCACGAAAGAAAAAATTTAAAAACAATTATATCTTTTAAAATTTACTTTTATAAAAATACTGAATTCTAAAATATTCTTTTTTATAATTGGTTGTGAGATGTCTTTTGGGAAAATACTATTTAATAAGATGAATAAAACTATAGATATAAAAAAGAAAGTAAAATAATGAAAAAGAGAAATTAAATGCCTAAAATTTTAATTCTGATTCTTGGTAACAGATTTTTAATGAATAAAATTAAGATTAAATCATTATAAATAAAAAATCCTCCTCTTACCAAAGAGATTAAGCAAATTTCATTATTGCCAGGTGTTTGTTGGTGTTGGAGTTATTATATAATCTAGAATTTGATTTATGATAATTTTGCAGTATTCAACAAAAATTTAAACTTGAAATCAAAAATGTTAAAAAAAGAATTCTCATCATGGCACCTAGTAAGACTAAGACAATATGTTGGCAATACACAGTTTTGGGGGTAAATGGAAATTAGATTTGGTTTCAAGGAGTGCATCAAGTAAAAGTTTGAGAATTCCTTGCCTATACACTCTTCTTTCAGGATCACCACCAGCAGCCTTATGATGCTTTCTCTAATCTCATCCAATGAATTTATATAAATAAAATAACTTGACAAGAAAATGAAGGAAACCTTTGAATCAGGCAAATATTAATAAAAGTATCAATCCAAAATCTTTGCCAATGATTGTGAAAAAAAATATTTCATCATAAGTTATTTTAAATGTAGTCCAATTATCAACCGTTTCTTATAGGTCAGTTCTTATATTTTATCCTGTACATTGGAAATCCTTGGGGCATCTTCAATGATATGACAGCAATTCACCCAATTCATCATGTGCTTTGTTTCTTTGCAAAATTTGATTTTAACCAGATGATTGATGGAGAGATTGTTGCTAATGGCATGTCACCTTATCCAAGGTTATTTTATGCCATGATGTTAGGAAATCATGTTCATTTATATTTTTATTTTTTTACAGATTTTTAACACACAGTTATGTGACAAAAAGTATTTCTATCAAAGAAAAAATGATTTATATACAATCGTATAGTTTCAAGTATTTCTAATACAAATAATTATTTGGTTTCAAGTAATTATTCCTATTTAATGATTGTCATTTATTTGCACACAGTTATATAGTTTCAAGTAACTAATAATAATCCTTAGTAAACAATTATAGCTTCAAGTAACTATTCTCAATATAAATAATTTATAGTTATAAGTTCTCAAGTATTCCTATTGAATAAAAATAATTGCTAAATGGATCTATTCAACTCATTGATAGGACCCTAACACATATTACCATTCTGGTTCTGGGTGAACCTGGGAGTAATGGCAATGAAGAATATTCCACACTTTCTAGATCTCCAGAACTGGAGCTTCACTATCAGATGCAATTTAGTTTCATACTCAGGACTGTGCTTTTTGAGTGAGTCATACAACTTTTCAGAAAATACAATCAATATATTCTAAGCCCTACCAAGAGAATGGTTTAACTAGATAAATACTTTTTATGGAGGAGTTCCCATGGAATTGCAGTGAACATGCTGCAGAGCAAAACTGTAGCCAGTTCAAACTCCAGTTACCCTATATTTACCAAACCCCCCCCCGCTCGGGCAGGATATGACACACGATCAATTTTTAAGCGAAGATTAACAGGTTTGCATTCAGAGTTTTCCTTCTCCTAGACTAGTTGCCTCACCAAGGCTGAAGAACCTAGTCTGTCCTGCTATTTACCCATAGCTTGAGGGAGAGTTATTGGATTCATACCTTTCCCAAGGGTAGTAGCGGTATGGGAAATGCAATCAGTCTCGTCCAGGATTTGAACTTGTGTCGCCATGTCCATTTCCTACGACGATAACCATTACACCACGGGCACCTTCAAACTCCAGTTACATTATTACATTCACTTTTGGATCAGTACCCTTGGGAAGGCCATGAATCCCCTTATTCCACCCTCAATAGGTTAAATAGTACCATTGCTCTACTTCAACAAGGATGGCTTTGTATTAAATAACTGAAAAAGTTGATATGCCATTAAACAAAAACCAAAGATGACCAAGATATCCTGTGCACTGCTGATGCTGTAAGGACTAACTCACAAGCGACAGTCTCCAATGGACTCTTTTACATGAACATCACCAGTATTAGCTGAGCAGCAATAATTTACATTCATCTGCTATGACAGAAACTTGATGTCTTGTAGATAACTTAGCACAAATGCAACCTAGTTAGCTGGGGCTTTAGAATACATTTACTGCATCTCTGCAGAGGGGTAAGACCTCGCACCTAGCGAGTGTCCTAGATATGATACAAAACAATCTGATCGTTGGGCTTCAGTAATGCTGGAGTTTTGGGGAATGCAGAGTACTCCTTTAATGCCATTGCTCTTAGGTGTACTCTGACTTGAAGTGTTAGCACCTGATAGGGTCCTATCTATGGGTCAAACGGAACTGTTTGACATTTAAGTTGTCCGTAGTTAAGGGTGACCCGAAGGCTCTTTTTTCAATAGCTACTACACCGAGGAAGTTTTTTCCTGGATTGCTCCACTTTACCCTTGATCCATACCTTATAATGCTGAGTGTTAAACAAGGAGGCATCAAGTACCATTTTTTGAGTCTTTGATATGACTCAACCTGGGATTGAACCCAGAACTCCCGGGCCATTGGTGAATTCTCTAACCATCAAACAAATGACTTATGCTAAATTGAATAGTTAGAAATAAAACTGTTTGCTTATTCAACTGTGTGTAAAGAAATGACTGATGTTTAATTAAATTGTTAGTGATACATAGCAATACTTGGAACCATTTAACTTTGTTGATTTATGCTAAATTGAAACAAAAGCTGATATGCCATTAAATAAATAAACCAGGAGGAGTCTCAGTGGTGTAGTGGCTAATGTGATGGATTACAACATTGTTGTAAGCAAGTTCAAACTCCAGCTGTGCTATATTCACTTTCAGACTATCACCCATGGGAAAGGCATGAACTCCTTATCAATTGCACCACTACTGTTCTTTTATAATGATGGCTTTGGTATTAAATAATCCACAAAATTTGCTATGAAATGAAGAAACCAAACCAAAATAAGTATTATTTGGTAGTTATTACCAAACCCAACAGCATTGAAACTATAACAAAAATATGAATGTTTAGCAGTCAAGAAATAAGTACACTACTAATATGTTGTTATAAAATTTTATTTTTAGTTATAACGGAATTGTAATATTCTTTTCGATTATAAAATTTTGATGCTACTGGGTTTGACTATGAATAATACCTAATGATATTCATTTTAATAGAATAATTTTCTCTAAAAAATAATAAAATCTTGGTATCTTCGGTTTCAAACAAGAAATTGGTAGGAATATACTAATTTATGAAAGATGCTTTTTATATATAACAAACCATATAAGGAATAAGAAATTGGAGGGATTGAACACTAAGCCTCAAGATTTCAATTTTGTTTCTCCCCAAATAGAGTTATTCTGATAGATCAAATAGTTCAAACAAAAAAATGGATTAACCACTGCAAAGTTTACAAAAGATAAAGGATTTTATTTCTTACTGCCGCAGATTATCTATATACTAGAATATTTTTCATTAAAAAAAATAGCCCTTTATTTTTCTCTTTATAAATTAGTTTAAAATTGATCCCTCTTTATCAGCTTACAAAAAACTAAACATGACTGGTTGGAAAGACAGATTTCATAGTTTAATACATATATTTTGAAAATTCATCCTTTCTTTTAAGCCTTTTACAACACACAAATACACACATACATACATACATACATATATATATATATATATATATATATATATATATATATATTAGTGTGAGTATATGTGAATAGATGTATGCATTTAGATATTGTTGAAAAATACACATTTAAATATTATTGGATATTGTATTGCTTAATACATATATTTTGAAAATTCCTCCTTCTTTTTTTAAAACCTTTTACAACACCCCACCCACCCACATATATATATATATATATATATATATATATATATATATATATATATATATATATATTTTTTTTTTGTGAGAATGTGTGAGTACATGTATGGATTTATGTATCATTGAATATTGTAAACACTATGCATACATCAATGCTTCAACATTTTACTGCTGTGCATAAATGTGTACACACACACACACACACACACACACACACACACACACACACACACACACAAATACAAACAAATGTATATTACTTTGATATATACTCTATGAAAAATACATTTCAATGCGTATCATTAAACTGTAATTGTAGCTTATAAAATTACATCTGTTTCTGCGTATGTGTATGTGTTTGTATGTGATTTCAGAGCAAAATATATTTACATTTGTGCAGTATTTTGGTAAAAACTCAAAAGAAGGGATCAATTTCACTGCAAGTGAATTCTACTGTTTTATGTTGGGCAAAATAAAAAAAATTAAAACCTACAACTTAGAGCCATTTAACATTTCCTCCCCCATCAGCCTTTTTTTTTTGTTTCTTCTTTGAGTAAAGGAACAGAAGAAGAAGGGTCTTTATTTGAGATAACCAAATTTAAGTTGAAACATATCTGATTATATCCAGCTATCTATTTTTAATTTCTTCCTTTTTTTTTTTTTCCTTTTAACTTTCCAAAAGTCTTTGCAAAGTAAGTTTAAGATTTGGGGATTTGCAAGGTCAACAAGAAGTGGAAGTCATTTTAATCCATGTCTCTGTCTTTTGGTCTTTCCTTTTAAAGATTAACTACTTCCTGAAAAAGAAGATACTTTTCTGAAATCTTATATATTTAATATATGAGACAACACTATTAGGTAGGGTGACTGAGATCACAGGAATTATACTAGTTACTGTGGGCACCTGCTGCTGCATAGTGATGGTTATAAACTAAATTTCAAAGGTTATGGATTGTAAATTAAATCTTTAAAGGACCCCCCACACACACCAGTATGCCCCTTTTCCAGGTTAGGTAACTTTTTTAAAAAAGAAAATAAAGAGTTATTGAAAAATTATAATTATCAATCAGGAAAACTCATTTTTTTAAATTCTGGCCATTGTTGTCAATTTAATCAAATTGGGAAAAATGAACTTATGTATTTTCAGGATGAGAAATGAGTGAATAGTAATTATGGATATTTTGACGACATTAGTTTTGATTTAAGAAATGAGTGAAGAGTAATAATAATCATAATACATATTTTCAGGACATTATTTTTTATTTGAGAAATGAGTGAATAATAATAATAATAATAATAATAATAATAATAATACACATTTTCAGGACCTTATTTTTGATTTGCGAAATGAGTGAATAATAATAATAATAATAATAATAATAATAATACACATTTTCAGGACCTTATTTTTGACATGCGAAATGAGCAAAGAATAATAATATATATTTTTACATTATTTCTGATATTTGAAATGAGTGAAAAATAATAATGAATATTTTCAACACATAATGAAGAATAATGAGAGATATTTTCAGGACATTATTTTTGATATGAGAAATGAGTGAAGAATGATTATACATCTTTTGAGGATGTTATTTTAGACAGGAGAAATGAGTGAAAAATAATAATTTCAGAAAATTATTTTAGGTATGAGAAGTGAATTAAGAATAATAACAGATATATTCAGAATACTGTGAAGAAGAATGATATTTTTTTTTTAAATGTAAAAAGGAGTTAAGAATAAAAATGTATATTTTGAGGACATTATTTTAGACATGAAAAATGAGTTTGAAATCATATATTGTTTTAATGTTGTAAAACCAGTCATATTTGGATTGAAGTGAGAAAACTTCTATAAATGAGAAAGAAACTTAATGCTGATTGTATTTAAATTTCAGAAAGGAAATTTTGTCAAATATTATTAATTTTTTCATAGTATTTCTTTTATCCTATTTCTACTGAATTTAATTACACAAGTAGTATTAGATGCAATAGCACACAAAGTTCTCGGATGAAGTATTATTAATTATTATCCATTCTCTTTTGTAGCTTTTTTTTTTTTTTATATTTCTCACTTCTTATGACATTCTATTGTTGTTCATCAGTTTTACAGATTACAAATAAGAAATAAGCTTCCATTGAAAAAAGCAAGAATTTACAAGTTAGAGAAGTTAGAATCCAACCATAAAGTTTTACTTCTTTTCAATCCCTTAGCACATACATTGCCACCTTTACAGATATTAGGAGTATTTGGAGGTATGCTATACAAAATGGTAGGCAGGGTTCCCATAGCATAATGATTAAAGTGTTGGACAGGGGCCTCAAGTTCAAACTCCAGTCAAGCTATTGTGTTCACTTTCGGACTAACACCCTTGGGAAAGGTATGAACTCTCTTATACCTTCAGCTATGGGTTAAATAGTATCACTACTGTTCTACAAGGATGGCTTTGGGATTAAATAACCCATAAAGGTTGATATGTCCATAAAACAAAGAAAAACAGAAGCATGGTAATTATCATCATAGCGAGTGGACTTGGCAACATGAGTTCAAACCCTGGATGAAGCTGTTTGCTGTACACTTCATGTTAAACCCCTTGAGAAAGGCATGAATCCATATCTTCCCCTCTAACTCTGGGTAAATATTAGTCATCTATTTATCGAATTTTGATAAAAATTTCAGTACTGATTCACACATGAATGAATTTAGAATATTTTCCCTTGGTAAGGTAACACGTCAAGGAGAAGGAAAACTGAATTCAAAGTAGCTTTACTCTGCTTGAAAATTGACCTTATGTCACATCCTACCTGTGGCAGATGGGTTGGGTAAATGAAAACAGTTAGTAATAATATCTTTTGAATTTCTAAGCTGATGCTTTGTAAATCATTATCTCTATTTTTTCAAAAAGTTTTTTCTGGATTATTTCATAACCTCCAGTTTCTCATTCAATGATTGCTATGCAATGATTAATTATACTTTTTCAAAGAATTTTGAACACTATTACATCTAAGGAAAAACAATAAACAAGGCAGCCAATGATATCCTGCTGAGGTGGTGTTAGGGACCTACAAAACTAGCAATTGAGATGGAGGTGGGGCACCAGAACTCTGGAGGCATCATATATCTGAGAAAATACAGAAAGTTTTTTTTTTAATGATAATAGAGCAAAGTTGAAAATATTGTTTTTTTTGTTAAATATTTCCAAATTTTCTTTTACAAAATATTCTGCTTGTATATAAATTAATTCCTAAGTGAATCACTACAGAAAGTTTTATCAAAATTGGATCTACGGTACTTTTTATATTGACAGGGAGACTTGGATTCTAACCTAGGTCGCATCATACCAAAGACTTTAAAAATGGTACTTGATACCTCCTTGCTTAACACTCAGCAATATAAGGTATGTATCAAGGGTAAAGTGGAGCAATCCAGGGAAAGGAGTAGCGCCCTCCCCTACACTTCGGTGTAGTAGCAATTGAAAAGAGAGCCTTCTGGTTGCCATCGACAATGGCCGCGAACAACTTACTAATTTTTAGTAAATTACGGACGTGGACTTCACTGATAATGTAGTACTCTGGCAAATACACCAACCCGGGCCAAATCCCTGCTGCATAGTCTGTATAAGGCCATAGGCCTCCATGTCGATGCAGACAAAGTAGAATACATGTGCTTAAATCAAAATAAAAAAAAAGACATCTCCACACTAAAGGTGGGTCTGAAATTAGTGGAAAAGTTCATATACCTCGGAAGCAGCATCTCATCTACTGAAAGCGACATCAGTACGCATCTAGTGAAAGCATGGACAGCTATTGGTCGGCTATTGGTCATATGGAGGCCAGACCATTCTGATAAAATAAAACGCAATTTTTTCCACGCAGCAGTCATTTCCATACTACTATATGGATGCACCATACAGATGCTAATAAGACATATTAAGAAAAAGCTTGATGGCAATTGCACAAGAATGCTACGAGGTGTAATGAACAAATCCTCAAAGCACTATCCCACAAAACAGCAGCTATACGGCCACTTACCTCTCATCTCACAAACCATCCAAGTCCAACAAACAAGACATGCTGAACATTGTAGGAGAAGTAGCGATGAACTCATAAGTGACGTTCTCTTCTGGACCCCTTCACATGGACAAGCAACTGTTGGACAACCAGCTAGAACTTATCAACAGCAGCTCTGTAGTTGAGAAGACCTCCTGGAAGTGATGGATAATAGATATGAGTAGTGAGGGAAAGTCAGGGAAATCTGTGCAAAAGGAATGACATGATGAATATCTAATTTATATGCAAGTGTTTGTACATGTATGTGAGTTTTTAGCTTTTTAACAAATGGTAATTGTAATCATTTAAAGTAATATGTCTGAGTACATACATACATGTTTATATATATGATAATTGCATAAACATAAGTACATATATGTTGACATATATATAATGCATTTGAATAATATATATATTTATGATATCATGAATTATTTATATATATACATATATATATATATACCGTTGAACGGATGTATGTAAACAATAGTAATTGTGATTCATAACCGTTTAAAATCTACTTCGCAGCTAATATCTCCTTGTGGCTGAATGGTTAGAAGCTTTGGTTTGACGTTTGAGTCAACTGGATTTCGATCCCAGCTATGGGAAGATACTGTCTAGCCACTCTGATGAGTTCTGATAGAACGAAACAGATCTGTCTGTGGATGACTATATATATATATATATATATATATATATGTTTGCATGTTTGCATACATATACAACAATTCTTTGTAATGACAAGTTTCAGAGCATTTGTATATTAATGGTACATCTGTTTTTATATCCATGAAATTACACATATGTAGACGAATATGCATCCATACTTGTTCACATAATATATATAAATTATGTATGTATATATATATATATATATATATATATATATATATATATATAATAATTCATTTTATAAATATATATATATGTATATATATAAAATAAATAATATCATATATATATATAATGTGTATGTTTATGTATACATATATAGTGTCATTGTTATCACTTTATTTAAACACACACACTTTCTAATGATACAAGATTTCATATGATTGTTAGTACACATATGTAGACATATGTTTACATGTGTCCATTCAAAGCATATAAATTATATATGTGTGTGTTTGTGTGTATATGTTTTACAACTGATTGTTAGGACACTATTTAATGGCACACACATTCTGACAGTACGCATGTTTTTCAATCAACATGAGTACACATATTTAGCTATATGTATGTATGACCATATGTGTCCATATGTATACGTACTGATTTATTTGAATGCGTGCGGAATGTTTTTAAAATGCCTTGTAAAATAAGAATCTAACTCGGTGTCTTTGAGATTCTGTTCATTGCTTTATTCATGCAAGCAGAAGCAATTGCCTTATTGGCATGCATGTATACACACTTAAAAACACAATAAAACAAATATGTTAAAAGACATACATAGAACAGACACAGATGTTTATATTTAAAAGTAATTTTCAATGTATTCATAGAAAGAGAACACTTTTTTTAAAAACATTTTTATGTAAAATGGAATGGCCTTAATAATAATATTAAAGTTTACTCATGTGAGCGTGAATGATTCATATATATATGTATATATATATAAGTGTGTGTAAAGAGTGAAGGTAAATCATGCACAAAAATAAAACAATTTGACATATATATCTCATATAGCGACTCAAATTCAAAATCCTCTTTAATACTTGATTTACTTGAAGGTGAGGGCAACATCATCTCCCCTTACAGTAAGATGTCTAACTGGATAAAGAAGTAATTTATCAAATTGACCTTAAACAAAATTTTGCTCTTTTTTTTAAAACCAAATCCGTTAAAACTTTTTCATTTGACTTCATTTATACTTTTAGGTGTATGCATATATAATGATTAAAATTGTGTCTATATATTTTTGGGTGTATACGTATATAATGATTAAAATTTTGTGTGAATATACGTACACTCAATGATTTTTCAAAACATACACATATAAACCAGCCTTATATATATATATATATATATATATATATATATATATATATATATATAAAGTATAGCTAATTATAGTTAATTATACCGCATTTGGTCTGCTACAAACCCATGAAGTAAGATAGTGACAGCCAGCACTATTATGATATATATATAGTTATATAGTTTTATATATTTATAAATAAAGAGTGCTCAGTATTGGTGATAGAGCATAAGTTGATCTAAATTTAAATGGCATTGACCCAAAGTCAATGAGACTTGGTGTCTGCTAGTTTCAAAATAAAGAGTCAGAACTTATATCAAAATGTAGGCATGAAAAGAAATTCCTACTAAGCCAACTGAAAACAGAAGATTCCAAAGACTGATCAAACTAAATGACAACCAAAGGAAAAAAGCAAATAACTCACAATAAAATAATAAAATAAATAATGATGATAATAATAATGATATTATAAAGGTGAATATGTCTGTCTATAACCAAAACTACATCACCACCGATGTTGCAATTCTCCAAGGTATTTATATCACATTCCATGATTTTATTTTGATTTAAATCTTAATTATTAATCAAATCATTTTATACTATCAATACGCTTAATTTTTTCTACATATTAATAACATGCTGTTGTATTTGTATATACACCCAAATAAAGCCCAGTTGGCTGTGGCTATAGTATTTGCTGATTATATCTCTGCAGAGGGTATGACTCCACCCACAAACCTAACAAATGTCCCACCCTAACAAGAATAGAAAGTTTAGTGTTAACAATACTTGCAACCACTTTACTCTGTGAAAATAAATGTTTTATATTAAACAGAATTATTAGTGTTAGATGGCAGTAATTAAAACCATTTAACTGTGTAGAAACAAAAGTAATACTTAAGTGTGCAAACCAATTTGTTCAAATGTTTTAAAAAATAGTATTACCAACAAACTATTCACTTTCAAATGATATATTTATATAACCATTTAACTGGGAAAACAAATGATTGATAATAAAAAGAATTATTTATGTTAGATAGAAATACTTTAAACCTTTTAACTGTCTGCAAAAAAAAAAAATGAGCACAGGTTCATTTAAAAATGTTATCTACAAAATGTTTACAAATTTATATATATATAATTTATATGTATAAACAGGATTTGGCATTGAATAACCTACAATGGTTGATATGCCATAAAACCCAACCAACAACCAAATAAGAGTTTGTAGTGTAAACAAGAAGGCTAATTTGCATACTCATCTTAAGAATTTGATTTTGATAAATATTTACTTAGTATCATTTATTTCTAATTGTTTGGTTTTATTTCAATTAATATAAGCAAAAATCCAGCTGATAAATCTTACAAGAAATCCATTAACAAAAATAAACAATTGCAATTTTATTCTGTTTTCTAATTCAGTTAAATATGAAAAAATTAGCAATGAAAGCTGGGAGTATTGGGAAGAGCTAGGATCCAAGTTTTGTTTATTGCCCAAAATCTTTTTATATGTGACCTTTTTTAGTTTTGTTAGTTTTTCTAATATAATATGTTATTTTATTACTCAACTAATTGTATCTGCAGGGTGCATATTTTTACTACAACTTCAAATAATAATAATAACCTTATGTACATGGACAGCATGAAGCTAATTGCAAAAAATGAAATAGCAAGAGTAAGCTATGTGGTGACAATGATGAAATGGTTAATCTCATAGTGAATGTAACAAACTTGTACAAAAGGACTAAAAGATGAGGTAAGACTGGGTGGGAAAGGTTTTCCTCTGGGAAGTGTGCAAGAAATTAAATTTGACCATACCAAATGGTATATGCACAAACCTGAATCTGTACAAAAGAATGAGACACATAAAATTTTCAGTGATTTTGAGATACAAACAGATCACCTAACCCAAGCCAGAAGACCAAACCAAGAGTTAATTAAAAAGAAAAAAGGAATTTTCCATCGAGTGGATTTGTGGTTCTGGTGGACCACTGAGTGAAGATACAGGAAAGCAAAAAAATAAGCAAATACTTGGACTTTGCCAGAAAACTAAGAAAGTTGTCGAACAAGAGGGTGATGGTGATACCTATTGTTGTCGGTGCACTTGGAACGGTCACCAAATGCTTGAAAAGGGGATAAAGAGAATTGGAAATCAGAGGAAGAATTGTGACCAGCTGATTACAGTATTTTTGAGATCAACCAGAATACTGAGAAGAGTCCAGGAGACATGAGGTCACTCACATTCCTGTGAACGACCACCTGCTGACACCGAGACAGAAAACATACAAGGAATGAAATAAATAAAAACAGTAGAAAAAATATATCAAACATAACAGACTCAATAAATAAACAAATCATGAAATTAATACAATATAGCCACTTAAGTAATGACACATTAGAACCCCTCCACCGCAAAAAAAGATTTTGATATCTCCAGATATATAAATAAAAGCCAATATAAACTCAGCCACCTTTTCCAAAATAATGCAAGGTCACCCTTCCGATTATGCATTCAATAGAATAGTCTGATGATTACATAGGCAAGAAAGTGGCAGTCACCAAGTGCTACTGACTCTGTGTCTATGCTATATATATATATATATATATATACGTAAACCATCATTGCTTTAGGGCTGGACAGACTGGCACGTTGCAACCGATTTAAAACATAACTTCATATTTGCAACTGAAAGAGCATTAACAACAAAGCATCCAGATTTTGTTATTTGGTCCGTTAAAGCAAAAAAGTTTTTGTTATTAAGTTAATGGTTCCTTTTGAAGAAAATTTCGACTGGGCACATCAGCATAAGTTTGAAAAATATGAGGATCTGCGAGAACAATGTGTCAGAAATGGCTGGATAACAAATGTATTTCCTATCAAAGTCAGCTGCACAGGTTTTATTGCCAACTCAACCTCCGTTATCTTGACTAATCTTGGACTTCCTCCATCAGACAAGAGGAAATACATGGAAAAGATCCAAGATAAGGCTCTAACTGCATCATCGTGGATATGGCAATCCCATAGAGTGACAACAATCTGACAAAGTCTGGTGGTGTCATGAGATACTGCTGGGGTGCTCTGGGCTAGTGGTAATGATGCTTTGGCCCCAAAACCATGTCTGAACCCAGAGTCATCATCTGATCTTTGTACAACAACATTGCTTCTTACAAACATCAGTTATTGTATGATACCCACCTATATATAATTAGAGGCGCATTGGTGACACTGGTTATTTTCATAGGAAAGGGACACCCAGGATCCAAGTTCAGTTGCTGGACAAGACAGATTGCATTTCCCATTATGCTAGTAACCTTTGGAAAAGTATGCATCCATCTTTTCTCGCTCCATCTGTGGGTAAATAGTAGAGCCGACTGGTTTCTTTAACCTTGGTATGACGACTGGTCTAGCAGGAGGAAAGCCCTGTAATCAAACTGTTAAACTTCAATTAAAAATTGACCTTGTGTCACATCCAGCTCATGCAGAGGGGTTGGTAAGTACACTCGCATACACTTATATATAAACCATATGAATCACATCAAAACAAAGGTAGAAAAGTATTTTTTGAAAGTAATGTTTTTTTTAACTTAGCATTCGGATTTTTCTTGATTCATGCAATTTATTGGATTTAAAAAATATTGGTTTTCTATGGTTTAAGAGGTGTGGGTCCTATTTACAATATAAATACAATGTCAAAACATTTTCTGACTTTCTGACATGCATTTACATCAGTCATCTTTGCTTTGTTTTTATTTCTGAATGTCAACTTTGAAATGAGGCTTTTGTCATAGTTATCTCCGACTATTATGTTCTTTATCCTTCTTCTTCTTCTCTGGGAGTGATAAAAATAAGAACAAAGGTAAAATAACTTGTATACATGCATGTTGGAAAGTCAGAGATTGTCTTGATATTTATATAGTAATTTGGGACTCCTTGTCTAAAATCATAGAAAATCAATATCAATCTCAGAACTAAACTAATTCCTCTTTGTTTAACTTTTGGTGATCTGATATGAACCAATGCTCTCATTAGGAATGGATTATAAGTCAATTGTCATGTGCTGTTGCAGCATACTAGCTTCCAACATTACTTTTTAAAAATTAAAAAACAAATAAATGAGCCTCTAAAATATTTGTATCATTAAATAGTACTATTAGAATAGTACTATTATTAGGTTACTATATATCATATAAACTGAATTTATATAATGACTGCTGTGCAGACAGCAGTGTTACTTCCAACAAAGCCTTCATCAGATGATGGCTCTTGGTTCAGGCATACTTTCAGAGGATCATTACCACTAACCCTGAGCACTCCAGCTGTACCACACAATATTTTCCTCAAAAGAGACTGTTTATTCAACATTGAAAACTTTCCTTAAATTAATGAACCGAATGACAATATCAGGATGCTAAGCAGTTAACATTATTTCTGTTGAAAATGTAAACAGATGTTCCAAATCAGTTACAACATGCCATTACTTGCAACTATTAAATAGTGATGATCTTTGCTTCAAGTGCGTTCTTTTTTTTGATGGGTACATTAGGTTGACAAACAAAACCACCCTGTTTACTGAGGTACTTCTCTTGAATCTGGTTCATTTCAATCAATTTATTAATCTCAGATTGAGATTTACGCCAATTTTAGTGGGATGAATTTGTATTACCTTAATGCTTGCAAAACCTCATCTGCAGAATCATTGTATGTCTATGGATTATCCAAATTCATCACACACACACACACACACACACACACACACACACACACACACACACACACACATATGTATTTGAAAATAAAATGGTGTGAAAGCTATACATTCAGTGGAGAATTTATTATAATGCTTCGCTATCTGTAGTTGATCATTACTTAACTTTAGTGATCTGATGAGAGCTGATGCTTTCAGTATGACTTGACCATAAATCTGTTTTTATACACTCTTAATGCAAACTAATCTCTGGCCATAGTCATATAGCGACATGGAAACACAGGTTCAATTAGAATATGTATGTCACTAAATAGTGTCATTACAATGAGCCTTTATCTATGCACACACACACGCACATACACACGCACACACACATGTATATGTATATATATATATATATAATATCATTAAAAATGCATATATATATATATAATGACAGGTAAAAAAATCTGTAGGTTGTGTTTGGAAGAAATGTTGTGTATAATTGGATTCACAGAACAGGACAAACATATAAGTGGAGTTGGTGTCTAGATACAGACATAAAACCAAATTTACCACCAGCCTAGATTGGGTCAGGTGCCAAATATTTTTAAATCTAATGAGGTGAGTCAAAAAATATCTAACCAGCAGAAATGATTACAAAGTTCCAATTGTATTTGAGGCTGATTGTGCTTCACTTTGTGTTAATGCTCTTGGGAGAGACGTATCTCTTCTTCCCCAGCTATGGGTAAAATAACAGGGCAGACTGTGCTCTCTAGCTTTGATAGGGCAACTAGTCTTGAATGAAGGAAAACCAGGAGCTGGAGTCTTTGACTTCATTCTGCCAACTTTCTACTGATGCTGAATTGTAGCACCTTATGCCTTGGTGTCATGAAGTGAAGAGACCTGCTCTTTGAGCAGTTGCTGGTCTTCCATACAACCTTGTCTAACTCTGTGTAAAATCTGAGCATAGATTCATCGTCTATCAAGACTGACGGATGCCATATATATATATATATATATATATATATATATATACAAAGTGTATACGATAAGTTTCCAGACTTTTTCCATATGGGTACTTTTATTGATAGTACACACATGAAACTCTAGTCCCCTTTGAAGTAATCTCCTCCGGCTGCAATACACTTGTTGTACCGTTCCAACAACTTCTGGAAGGCCCATGGAGTCCTCTTGTGTAAGCATGTTAATGACCTTCATCTCAGCTTCTTTCATCTCTTCAATTGTCTCATGATGACAGCCTCTGAGCTAAGGGAAGAACCAAAAGTCACAGGGAGCAAGGTCTCGACTATAGGGAGGCTGAAGAATTGTCTTGATGCCCATCTTTGTCAAATAGTCTGTGAAAAGGATGGAGTTGTGGACTGGTGTATTGTCCTGATGGAAATGCCACTGACCCGATTTAAAGAGTGCTGGCCTCTTCCGGCGAAATCTCTTCCTGAACTCCCTTAAAACCTCAACATAGTAACCCTAAACCTAACCCTTTGGCCAATCAACTCTGGTCTATTGACTTCCTTACTCCTCTCACACCTCTCATCATCTCTCATAGACTCCGTGCCTTCCTTGAATCTCTTATACCACTCAAAAACTGATGCTCGATTCATGCAATATGGTCAAAAAGCAGTCTGAAGCATTCCATACGTTTCTGTGGCATTTTTCAAAGTTTAAAACAGAATCTTATTGCATATCGTTCTTTTAAAGTGTCAGATTGCATTTTTGAAATTCCCCAGCTGTGACAAGGTGCATTTCAATTCCTGGTGTAACTGTTCATTTGAACCTGAAAACATAAAAATTGGTCAGTCATCTCATGAGATGTATAAAAATAACATACTGAATTTTCAAGAGTCTACAACAATTTTAAATGCCTGTACAAAAAAAGTCTGGAAACTTATCATATACCCCTCGTATATATATATATATATATATATATATATATATATATACACACAAGCGAGAAAAGGAGATATGGAGGAGGAAAAGAAAGAGCAAAGGGACTGAGACAGATATATAAGAATAAATATTTTTATAGATATTCTTGCAATTAAGATTTGCACCCAGACAGAAGGAGCAGACTGACAGCAATCTGGGGCTCTGAGCAAAAAAGAATTATTAACTCTTTTACCCATTCCCTTCTTCTATCCATTCTCTATAGATATACACAATCTTAATCAAACATTCGATTTTAAAGCTACTTGTCCCAAAAAATAAATCACCCTATCTTAAAATATGCTGACTATATCACCAGCAGAGGGGTAAGACCCCAACAAAAAGGTTTCCTGGGTATGACACTAAACTGCATTTGATGGTGAGGCTCCAGATTTTGAGATCAGAGTAGTGTGGAGTGCTCTTTCATTGCGATTATTCCCAGGTCCACTCGGACCTGGAGTGATAGTACCTATTTGGGTCCAACTTTTGGGCCAAATAGATCTGTTCAAAGAATTATTAATATTAAATCAGAATATTTGATACCATATAACTGTCAATTATTTGCATTAGGAATTGTTACTTGAAGCTATAAGTATTTACTAAGCTCTTGAAGACTATCAGATTAATTTGAAAAGGTGGAATTGTGTTTGGCAAGGAGAGGAATTTTTAAAGAGTGTCAGAAAAGTAATTTTCCATCGTCCAAATTTAAGTTGTTAGAACAATAGAAGCAATGATTTAGTGAGTTGCAGACAGGATCTGAAAGCTGAAAGTATTACATCATATAGCATAGCTTTTGGAAAATGAAGCATTTAAATAGGTACAAATACTTATTTAGTTATCTATTCTGTTCGGTTCTCTTTAGGAACATCTAAATATTAGTCTCTTTTTAAGTTTACTCTGTTCATAATTAATAACTTGAAACCATGTAACTGTATGCAAACAAACTATTATTATCAAGTAGAAATAATTACTTGAAACCATCTAATTATTAATATTAGGTAGAAATACTTAAAACTACACAACAGTGTGCCAGTTATTTGTATTAGATAAGAATACTTGATATCAGAAATGTATTTACCAAACCTCTCTGTGTGAGTAAGATACAAATTAATGTCAATTTTTTAAACAGAGTTTAACAGATCTGAATTTTGAGTTTTCCTTCTCCTATACAGGTTGCCATGCCAAAGTTAAAGAGCCTAATTTGCTCTAGGCATAAAATAACCATAGTTTAAAATTCCACTAAAATCAATCAATTAATCAAAAAGTATTGTGAAATCTATGACATCTAATTTCAGTGCTTTTACAGACATATCAAATACACTATATTCATTGAAAAGCAGAGATTTGCAATGTTGAAACATTCCATCCATGACACTTTTTATCCATTTGGTGGTTTGTGTTCTTGGGCATTGCCTGATTAGTAAACCACTTAGTCCCTCCCACCTGGCAGATAGAATGAATGGATAAAACAAGATAAAGAAATAAGAGAACAGTGTAAACTTAACAAGAGGCTAATATTTAGATGTTCCTAAAGAAAGCCAAGCAGATTAGACAGCTAAATAAGTATTTGTACCTATTTAAATGCTTCATTTCCCAAAAGCTATGCTATATGATGTAATACTTTCAGCTTTCAGATCCTGTCTACAACACACTAAATCATTGCTTCTATTGTTCAAACAACTGAAATTTGGACTATGGAAAATTACTTTTCTGACACTCTTTAAAAATTCCTCTCTTTGCCAAACACAATTCCACCTTTTCAAATTAATCTGATAGTCTTCAAGAGCCAATACCTTATTCCCCAATTAGACGTGCTTTTCCATCATTTTTTTTTTTTTTAGTTTAAGCCTTGGTCTAAAAAAAGATAATTCCTGAAAGATTCTGACTACTTGGTTTAAAGAGCAGACTGGAAGCAAGATTGTGTTTGGTTCTCTGATTGGCTATTTTTGCATGCTTAAGCCCAATCAGAATAAAGATTTAAACAGAATGAGAAGCATATTCATCAACTCCTGGCGTGTACTTTCTACTGATCATAGTTCACATTATCTACATTTACTTCATGTTTTATTCCCATTTATCTATCTCTGTTTATATTGATCTTTGTCTATTCCAGCATATTAATATCTATCAATTTCTCTGTCCATCTGATTTTTTTCATCAATCCAATTATCAACCCTTTTGCTGCTACATTTTCCATTTTTTTGTTACTCCAAAAGTGGTATTTTCCTTTTTAAAAAATATTACATTCAAACATTTAAAGCATCATGAAATGTTATGATAAACAATATAAAGGTTATGAACTGTTGGCAAATATGAATACGTATATACTCATATATATGCAACTATTAAATTTGACTGCAATTACTCATGATATAGCTTTAAGAATTTAACTGCAGTTGCATGTAATATATTGTTTTTTACTACATTGTCATTCAAAATGTATGAATGATTTTATTCACTTTTTCTTTGTAAAATCACTGCTGCATACTATCTGTGCCTTAAATATAAAAACAATTTACAATAATTCCAAATTAAAATTAAACCTGGTCAAGAGAAGCTAACACTATTGGACTTTATTAGAACCTAAAAACCAAGGTTAGCATAAAATAGAATGCCTATAAGGATGCAAAGAAGCATAAGGACTGCAATGAATTTGAAAAAAAAGTAATTGTGGACTTTAATCAAAGTTAAAACTTAATGACAGAAGGGGGGAAAAACTTCAACAGCCATGGGAAGCAGCATGGTGGATGTAAAGGCTTGCAGATAAACCCTCTGATGGTTAATGCAATGCCTAACCATGTCCTGGGCGTGTGAATCCTACAGTTCAATGGCCAGGATCAAATAGTTCAATTGGGGAACTACTGCTGCTCATCTATAAGAGTGGCTTCTGTAGATGAGAATAAAACAGCCATTGAAAGATTACCATGACCCACACCCAAATATCCATGCTGATGGCGCAACATGTTAATGATAATGCATATTGTGTAACAATCAAGACTTGACGGCAGTTACACATCGTATAGGACTAGTAATTTGACTGAAATTATACATGGCATATAGCACTAGGAAGTTTTATTGAAGTTCCATATGGTGTAGTACTAGGAGTTTGTAGTTGTACATGATAAAACACAAAAATTTGACTGCAGTTGCACTCAACAGAGAAAGGGTTAATTATATATCAATCTATTAATCTCATTATGTTCATATATCTCTCTCTCATATCCTCGTTGCCCAGTTGGCTTGGGCTGTAGAATACATCGACTTCTTCTCTGCAGAGGAGTAAGATCCCCACCAACAACTGTGCAAGATATGACATTAAACAATGTGATGATGAGATTCCAGTAATGCCGGAGCTTTGGGGAATGTGGAGTACCTCTTCATTGCCATCGCTCCCAGGTCCACTCTGGCCCGGAGTGGTAGCACCTGATAGGGTCCCAACTATGGGTTTAATAGAACTAATCTGTGTACTTATGCTAAACTGAATTGTTTGAAATAGAACTGTTTTGACGTTTAAACTGTGTACTTATGTTAAACTGAATTGTTTGAAATAGAACTATTTTTGACTTTGAAGCTGTATTTATGCTAAACTGAGTTATTTGAAATAGAACTGTTTTCATATTTAACTGTGTCTAAACAAAAAACTATACTTATACTAAACTGAATTGTTCGAAATAGAACTGTTTATATTTATCAAAATGAAATTGGCATTAATAACCTACGATGCCATAAAAACAAACCAAACCAAGTCATATCCACAGCCCAATAAGATGGGGCAGTAGAATATGCTGACTGCACCCTTGCTGAGGAGTAAGACCTCCCACCAAACAAGAGTCTTGGATATGACACTAGATTAAATCTGATGGTGTGGATCCAGTAATTTTGGAACTCTGGATAATAAAGAGTACTCCCAGGTCCACTCTGACTCAGAGTGGTAGTACCTGTTAGGGTTCCATCAATGGATCAAATAGAAATATTTGATCATTTACTATACTTGAAACCATTTAACAGTATGCAAACAAATGACTGATGGTTTGGTTTCTTTGTTTAATGGCATATCAACTCTTTTTAGGTTATTTAATGCCAAAGCCATTCTCACAGAAGAACAGTTGTGGTACTATTTAACCCATAGCTGGGAGGATAAGGGGGTTCATAACTTTCCCAAGGGTATTTGCCCGAAAGTGAACGTAATAGCGCAACTGGAGTATGAACTCGCGTACTACGATTCCGCAGTCCATTGCTTTAACCATTACACCACGAGGACACCCGCCAAATGACTGATGTTAAATTGAATAATTGGTATTACATAACAATTGTTGAAACCATTCAACTGTGTGCAAACAATAAGTTCTGGCTTGTTTAAAAATTGTCATTGATAAACTATTTATCTACAAATCATAAATATCCAATATATAGGTATAAACAGAATTTGGTATGAAAAAATCTAAGTAAGTAGGTAGCCGACCATTGTTGAGAGCAACTCAAAGTCTCCCATTTCAATTGCTACAAAACCAAGTATTGGGTTGGGTACTACTCTTTTACCAGGATAGTTCCACTTACCCTTGATCCATACCTTATAATGATGAGTGCTAAGCAAGAAGACATCAAGTACCATTTTTGGAGTCTTTGGCATGACTTGACCTGGGATTGAACCTTAGTAAGGGTTGATATGCTATAAAACACAACCAACAAACCAATCAACCTTATTTCACTCAAGTTATGTTGCGATGAACCAGCATAGTATTTAGATAGGTGACTACTTAAGAACTACAACATGGACCAAGAAGAACTCAGTAAAATCTATTTCCTCAGCTGTATCTCTTTATAACACTAAGAGGGGTAGAGTCGGAAGCCCATCCCTATTTATGTGGCAAAGTACAGTTGAATGGATTTATTTCTATAAGTACATAAGAAAAGTTGTCCATAGTCGAGGGTGACCCAAAGGCTCTCTTTTCAATAGCTACCACACCAAGGTGTAGGGGAGGGTGCTACTCTTTTCCATGGATTACACCGCTTTACCCTTGATATGTACCTTATATTGCTAAGTGTTAAGCAAAGAGGTATAAAGTACCATTTTTAAAGACTTTGGTATGATGCGACCTGGGATTGAACCCAGGTGACCCGGATTTTTGAGCTGATATGGTTTTTGTGTCTGATTATTGAAGAAGGTTTAAATATCTTGTATGTCACTGAATAATCAGAAAAACACTTTTAAAAAATCCCTTTAAATTTTAGTCTGCAAAACATAGGAATTTGATAAAATTATTCTGCATTGGTAACATCTGTGGTGAACTATTTCTACACTCATAGAAAATAATCCAGTTTAACAACCTGATTAGTTGGGTTACATGGTATCAATAACAAGGCATAATCCCCCTCCTCATCAACTATAACAGGAACAAAAATATGTAAAACTATTTAGTAGATTGGAGGTTCTCAAGAGAAGTGTGGGAATTAAGGATTTCACTGGGCAGAGAGATTGAAGTCATAAATTGACCGAAGTGTCCATGGTGTAATGGTTATCATCGTAGGAAATGGACATGGCGACACAAGTTCAAATCCTGGATGAGACCGATTGCATTTCACATAGCACTAACACCCTTGGGAAAGGCATGAATCAAATTATTCTCCCTCCAGCTATGGGTAAATAGTAGGGCAGACTGAGTTCTTCAGCCTTGGTGAGACAACTAGTCTAGGAGAAACAAAACTCTGAATACAAACCTGTTAAACTCTGCTTAAAAACAAATTGACCTTGTGTCATATCCTACCCAAGTGGAGGGGTTGGTAAATATGATAAATTGACTGAGCCATTAACTAATCTTGTTGTAGTTATTTGATTTTCTAATAATATTACCTGCTCAGATGAAGGCAGCAAAATATCTGTTACATCTATTTTCAGCCTTGATTGATAAGGGCTAAATATCCTATTATAAATAGATCTATTTGTATAATATTCTAATAACAATATCTTCCTCAAAACGTCATTAAGAAAAAAGGAATACTAGTACAAAATTATTGATAAAAAAAAATAAATATATAGAAACTGCTGAGAACAGGATTTTACTTTTTATTCATTTATTGAATCATTTTTATTTATTTTTTTGATTTCTAATTAGCTCCTGTTTTATAGCTTGAAAAAAAACAAGTTCACAAACAAAAGTTAATTTTAGCTTTAAAAACTATTTTAAATGAGACAAGACCAGAAATTTCGAAAGGAAATAGAAAGAAAGATATGAGCAGACGGAGATAGATAGATAGATAGATGCGTGTGTGTGTGTGTGTGTGTGTGTGAACAGACTGAGATAGAAAGAAGTTAAAACACTGAGATAGATTGATAGATAGATAGATAGATAGATAGATAGATAGATAGATAGATAGATATGAATGACTATAAGAGGTACATATAATGAGACTAAGATAGATATGACCAGCAGATATACATGAGCAAATAGATACACATATGCACACACACACACACACACACACACACACACACACACACACACACTCACACACACATAAATATATATATATATATATATATATATATATATATATATATATATATATATATATCTCAAACAAAAATACTTGAAATGAAATAACAAATAAAGCGTTTTTATACAGTCAGTCATGATGTCAGAGTAGAACAATTTTTGCCAGCAAATTTGTCTTGTTATTTGTATTGTTTATTTTAAAAATTAATTCATGTCTATTTCCAATGCACAACATTGGAAAACAAAAAACATTAATAAAATCCATAGATTTATTGACATAGGCAAGCATATACAAGTATATGTGCAAAATAGTGATTACTTATTTATATATATATATATATATATATATATATATATATATATATATATATATATATATATATCCTGGAATAGGAAGTTTGAAATAAGCATAATATATGTATCTGTCAATCTGTTTCTCTATGTTGGTATGTGTATGCATGCATGCTTTTGTATATAAGTGTGGTGAAATGTCTAACAACATAAATATTGATGATAAATTATTTGTGCAAACTTGAGATTTACATTTCTATTTATTAAAATATATGCAATGTACACACATACATATATTTATACACACACATATATAAAAAGATGTTGGCATGAACCTATGTAGAAATTATATAAAAAGACATATTTTAATGTACATGCAAACAAATAAACTTCACACACAAAGACAAAGATATACATACATATATATATATATATATATATATATATATATATATATATATATATATATATATATATATATATAAACTTCACACACAAACACAAAGATACATATATATATATATATATATATATATATTTATGTATATGTATGTACATATATATATATATATAT
>OY757914.1:77309122-77506622 GCA_963585895.1 Sepioteuthis lessoniana
TGTGACACGAAAACGTTTACGGCATTAATCGTTCACTTGATCTGTACCTGGTTCTCGACATAGACCAAGGCAAGATTTTTCGTTCAAAATTCTTGGATAGACCTATATCTGCTTTGACAGTTGGCTGAAGATTTTTTTAACCATGTGACTGACGAAAACATTTTTAGCATTTTTATCGTTCACTTGATCGATGTCTGGTTCTCAACATGGGCCAGAGCAAGATTTTTTGCTCAAAATTCTTGGATAGACCTATACCTGCTCACCCAGCTGGCTTAAGTTTTTTTTTAACACTGTAACAGAAGAAAACGTTTATGGCATTTGTCGTTCTCTGGATCTGTGCTTGGTTCTCAACATGGGCCAAGGTAAGATTTTTCGTTCCAAATTCTTGGATAGACCTCTACCTGCTTACTCAGCTGGTTTAAAAAATTTTAAACCGTGTAACTGACGAAAACGTTTATGGCATTTATCGTTCACTTGATCTGTGCCTGGTTCTCAACATGGGTTAAGGCAAGATTGTATGCAAGACTAGTAGTTGCCCATGCTTCTAGTCTACCTCCAACACAACACTTTGCCCTTCCCTCGAAGGGCAAAGTGCAAAACAACATGTCAGTAGAGTCACCACAGGAGTTGCCAAAAATGAGATTGAATACAACATTGGATTACTTTAGTGACATGACTTTCTTTGGGGGGGGAGGTGCTGCAAAATTTAATAATATAGCAGGAAAAAGGTACCGTAAATTATAGCGTACAAGTCAATGTGGTATACAAGTTGATCTCAAGATTTTTAGCTCAAAATTCAAGGTTAGACCTAAACTTGCTGTTTAGGCTGATCCTCAAATAAACAGTAGGTTACTATAACGTTTCGGTTCGTGTTTATAGTCAGTGCATCAGCTGTTGGAAACGGTGCATGATATAGCGTTAATATAACTCTTAATTTGTATAATAGTTTTATTATTTCATTTTAATCTCTGTATTAATTTGTTAAATATGTTTACCAAAAAAAGTTTAAGTTGGAAATGTTTGTGGGAGTCTGCCGGAGTTACGGTAAGAGGTGTATATTGATTGTGAGGATTATTGTTTCACTGGTTGATCACTCTGTGGTTAAGAATTGGATTTTAGAGCTGTCGTATAAGTCTACCCCTAGTTGTGTAGAGATTTTTCCAGGTTTAAAAGATCGGCCTATACGGTTACTGTCGGGAAGATTTTGAAATTACAGCCACCACCATCCATCATCTGCCGTTGATATGCGACAATATGATAAAATTACTTTCGGATTTGACCCTTATAACTTGCAGGATTTTGTTTATCTCTTTAAAAAAAATGCATGACCACCGGTGATAGTGCAGAGGAGTATCGTTTTGTAAGTGGAAACTTGTTCTATGCAGTGGAATTATTCTGTTCCAGGGTAATCCCGTGGCATACTTGATGACATGCAGGACTGTGACTTCGTAGTTAACAAGTTCGAACTCCAGTCTCGCTACCATGTTCCCTTTCGGACAAATACCCTTGGAATAAGTATGAACTCCTTGTATCCCCCTCCCGCCAGCTATGGGTTAAATTACATCACTGCTGTTCTTCTACAAGGATGACTTTGGCTTTTGATAATCCAGGAAGATTGACATGCTATTAAGCAAAGAAGTTAAACAAAACCATTCTGATCTCTGCATCTGTGGTATTTACCGTAGTGGATCCCTCATATCTTGAATAAAAATTTACTTTCTCTTTACTGAACAAGAGGATAACTTTTAAAGGTTGGATAGTTGAGTTTTATGTCATATCAACTATTATAGGTTATTTAATGCTAAATCCTTTTCATACATATATGTATGATGTGCCCGTGGTGTAATGGTTATCGTCGTTGGAAATGGACACGGCGACACGAGTTCAAATCCTGGACGAGACTGATTGCATTTCACATAGCACTAATACCCTTGGGAATGGTATGAATCCAATTATTCTCCCTCCAGCTATGGGTAAATAGTAGGATAGACTGATTTCTTCAGCCTTGGTGAGGCAACTAGTCTAGGAGAAGGAAAATTCTGAATTCAAACCTGTTAAACTCCGCAAAAAATTGACCTTGCGGAGGGGTTGGTAAATATATATATGTTAGATGTATGATTTGGTTTAGTTTTATGGCATATCAACCATTGTCGGTTATTTAATGCCAAATCTGTTTGTATACATATCATCAGCAGCACGTCGTGCTGACTGTCTCTCTCTCTCTCTCTCTCTCTCTCTCCATTCGTCTCTATCGTCCATCACCTTCAGCAGGCCCCCTAAACTACAATCTGTATCTATACAGAGGTATTGTAGATAGGTTTTAGCTCCTCCGTGAAATGTGGTCCACGAGAGAACATCACACGTGAGTTCATCCTTACTCTTCTTGTTCGTCTAATTTGGATGTTTTATGTGAAAAAAATTATACATATAAACAGTTTTATTTCAAGCTATTCAGTTTAGTCAACAAAGTTAGATGGTTCCAAATATTGTAATTTATCACTAACAGTTTAATTAAACAGTCATTTGTTTATACACAGTTAAATACAAAAACAATTCAGTTTAGCATAAGTACACAGTTTAGTTCGATTTGACCCTTAGATAGGACCCTATTAGGTACCACCACTCCGGGCCCGAGTGGACCTGGGAGCGATGGCAATAAAGAGGTACTCTGCATTCCCTGAAACTCCAGCATCACTGGAACCTCACCATCAGATTGTTTAGTGTTATATCCAAGACACTCGTTAGGGAAGTCTAATCCCTCTGCAGAGATTCAATCGGTGTATTTTGTAGCCCCAGTCGATTTGGCTAAACTTTTAAAGGATCGCTTGTATTAATTCTAGTTGATTTTTGGTTGATTTTATTTCTTGTTCAACCCTTTGGGGGTTATTTTATGTCTGTGTAACAATTATAGTCTCAAATTATATGCAATACAAACATGTACCTTCACAATAATTTTAAATAGATGAACGCTTCCTTCTTAATTGTAATAGCAGGGTTTTAAGCGGCAATGCTGTAATGTCGTTTAAAATAAGTTTAAACATTATCTCATAATAGATATATTTGACTCATGGATGAGACACTAACCAGTATTACTGCTCTCGAATATAGTGGACCTGGGAGTAACGACAATGAAGAGGTGACTCGACGTTTTCTACAACTTCAGAACTATAGTCTCGCCATCGGATGCAGTTAAGTGCATATACATATATATATATATATATATATATAGGGTTGAAGTTGTCAGTAAAAATGTATTTTATCACAACATGCAGTTCATCATACTCAGAACATCCTTTTTTGCGGAGTGGGGGGCTCTTCTCTGCTTTAGATGCAGTTGGCTTAACTTATTGGGCAGAAATCCAGTTGATATTTTATTGTGAAGGCTGCAAAGGAACTTTGCAACATCCAGATTTTTTAAAAATTGATTTAGTTTCTATGTTTAATGGCACATCAACCTTCTTCGGTTATTTAATGTCAAAACCGTCACTATCGAAGAACAGTAAGCAATGTTGGCGTCCGTAGTCGAGGGCGACCCGAAAGCTCTCTTTTTAATAGCAACTACACCGAGGTGTCGAGGAGGGCGCCACTCCTTTTCCTGGACAGTTCCACTATACCCTTGCTATGTACCTTATAATGCTGAATATTATGCAACGAGGTATCAAGTACCATGTTTGAGTCTTTGGTATGACTCGGCCTTGGATTGAACTCCGGTCTCCCGAGCCATTGGCGAACGCTCTACCCACAAGCCCAATACTATTTAACTCATAGTTTGAGATGGATCATGAAGTTCATACCTTTCTCAAGAGTATCAGTCTGAAAGTGAACATGATAGCGCCAGTGGATTTTGAACTCGTTTACTACGATGTCTCAGTCCAGTACATTAGCCACTACACCACAGGACTCCACCCGCAGTATCTTTGGAAACCTATTTTTCTGCAATATACTTTATACTGACAGACGGGGAAAAAGTATAACTATGTTCTATTTTTTTATTACTACTTTTTTTCTGTATCATGTATATTATCGAAACTAGTTGTTTGCGTAATCTGAGATACCACAGTTAGAATTTATTAAACAAATCTGTCACAAGCTTTCATTCGCTCTAATGATCAGATATCTTGTGACACAGCAAATTTCCGACAGCTGATGGTTTAATGAAACGAAAATCATGACTATATTTTAGTAAAAACGTTTCAAATTTTCTTATCTCTATATTCTGATTTTACCCTTACTTCATCCACTCAACTAACTTTTTGCACAAACAAACTGAATATTTCTCACTGGTTCTCGCTCAGAAGAGCTGAATATAAAGCATAAATACTACACCCTGATTCTAGACAGAAAAAGTCGACTGAAAAGTTCATTGGCTGACCAAGATGCTCAAATGGAATATGACCTAATGAGGTTTATTTTTCAACATAGTCCCCCTTGCAGTTCACAGACCTCTTGGTGTTACTGTGCGTGGGTCCCATTGGTAAAAATAATCATCAACAGCAGATATGACATCATGATAAGAACTTTTTCAGCCCACCTTCGTATAACAGTCATATTACGTCCTGATTATGACAGTCAATCGTGTCCGGACTGAAGCTCTCGGTGGTGTAACGTCACTCTTTCATTGCCATTACTCCCAGGTCCACTTTTAACCAGAGTGGTAGTATCTGTTGGGGTCTCATCTATGGGTCAAATAAATCTGTATCATACTCAATCTTAAAGGCCACTGGAGGCGCCTTTAAGCCAGTAATAACAGTTATACTGATTATGCTTTTTATGTCTTTCTCTGGCCTTCTCTCCCTATCTTCCATCGTTCCTGGTAGGTCTTCTAGACGACATCCATTATCCGTACAGAGCTGATGTATATAAGTCCTTTCTGGTTGGCTAGCATTGGTACGTCTATGTGTATAGTCCCTAGGAGAACGTCGCTTTTGAGTTCATCCTTATTTCGCAAGCAGTTCCTTGCATGTCTTGTTCGTCTTACTTGTATAATTTGTGAGACGGGAGGTAAGTAGCCATACAGCTGGTGTTTTGTAAGGTTTTACTTTCATGATTTGTCCAAAAGCGAAGATAGCATTCTTGAGTAGTTCCCATCTGGTTTCTTCTCCATGCTTTTCCTTAACATCCAGGTGGTGCATCCATACAGTAGTTCTACAAGCTATGGTTGATGTGTATAATCTAAACTAATATTTACCTTTTATTGGAATGAGCAGTTTACTGTCTGATTATATAAAACGTTTACAAAAAAAATAATTTCACCCATTGACTGAATAAAAACACGCAAAACACAAAGACCACAACATACGAATGATTTGGAATGCTTTAAAAATAAATATTTGAATAAAAATCAGAATGTAAATGTAAAACAAAATTAAATAGAAATTATAGTTATTTGTCTAAAATTCTGAGATGAAGTCTGGTGATTTTTATAACTCCGAATATTCGGACTATTGTCTTATACTCACAACGTTTCGGCCGATTTGTCCTTCGGCCTTCTTCCGGAGTTTCATGTCGAACTCGGGAGCCTACACGGAACTTCGAACTGAACCCTTTATTTATTCCACAGGGGTAGATTGCTCTAACTCCGTTAACCATGACCGGGCGCAAGTGTTAAGTTATACTAAGTATTCTTTGTTATCTTACCTGTGGGTGGGATTGAACCTGCAACCTCTAGATGATTTCACTCAGAAGCACTTTCCGACCAAAAGTCTAATCCACAGCGCCATTTGTACCTTAAAAAATGAGTGCGTCCGTTGGGTGCTTTGTGGGGAGTCACGTGACAATCCAAAAACCCATTCTCGAAACTCATTTGCCTCGGACCCTGCCTGTGAACGGTAAAGCTAAGTGGCTATTTTACTTTCCCTCATCAAGCAAGCCTTTCTTTCATTTGCATCCCTTCTAAATACTGCTTGTTCATAGAACAATATGCGTATATATCCACATGTTGGTACACGACTGTATATTCTTTCTTCTTAATCATATTTACCAACCCCTCCGCTCGGGCAGGATATGACACAAGGTCAATTTTTAAGCGGAGTTTAACAGGTTTGAATTCAGAGTTTTACTTCCTAGACTAGTTGCCTCACCAAGTCCGAAGAACCTAGTCTGCCCTACTATTTACCCATAGCTGGAGGGAGGATAATTGGATTCATACCTTTCCCAAGGGTATTAGTGCTATGTGAAATGCAATCAGTCAGGTCCAGGATTTGAACTCGTGTCGCCGTGTCCATATCCTGCGACAATAACCATTACACCACGGGCACCTCCATCCACCACGGGCACCTCCATTATTCTTTCTTTTTAATACCAAGGATTTGGCATCAAATAACCTATAATAGTTGATATGACATAATATATTATGTATATAAAATGTTAAACGTTCTTGGTAGGTGCAAATGAGTTTATCACATCCTTCCTTTCAATGTGTTCAGTTTTAGTATATCGCAGATATAAGCAAAGTTGACGATTGTAGTCGAGGGTGATCCGAAGGCTTCCTTTTCAATAGCTACTACACTACGGTGAAGGGAGGGCGCTACTCCTTTCCCTGGATTGCCCCACTTTATCCTTGATACATATCTTATAATGCTGAGTGTTAAGCAATGAGGCATCAAGTACCGTTTATTTTAATCTTTGGTATTACTCGGCCTGGGATCGAACCCTGGTCTCCTGGTGAACACTCTGCCCACATGAACAATGGGCCGGTACATATCACGGATATACTAATGATAATTTTAGTCTTTGGTGAATGGAACTAAAAATTTCCTTAGTATCAAGCAAGCCAATGATAGTTATAAGTTGATATTATTTAATAGATTTAAAATAAAAAGCACATGATTGATAAATTTCAGATTTCCATGAATATTTTTTAATTGAAAATTTAAGATAGAAAAAGAGAATTGTCTAAATTACTGAGCTGAAACTTGATAATTTTTATCATTTAGAGTATTCTGATGATTGTTTGGTTGGACATGGGGCAATGGATATATGCGTTTGGTTACAAGTACTTCTTAGAGAATTCATCGGGAGGTTGCATGTTCGATCCCGACTTCAGGTAAAAATAACAACGAATACTTACTATAGCTTAAGACTCGTATCCAGTTATGATTAACTGGATTAGAAAAATCTACCCCCGTTAATTAAATAAAGGGCTCAGTTCAAAGTTCCTTGTAGTCTCGTGTTCGACATGAAACACCTTAAGAAAGCCGCATCGGCCGAAACATTGTGAAAAGAACGCTAAAGATGAAGACAATAGTTTGAATACTCTAAATGATAGAAAAAGAGAAGGAAGAGAAAAACAAGATGATGAGTATGGTAGACAAAGAAAGTGAAGGAAAAAAAGAATAGAAATTAATATGGGAGAGGATGGAAGAAATAGAGGATAAAAAAGGTAAGAGAATGATTGGGAAAGATAGTTATAATTTGAAAAGGAAAGAAAAAGAAACAGAAGTATGATATTGGCAGAGATAGTATTCCCGATTTATTTTAACGACATGTCAATCCGTCAATGGTTATTTCATGCCTAGGGGTTCGGGAATTACATTCATTGTATATTTATATTTACATGTTTTGTGTAGTTGTTTCCTAAGAGTTTTTGCACATAGTTCCATTATATAATTTCTGTCGAATGCAAATAATTTGTACACAATTTTATGGTTTCAAACATACCTATATAATACAAATAACTATATGATCTTAATTAATTATTCAATTATAGCCATTTGTTTGTATCCACTTATCTGCTTTCAAATAACTGATCCATAATAGATAATTATCGCTTCAAGTTGTGGGGAATAGAAAAAAAAATTAAAAAATAAATTAAATTTAAAAAATGCTGAAATTCCCAGAAGCCCCTGAACAGAAGTATGAGTAGCGCACGCGTAAAAAGACAAGGAACCGCCATGGCGAAAGAAGGAACCCCTTTTTTCTCAGGAGTAGACGGCGAATAGGAAACACCATAATCTCCCTAACTGCTAGTGGAAGGCCACGTGACCGTTTTAAAGCGGCACGTTGGTTCACTTTTCACTAGTAGCAGCTGTCTTGGTTAACTGCCGCCAAAAAGTAAGTAAAGTTGGCGACCTCTGTCGAGGGTGACCCGAAGGCTCCCTTTTCGATAGCTACTACACCGAGGTGTAGGGGAGGGCGCTACTCCTTTCTCTGAATTGCTCCACTTTACCCTTGATACGTACCTTATACTGCTGAGATTTAAGCAAGGAGGCATCAAATACCATTTTTTTAGTCTTTGGTATGACGGGATTGAACCCAGGTCTCCTGGACCATTGGCGAACACTCTACCAACTTGGACACAAAGGTATCAAATGGAACTATCGAACTACGAACTAAAAACACCGGATTTAGATATATCTCCCCAAAAGCGTCTAACATATTTTTAACGCCTTAAACAGCAAATTTGGACATATATACCCGGAAACGACTGACACATTTTCACATCTTGTCTGGGAGACGCAACCATTTCATTTGGATTCAGGAATGATTTCTTCACCCACAGAATGGTTGTTGAAGCCAGAAATAAAGTCAAAATATAAAAGATACCTTGACCTCTTATCTTCTTTTCCTGTCTTCTTTCCATATAATTCCTTTTACAGCCTTCATAAACCAAGAAGAGAAACCAGCAAAATAACATAGGGTAAGAAGAGAGAAACCAAAATGATGTCAAATAAAAACAACTAAAATAACCTGAAACCCCATAAAGTAAGCATTCTAAATAAATAAAAAATACGGTTATATGATGATATCAAGTAATAGGAATACGGATGATTTGAAAAAAGATTTATTTGACCAATAGATGAGGCCCTAATTGGTGCTACTGCTCTGAGGAATCCCCTGCTCTTCGTCGGTGTTATTGGGTTGATCTCCTGGTCCCTGGGGATCTTCCTACTAAGCACTATCTGCGTTGCAGGGTTAAGTTTATCGTTTGGCGCTGAGGGCTCTCCTAAAGGAGAATGATGTGGATATCAACCTTTTTTGTGACGGTCATGCATGAGTCTCAATTTATACGTAGCCCCAAACATTAAAATGACCATGTAGCAGTCACAGATCTATTTCCTTTCGCGAATCAATGCCCCTGTTTAGAGAATCGGTCACTCACTGACCAATCAACTAGCAGAGCGCATTGATTCCTTCTCCCTCTCAGGAACTATTTTTCTGGTCCCTTTTCTGTAGAACGGACAACGTCAGAGAGAGTCTGGAGCTAGCAGAAGGAACATATCTCTCCCACATGACTGCACTGATTCCACTTGGAACACTTCGCTCACTGCTAGCTTTAAACACGCTTCCTACGAACCAAGGACCAGCATACAGCCCAGCGACGCAAAGAGACACTTTCTCATTCTCACTCCTTCACGCCTGCTACTGTAATAAACCTTACTTTGTTGTGTTGATAAAAGAAGTTTTGTAATTCATTTGTGTTGCCTAAAAGATATAGTGTTAGGGAAATTAACTATTTCCCTTAACCGCTATAACCATGTGTCAAATTTGCCCAGAACCACTACCTCGAATCAAAGTGGGCCAAAGAGTAATGCTAGTGAAGAGCTACCCCTCACCAAATAATACAGAACTGGAGCCTTACCTTCAAATGTAATTAAGGGTCATATCCATTTTTAGCAAAGGTCTTACTCTTTTTCTAGGAATACAATCAGTGTATTCTAAGCCATGACAATAGAATGCAGAATTATGGTAATTTACGAAGCTTTTTAAAATTTGATGTGGCACAAGGCCAGATGAATCGAACTGTCAGTGAGACTCGAACTCTTTCGTGAAAGTTTGCTTGTCTAGCTTGCAAACTATTACACCACCCGAGGTACCTAACGCAGAATTATGAATCCGGAGAAATAGTTTTTAAAAAACTGGGAAAGAGTAGATGATTTAAAAAAAAGAAAAAGTGAAAAATGAGATGCAGATTTAGAAAAATCATATGACTTAGAAGGGGCAAGAAAATAAATACTAAAGAAAGAAGAGAAAAACATGGACCAAGGGATCATCAAAGAAAAAGTATTAGAATAATAATAATAAAAAAGACATAACATCTGATTTGAAGACAAATGGGTACAGAATGAAAATTAGAAAGAAAAGAAAAAGCAGTGAAAAATGTTTTTGGCATTATTCTTATTTGATAACTGAACAATAATTCAATAATTAAAACACTGAAATCGAGAGAGCAGAGTGATAGGGCAGTTGAGAGGAGACATCAAAGTGGACCTTACTATTATAGAACACTCCAACAAATGACTAAAACCATGAGAACAGAAAAACAAACAAAAAATTAATTAGGTTGAAAAATTACAAACGAACCAATCCCGTTATTAAGATTTTTAAAAAAGTAAAAAGAGAAGAATATTTAAAACCTAGCGAACAATAAAATAATTTAAACATGACCTTAAAATGTTTTTAAACTCCCCCGAAGTGGCAAACGAAAGTTAAATACAACGATGCCTTTGAAAAAAGTTAAACAGAAAATGGAAGCAAGAAATTATTTGCTATGAAAATGAAACACAATAGGAATATTCAATGAATACTGAAATAATAACCTTTGATATTGAAAAACACTAACAATTACTGTGTTATTGATTCATTGATTATTTGTTCATATATTTGTTTATAGTCTAAAGTTGCTTCTTTTTTTCCTCCCTAAAGAGAAAAGTCTTTTTCCGTGAAATCAATTACTCTTTTATTTTTTCGACTTCCATTCATTCATTTCGTAAAAGAAAAACAAAACAAAAAAAAGATTGGCCTCTTTAAATTATCTTTTCTTTTTCATTTTGTTAAATTTTGTTTTTAAAGTCATTATTGTTTTCTTCACTATAACACTCACCATATTTTGTTCATGTTTATTTTAAGTTTTCGAATGATTATAATTTAAAGAACGTTTAGATTTTTTTTTTGGGGGGGAGGGGAAATGATATTAATTAAATGTAAAATAATACTCTATTCATTCCTATGCAAAATACATTTTCAGTTTTAATGTGTACTTCTTCCGTAAAACACGGCCAACAATTTAGATATTAGATTAAAGATTTGAATGTTTTAAAATTAAATCAAAATTAAAGATTTAGCAAATTCTTATGGCTTTTAAAGCCGTATAAACCTACTCAAAGCGATTTATCTGACATCCCACTGAGTCAGAATATGGTACAAGGCCTTCTTATGGTGGAAACCGCGCACGAATCGAGATTTTTTACCCCATCGGCATTTCCTTTTGGAGTGCCTCAGGCAATAAACTTTGTCCTACAAGCAAGCAAAGATCTGAGGGAGGCGCCCCCCTAAAGCCAAGATGTCGTAATATGCTAACACAATAGCCCGGCATGACTGCCAGGCTGTTAGCCCGAAGCATTTAACACACACACACACACACACACACACACACACACACACACACACACACACACACACATATATATATATATATATATATATATATATATACACAAATAAATATCCTATATAGATTAATATCGATATATTCTTTCACACACATACACGTGTATATAAATATATATATATATATATATATATATATATATATATATATATATACGATCATGTGTCAACTTACGTTTCGTTTGTTTGCTTGTTTTTTGGTTTTTTTTTATAAACAGACATCAGGGCAAATATATGAGATTTTAAATACTTTCAAATGAAAAAAATTGAACAAAAAATTCTTAGCGTTCTTTGTTTTTAATAGCATTCAATTTTAAATCTAAAAAAAATATGAAATGTAATATTTGTACATTGTTACATACATACATACATATATATATATATATATATATATATATATATATATATATATATATATATATATATATATATAATAAATTCTCTGAATGCTTTGATTTTTAGTATTTATGTTTACATCAACTTAATAAAGTTGATTATGTCTGCAGCCTACCGACACCCAAACGGCTGAACATAGAAAGCTGCAATTTAGTACTTAAGACAATTTTTTAATCTATATCATTCTTATCATATTATGAATTTTTAACAAAGCCATAATCGACCTAAAATTTAGACCTCCGGACAAATTCTTGTAATCTTGTTTCCTGTGACAGCGATTCACGTTGTGCATTCAATAAGTTTCCAGACTTTTTTGTACAGGCATTTGAAATTGTCGTGAACTCTTGAACATTCAGTATCTTATTCTCTACATCTTATAAGATGACTGACCATTTTTTGTGATTTCAGGTTTAAATGAACAGCTACAACAGCAATTGGAATACACCCTATTAAAGCCTGATTGTCATAGCTGGTGAATATCAAAAATGCAATGAGGACGCTTTAGAAGAACGATATGCAATAAAATTCTGTTTTAAACTTCGAAAAATGCCACTGAAACGTATGGAATGCTTCAGACTGCTTTTTGACCATCTTGCATGAATCGAGCATCAGTTTTTGAGTGGCATAAGAGATTCAAGGAAGCCAGGGAGTCTGTAAGGGATGATGAGAGGTGTGGGAGAACTAAGGAAGTCAATAGACCAAAGTTGATTCGCCAAAGGGTTAGGGTTGGGCTTAGGGTTACTATGTTGTGGTTTTAAGGGAGTTCAGGAAGAGATTCCATCAGAAGAGGCCAGCACTCTTTAAATCAGGTCAGTGGAATTTCCATCAGGACAATACACCAGTCCACAACTCCATCCTTGTCACAGACTATTTAATCAAGATGGGCATCAAGACAGTTCCTTAGCCTCCCTATAGTCCAGACCTTGCTCCCTGTGACTTTTGGTTATTCCCTAAGCTCAGACGCTGTCGTTATGAGACAATTGAGGTGATGAAAGAGGATGTGACGAAGGTCATTGACACGCTCACACAAGAGGACTTCCATGGGGCCTTCCAGAAATTGTTGGAACGGTACAAGTGCATTGCAGCCAGAGGAGATTACTTCGAAGAGGACTAGAGTTTCCTGTGTGTACTATCAATAAAAGTGCCCATACGAAAAAAGTCTGGAAACTTGTTTAATGATCCTCCTACTTCTTTATACCAGCATATTTTTACTTCAGGAGCCAAAAGTAATAAAGACCTTCGGTTGCTCATCATAATTAATTATATTATTTGATAAAACATTTATTGAATGAAACTTAATCTTATGTGATTCTTAAAGTTTAGTATTTTATTCCCCTGAAATTATTTTAACTTCTTTTTCATTCAAAAAAGTATTTTCGCATATAAACATTCTTTTACGATATAAACAAACTTCATCATATCCCTCAAAATTATTTTTTAATCTTTATTTTAATTCTTAAAGATTGAATCAGATAAAATCAAAAACGATTTTTTATGGCAATTATAAATTTTTTTAAAATCTAATTAAATTTCAAATGTTGTTTATGCATTTGCGCATCGTTTAATAACTTTCAATGTACAGATAAATAAAGGATTTTTTTAAAATTACAAACATTTTTCTATGAAATCAAATCTCTTTCTTTTCTTTTTTACGTAACAAAAAATCCAACTTTTTATCAGTTTTTAGAATTTTAAGCATAAGATATTTTTATAAAAATGAATAATTGCAGAATTGAAATGGAAAAAATTGGTGCATTATGACGTTAATAAAAGATACTATTAATTTAATTAGAAGCTAAAAATATAGCTAATAAAGAATATTATCTGTTTTTTTTTGTTTCTAATAAATGAATTTTTTAAAAGCCATTTTATTCATTTGTAAAAGGTAATTTCCGAGTAATAAAGTTGAATCAATATCTATAAAACAAATCAGAAAAGGTCGTAAAGCATTTTCAAATAATCTAAACTTACGCTTAAGATTGTCCCAATCCATAAAAAGTACCTTTTCATTGTCATTACTCCCTGGTCCACTTTGACCCTAGTGGTAGAATCTGTTAGGGTTCTAGCTAGGCGTCAAATAGATCTGTTTAAAAATTATTCGTGTTCGATTGGAATACTTGATACGATATAACTGCAAATTATTTCTATTAAGATCAGTTACTTAAAGCTACAATTGTTTTAGCGGCTCATTGGCATAACGGTAAAAGAGTCCCTCCCCCATGGTCCGGGAGACAAGGGTTCAATCTCCGGTCAACCAAAGACTCAAAAAATGATTTTTCCTAACATTTAGCATTATAAGGTACGTATCAAGTTTAAGTGGAGCAATCAAGGGAAAGAAGTAGTGCCCTCTCCAGCACTTCGATGTTGTAGCTTTTGAAAAGGGAGCCTTCGAGTTGCCCTCAACTACGGTCTGCCAACTTACTTATTATTAGTTACTTGAAACTAAATAGATGTGTGCCAACAAATGACTTATTAGATAAAAGTAATTACTTGAAACCACGAAATTATTAGAATTTAGAAATTTAGGAATGTTTGATATAATATAACTGTGTGCAAAAAAACTCTTAAAAACAACAACATAAAAATGTAGGGTGTATGCGATTCCCTAACCTCTAGGCATCAAATAACCCGAGACGTTCCATTAAAATCAATCAATCCTGGTTTTCGAATAATTTTAAGAATTGATATCTAAAAGCTCCGAAGCAACTGGCATTCAGCTTCTGTTTCTAAGACAATGTATATCAATATTGCTATTATTTTATCGGTGAAACCTATTATAGGAATAAATTGTTGATTTCAACAATTCAGTTTTCAGTCAACATACTCCCCCTCATATATATATATATATATATATATATATATATATATATATATATATATATATATATAATATGCATGTCACTCACTCCTAAAACATGCACAGATGCACACAGGATTTTTAATATTCTGCCATAATTGAAGTGCACCTCTCATAATGGATGCTTGCTTTTATTCATAAACTTACACACCCATGATAACTGCTTGAACAATGCACCCAATTGATGTACATGTGAACACTTGCAGATTTACAAATAAATAGAGAAAATAATCAATAAAATATATTTGTGTATTTTTTGTTTGCTTGTTTTTTTTCTTAATCAAAAACCATAAAAGTCAAAAGTGTTAACTTGAAGGCAGGAATGGATGTAAATAAATAAAAATGCATTTCATTGTGTAACATTTAATGATCCCAATTAAAAGCAGAAGAGAAATTTAACAGTTGGAACAAATTCAATCATTTTTCAAGTCCTTAAGGGGCCATGGATACACCATCAATGACTAATTGAATTTCATGTTTTCTATTTAATTTTTTTAGTCTTATTTTTTTATTTGTTTGGGTTTATAATTTTTTCATTTTTTTTACAATTTTTAATTTTTATGGTTTCCTTTCATCTCTCTTTCAACAAACATCACATTCCATTTTTTCGTTTCACACTGGTTTCTCTGAATTTTGTTTTATTTTTTTTTTACTTTCATTTTTTGTTCCTTTTTCATTTTTCTTTCACTTGTCACTCTTTCTCGTTTCTCTTTCACTTGTTCAGTTTTCTCGTTCACTCGGTCACTTGTCTACTCTTTCTCATTTCCTTTTAACTTTATCACTTTTGCTCGTTCCTTTTTTCCTTTGTTCACTCTTTTAAATTTCTCTTTCACTCATTCACTCTTTTACATTTCTGTATCACTTTCTTCATTCTTTCTCATTTTCTATCACTTGTTTTCTCGTTCACGGTTCTCTCTCATTTGCACTCTCTTAAGGGGTATAGTGAAGGTTTTTTGGTGCTTGTGGTATATTGCTGGTATTTGTTGGGAAATTCTGAGATTTGTAAACTGACTCCTTTTCTTCTTAGCCCCATTCACTTCTTTTTGTCTGTAGAAGCTGTAAGGGAATTAAAGACGGAAGGAAAAAGATAAGAAAACTCTTTAACTCAAAATTTATTTTAGGGGTTTACGACTATTCTGTGTTGTATTTTGACCTTCGACCCGGCCAAAAATGCCATTCAGAGTGATGCACCGGAAGGAAGTGACACATACTAATGGAAGTTATGAGAGGAAATCGCGTGGGCGGAAATTGGCTGATGAAATGGGACGAAGTAAAAAATTCCCATGGTACACTCATAGACTGATGCACCGGAAGAGAGTGACCTGTGAGCTGCATGACAGTTATTTCCATTTAATGACGATCAAACATGCGATTCCAAAGATCGAGTAGGCGACTGAGTGAACGTTGGACTATTATATAACTCAGTCAAGACAGAAGTTGCAATTAGAGATCGGACGGAGTTATAGACGAGGTGTAGTAAGGAAAGCCACACCAGGCCGAAGGGGCTCGGGGCCCCCGATTGAGTTGGGGTCCAGAGAAGTTGCTGATAAGATGAAGTAAAGAAAGCCAGCACCCAGGAGAGTGGGCCTCCGGTTGAGCAGCCATGGAGAACGAGAAAGACACAACGCTGACGGTCATAAGAGTGGGGGTCAATATATTGCAGTTCTGTTCGGTCTCAACTCCCTCTCACACGCAAACGTTACAAATAAAGTGAGAGGTACATATTTGTTAAAGAAGTCTTCACTCGTCCTTTATCATTGTGTCGTTGTGAATTATTCAGCATGTATATACATGTGTATATACATATGAGTATATAACATCTGTGGTGTGGAATATTTTCCTGAACCAGTAAAAATAGTCGAGCTCACCAGTCAAAGCTTTTGAAGTATATTGTAGAATCATCTCCAGCAATTAAAGTTTGAAGATCCGTCGCATATCTCGCTGCAACTAATGGGAGAGACACAACGCACAGCTAAGTTCATGAGAGTTTCTCTTTGGCGGCAGGAAGCCCCTCTTTTTTAGGCAGGCGCTGATTTCGCTCCCTGTCAAAGGCCTACTAGGAAACTATTACTTTTGCACTTATTTTATTTCCTTTTTATGTTATCGTCTTTTTTTTTTCTTTTTACTCCCCATACTCTCTCTTTCGTTTCTTTTGCACTTGTTCTCCCTTTTCTTTTTCTCTTTCACTTTTTCATTCTTTCTCGTTTCGTCTTATTTGTTCACTCTTAAAGATTTCTCTTTCACTCGTTCACTTTTTTACGTTTAATTCTTTTACGTTTCTCTTTCATGCGTTCATTCTTTCTTGTTTCTCTTTTACACGTTCATTATTTCTCGTTTCTCTTTCCCACGTTCACACTTTTTTATTTCTCTTTCACTTTTTCATTCTTTCTCGTTTCGTCTTACTTGTTCTCTCTTTAACGTTTCTCTTTCATTCGTTCACTTTTTACGTTTCTCTTTCACTTGTTCCCACTTCCTCGTTTTTCTTTCACTTGTTCATTCTTTCTCGTTTCTCTTTCACACGTTCACACTTTTTTATTTCTCTTTCACTTTTTCATTCTTTCTCGTTTCGTCTAAATTGTTCACTCTTCGACATTTCTCTTTTATCTCGTTCCCTTTTTTACATTTAATTCTTTTACGTTTCTCTTTCACTTGTTCATTCTTTCTAGTTTCTCTTTCACTGGTTCACTCTTTTTTGTTTCTCTTTTACTTTTTCATTCTTTCTCGTTTCGTCTTACTTGTTCTCTCTTTGACGTTTCTCTTTCATTCGTTCACTTTTTACGTTTCTCTTTCACTTGTTGCCACTTCCTCGTTTTTCTTTCACTTGTTCATTCTTTCTCGTTTCTCTTTCACACGTTCACATTTTTTTATTTCTCTTTCACTTTTTCATTCTTTCTCGTTTCGTCTAAATTGTTCACTCTTCGACATTTCTCTTTTATCTCGTTCCCTTTTTTACATTTAATTCTTTTACGTTTCTCTTTCACTCGTTCATTCTTTCTAGTTTCTCTTTCACTGGTTCACTCTTTTTTGTTTCTCTTTTACTTTTTCATTCTTTCTCGTTTCGTCTTACTTGTTCTCTCTTTGACGTTTCTCTTTCATTCGTTCACTTTTTTACGTTTCTCTTTCACTTGTTCCCACTTCCTCGTTTTTCTTTCACTTGTTCATTCTTTCTCGTTTCTCTTTCACACGTTCACACTTTTTTATTTCTCTTTCACTTTTTCATTCTTTCTCGTTTCGTCTTACTTGTTCTCTCTTTAACGTTTCTCTTTCATTCGTTCACTTTTTTACGTTTCTCTTTCACTTGTTCCCACTTCCTCGTTTTTCTTTCACTTGTTCATTCTTTCTCGTTTCTCTTTCACACGTTCACACTTTTTTATTTCTCTTTCACTTTTTCATTCTTTCTCGTTTCGTCTTACTTGTTCTCTCTTTGACGTTTCTCTTTCATTCGTTCACTTTTTTACGTTTCTCTTTCACTTGTTCCCACTTCCTCGTTTTTCTTTCACTTGTTCATTCTTTCTCGTTTCTCTTTCACACGTTCACACTTTTTTATTTCTCTTTCACTTTTTCATTCTTTCTCGTTTCGTCTTACTTGTTCTCTCTTTGACGTTTCTCTTTCATTCGTTCACTTTTTTACGTTTCTCTTTCACTTGTTCCCACTTCCTCGTTTTTCTTTCACTTGTTCATTCTTTCTCGTTTCTCTTTCACACGTTCACACTTTTTTATTTCTCTTTCACTTTTTCATTCTTTCTCGTTTCGTCTTACTTGTTCTCTCTTTAACGTTTCTCTTTCATTCGTTCACTTTTTACGTTTCTCTTTCACTTGTTCCCACTTCCTCGTTTTTCTTTCACTTGTTCATTCTTTCTCGTTTCTCTTTCACACGTTCACACTTTTTTATTTCTCTTTCACTTTTTCATTCTTTCTCGTTTCGTCTTACTTGTTCTCTCTTTAACGTTTCTCTTTCATTCGTTCACTTTTTACGTTTCTCTTTCACTTGTTCCCACTTCCTCGTTTTTCTTTCACTTGTTCATTCTTTCTAGTTTCTCTTTTATTTGTTCACTAACATATTTCCTTTTTACTTATCCACTCCTTCTAGTTTCTATTTCACTTATAAATTCTTTCTTGTTTCCCTTTAATTTGTTCACTTTTTCTTCTTTCTTTATCATTTGCTTATTTTTTCTCAGTTCTCTTTCACTTGCTCACTCTTTCTCAATTCTCTTTCACTTGCTCACTCTTTTTCATTTCTCTTTCACTTGCTCACTCTTTTTCAATTCTCTTTCACTTGTTCACTCTTTTTCATTTCTCTTTCACTTACTCACACTTTCTCAATTCTCTTTCACTTGTTCACTCTTTCTCAATTCTCTTTCACTTGCTCACTCTTTTTCAATTTTCTTTCACTTACTCACTCTTTTTCATTTCTCTTTCACTTGTTCACTCTTTCTCAATTCTCTTTCACTTGTTCACTCTTTCTCAATTCTCTTTCACTTGTTCACTCTTTTTCAATTCTCTTTCACTTGTTCACTCTTTTTCAATTCTCTTTCACTTGTTCACTCTTTCTCAATTCTCTTTCAGTTGCTCATTCTTTTTCAATTTTCTTTCACTTACTCACTCTTTTTCATTTCTCTTTCACTTGCTCACACTTTCTCAATTCTCTTTCACTTGTTCACTCTTTCTCAATTCTCTTTCACTTGCTCACTCTTTTTCATTTCTCTTTCACTTGTTCACTCTTTCTCAATTCTCTTTCACTTGTTCACTCTTTCTCAATTCTCTTTCACTTGTTCACTCTTTTTCAATTCTCTTTCACTTGCTCACACTTTCTCAATTCTCTTTCACTTGTTCACTCTTTCTCAATTCTCTTTCACTTGCTCACTCTTTTTCATTTCTCTTTCACTTGTTCACTCTTTCTCAATTCTCTTTCACTTGTTCACTCTTTCTCAATTCTCTTTCACTTGTTCACTCTTTTTCAATTCTCTTTCACTTGCTCACTCTTTTTCATTTCTCTTTCACTTGCTCACTCTTTTTCAATTTTCTTTCACTTACTCACTCTTTTTCATTTCTCTTTCACTTGTTCACTCTTTCTCAATTCTCTTTCACTTGTTCACTCTTTCTCAATTCTCTTTCACTTGCTCACTCTTTCTCAATTCTCTTTCACTTGCTCACTCTTTTTCATTTCTCTTTCACTTGTTCACTCTTTCTCAATTCTCTTTCACGTGTTTCTTCTTTTTCATTTCTCTTTCACTTGTTCCCTCTTTTTTATTTCTCTTTCACTTGTTCACTCTTTCTCAATTCTCTTTCACTTGTTCACTCTTTCTCAATTCTCTTTCACTTGCTCACTCTTTCTCAATTCTCTTTCACTTGCTCACTCTTTTTCATTTCTCTTTCACTTGCTCACTCTTTTTCATTTCTCTTTCACTTGTTCACTCTTTCTCAATTCTCTTTCACGTGTTTCTTCTTTTTCATTTCTCTTTCACTTGTTCCCTCTTTTTTATTTCTCTTTCACTTGTTCCCTCTTTTTTATTTCTCTTTCACTTGTTCCCTCTTTTTCATTTCTCTTTCTCTTGTTCCCTTTTTTTATTTCTCTTTCACTTGTTCCCTCTTTTTTATTTCTCTTTCACTTGTTCACGCTTTCTCAGTCTTCTTTTATATGTTTTTATTGTTCGCATGACATTCCGATCGGTGCATTATTCGACAGTCTTCAGTTGTAAGAGAACAAGACTTTCTTTTCTTTACAATACTACCTAAAACACTTGAAAAGGGTCGAAACGCAGTGTGAACAACAGACTAGGAGTTTAATATCCAGAATAATTTTTCGAATGTTCAGAATTAATTTACTATTTTTCAAGTTCAATAACAAATAATCATTTTGTTGATGCAATCGAATTAACATATTACTTGAGGTTTCGTTTAATGTGGGTAACGATAAGAATTGAGAAAAGACTATTTCCACTTGGAAAAACTGACAATAGTAACGTTTCTTTTTTTTCTAATGGCCACCCCTTAATTCATAGCAAAACAATCTCAAAATTCTAGCCATATCATGGTCTGTGGGGTAGTTTTATCCTGCTTTTCTTTTATTCTAATATTTCCCTGTCATTTCCCTTTTCATTTATTCCGCATAAATTCATCTCTCAATAACATTGTAGTGAGTTCAAATTCCAGCACTATTACGTTCACATTCGGACAGATATCTTAGGAAAAGGTATTAACCCCCCCCGTATCCCCCTACCCAGATTAAATAGTAACGGAACTGTTCTTTGACATGGATAGACGGTTTTGGCCTTAAATAACCCACGAAAGGTGGTATGATTAAACAAAGAAACCAAACCAGTCCAGTCGGCTGGGAATACACTAACTGCATCTCTGCGGAAGGGTAAGATCCCATCCACTTACTAGTATCATATCCTGGATATAATACAAAGCCATCTGATGGTGAAGCTCCAGTTCTGGAGTTTCGGGGAATGTGGAGAACCCCTTTATTGTCGTTAGTCCCAGGTCCACTCTGACCCGGAGCGGTAGTACCTGCTAGCGTCCTATCTATGGGTCAAATAGAACTGTTTAAACATTTGATTTTGTACAAATAAATCATTGTTGTTAAATGTTAATGTTACATAGCAGTACTTGAAACGGTTTAACTGTGAGTAAACAAATGAGTAATTTTGAAATAGATTCATTAGTGTTGAATAGTAATACCAATAATTCAATTTTTATACACAGTTAAAAAGTTTCAAACTTTTTAACCGGACATTGGCCTAGCGGTTAGAGTGTTCGCCAATGGCCCGGGAGACCTGGGTTCAATCCCAGGTCGAATCATACCAAAAACTCAAAAAATGGTACTTGATGCCTCCTTGCTTAACACTCAGCATTATAAGGTGCGGATCAAGGGAAAGTAGAGCCATCCAGGGAAGGAGTAGTGCCCTCCCCTACATCTTGGTGTAGTAGCTATCGAAAAGGGAGCCTTCGGGTTACCCTCGACTATGGTCGCCAACTTTACTTACTTTACTTACAAAGCATTACTTTAAACTGTCGCAGAAAGAACATCTTTCTCGTTATAAAACGATTTGCGTGCAAATGAATGAATAGTGTTGAATAGAAACATTTGTGTTAGATAGCTATACTTGAAAACATTTAACTGTGTGCAAACGAATGAGTTTTAGCTCGTTTAAAAATGTTACCTACAAACTATTTGTTTACACTTCATCTACATTTAATTGCCATAGATCGGTATAAAGTGAGAAACTGACGATTGAACACATGTCAATGTGTTTTTTCGGTTTAAGGAAATACTTATGGTTTTATTAAGTTGTCTTTGAATTATTTTTTCTCTTTTAATGTACATGTGAGCGTTACAAAAATGATATATATATATATATATATATATATATATATATATATATATATATATATATATATACATATATATATATAGTATATATATATATATATATATATATACATATAGTATATATATATATACATATAGTATATATATATATACATATAGTATATATATATATATATATATATATATATATAGTATATATATATATATATATATATATATATATATATATAGTCATCCACTGACAGATCTGTTTCATTGGCACTAAAGTTTACCATTATATAAGATTCTTCATTTAAACACTCCGTTTGTCTTTTTTTTTTTTCGTAATATTTTCCATAATATTTTTCTTTTCTCTGCTTTCCTCTTTTATTACGCAATCCTGCGATTAGAGGAGATTGATGAGCCACAATACTGAACTGAATTGTTACGGCCTGACACTTTCTTCTTAGTGATATTTCAGTGGGCAATGGGAGTTACTCGGCAATGCCCATTTCCACTCTAAATAATATGCAGAAGATAGACCAGGCGGTAATATGGGATACCAGTAGTAGGAAAGAAGTCTTGACTTGATTGTCTTTTATTTGAGCTTGTTAGTACCAAGGCCAAGATGGCACATAGGAAAAAGAGAATCGATTCCGTGTATTTCTCCCTATTTCTCCCCCCTCTCTCTTTTCATTTCTTTCACCTTATATTTCTACTCAATATAACTTTTGCTTTCTTGCCAAATCTTCTACTCACCTCCATTGTTTCTTATTTTATACTGTTGTCATTACATACACTGCTCCTGCTATTTCTCTATTTCTCTGTATGTATCCATAAAAAGATAGATAGATAGATAGATAGATAGATAGATAGATAGATTTATCCATATCTTATATTTTTCTCTTCTCTTTAACTACGCAAAAGCATTTTTGTTGACCAAAACAAATATTTTGTTCATGCTTTACTTCAGTTTTTGATTTTCAGTATTTTTTTTTTTTTAATAACCAATGATTGGTACAAAATATATTCATTTTTTTATAAGCTTATCTTAGTAATAAATGACAAAAACACTTTTCTTTGGTCGAATGCAGTTTTTACATTTTATTTTCAGTTGGCTATCATAAATCATTTGTAAGATGACAGGTTTTGTGAAGGGTTGAAATGAAAGAGCAGGCAACTGACTTAGCAAAAGAGAAATTGTATGAGGAAATTTCAGAAAAAGATAATGATTGTGATGATAAGAAAAAATATGACTAAGATTTTTAGAACAGAAACAATAAAAATGTAAGAAAGATTCAATGTGGAAGGAAGAAATCAATGAAGTTATCATGCAACACATCTGGAAAAAGCGAAAGATAGCTAAAAAGAAAGCAAGAGGTAGAAAGGTAGAAAGAACCCAAGAAAAGAAAGAAAGAAAGAAAGAAATATATTAAATAACTTTGGAACTAAAGAAATAGAAAGAAAGGAAATAACATGAGAAAAAATCATAAGTTTGAAAGAAAGAAAAGAGGAAGAAAAGAAAAAATTAACAAAAAAAGTTTTTAACTTGAAAAAAAAAACGAAATAAAAGGAAGGTAGAAATAATTTGGGAGGAGAAAAAAGAAATTTGATAGAAAGAAGGAAAAGAAAGAAAAAAGGAAAAGAAGGATTGCAAAAAAAAAAGATTAGAAAAATAAACAGAAAGGTTGAAAGAAGAAACAAGTTTGATTGAAAGAAAGAAGAAACAAAAGAAAAATATTGAATGAAAGAAATCGAAGGACAGAAACAATTGGAGCAAAATAATCTGAAGAATCAAAGGAAAAAAAGAAAGAAAGAAATATAGAAATTGAAATGATAAAATTTGAACTATTAAAGAAAAAAAAAGTATACAAAATTTGATTTAAAGACACAAAAAAGGAATGACGGAAAAAGAAAATAGAAATAAAAAAGGAAAAATAGGAAGATTGAATGAAAGAAATAAAAAGAAAAAGTTGAATAAAAAATGATAAGACTTAAATGATTGAAAGAAAGAAAGAAAGAAAGAAAGAAAGAAAGAAAGAGTTTAATGTCAAAAGATGACAATAAAAGTAAAATCGAAAAGAACAAAAGAACAATAAAAACAAATGAAAAAGGAAGAGAAATGTATAAGCTGAAAGAGTAAACTCAAAAGATAAAATTGAAAAAAAAAAACCATAAAACACTGGTAAAAATTTTATTTTAATCACCTCATCCAATTGACACTGGAAATCGAACTTCAATTCCTATGATTACCAGCCCTGTAGTTGACCTTTGGTCTATATCCACAAGTGTGCACTGTTCTGCAACAAATCTAAAAACATAAATGAAAAAAATTTTTAAAGTTAAAAAAATCTATAAAAATGAAGGTAAAAATAAAACTGAAAATAGATTTTGAATTTTTTTTTGTCAAAGATAGGATTTGAAAATTTGAACTGACGTAAAAAGAAAGCACTAAATGGAATTTCAGGATTGTCTTAGCTCTCTACTTTGAAATAACCACACACACACACACACACACACACACACATGTATATACATATATGTATATATAATTTTTTTCCGAAAAAATTATAAGCAATCTTCTTTAGCCTTCTTTTCGCATTTTTTGTCTAAAATAAAGTTATTCTGGCTTTTTATTTTAATCTTTTCTCTTTTCTCAAGCTTTCTCATTATTCTTTTAAATCATCCACAATGATGTTTTTCAATTTCCTCTTTGTTCCTCCTTTTTCATTCCTTACAATTTCTTTGCCTATTCTTTTTTTTTTTCTTTTTCTTCTCTTTACCATTTTCATTTTTTCACCTTCCACTTTTTCTTTCTCTTTCATTCCTTCTTACTTGTTTTTCCTTTTTCTTTTCTTGACCTTTTTCATTTCTTCTTTATTTTTGTTTTTCTTGTCTTCTTTCATCTTCCTTTTTCTTTCCTTTCCAACTTCTTTTCATCTTTTCCTTTTCCATTTTCACCTTTGCTTTTTTTTCTTCTTCTTTTATTTCTTCCAGCTTCTTTACCTTCTTTTTTCCTTTTCCTTCACCTTGCTTTTTTTATTTTCATTTCTTTATTCACCTTTTTCTTCTTCACTTTCATTCTTTCCAACTTCTCTTCCACTTCTTTTCCCCTCATTTTTATTCTTTTTGATTTAATCAACTTCTTTTGCTTTTCCACTTCTTATCTCAAATATACTTTACCACTCTACAGTACTTAGAAATTATACTTATCCTGTTAGGAATACTGACCTTTGATAATCTTGTTTTCCTCATTTCCAACTATAAATTTGGCGACCGTAGTTGAGAGTGACCAGAAGGCTCCCTTTTCAATAGCTACTACTCCGAGGTGTAACGGAGGGCGCTACTTCTTTCCCTGGATTGCTTCACTTTACCCTTGATACGCACCTTATATTGCTGAGTGTTAAGCAAAGAGGTATCAAGTACTATTTTTAAAGTGTTTGGTATGACGCAACCTGGGATAGAACCCAGGTCTGCTGGATCATTGGCGAACACTCTACCCACTTGACCAATGAGCCTGTCAATAAACAGTATATAAATTGAGAGTGAAAACTTTCTTAAATAGGTTTTAAGTAAAAAAAATTACAAAATTAATGAGTTAAATGATTAAATTCCATTTTAAGCCTTAATGTTATTGGTTAGGTTTCTTTGTCCAAATGGCATATCAACCTTTATGGATTATTTAATGCCAAAGCTATCCTAGTAGAAATACAGCAGTGATACTATCTAACTCATGGCTGGAGGGATATGGAGGTTCATACCTTTCTCAAGAGCATTTTTCTCAAAGTGAACATAAGAGTCTGACTGGAGTTCAAATACGCTTACTTCGAGGCCGTAGTCGAACACTTAAGCCTCCACACCCCCAATATTATTATGACGATCACTGTGAATAATGTTTACAGACTACATGAAATGATATAATAATCATGTCATGATAGTAATTTTTAATCAGGAGAGGATTCAATTTTACTGTGATAATGAGAAAAAAAAACGCCTCATATATATGTTAATGCAACTTTATTTTTTGTTTACAGTGATATTGAAATTTATTTCTTAATTTCAGAATTTCATTGCTGTAGAGTTTGATAATACATGATATCTAAAGATATACGTTTTGCTGGTAGAATATTTTACAGGAAATAACAAAATCTTTGTATCTTTCATTAAAAAGAAATTAACTTTTTATTAAAAAAAAATTCTTGGCAGTTTACTTTATGACGAATATTGTAGAAATACAGAGAGATATAAAAATCTACCAGCAAATTAATATGATTTACGAAAAAATCTCTCAGGCCTAATTTTCAAATTACAAATATATATATATATATATATATATATATATATATATATATATATATATATATATATATATATATATATAAACATTCATCAATTCAAGTCTGTTTCTGTCTAATCATATCTTGCTATCTTTGTATCTGTCTCTGTTCAAGTCCTTATATCTATACATCTATCTATCTTTGTGCCAAATTGTCTCTGTTTGGGTCTACATATTTTGTTGATTTACGTGGTGCCTTCAACAAGTTTCCAGACTTTTTTGTATAGGCATTTAGAATTGTCATAGACTCTTGAAAATACACTATGTTATTTCTATACATCTTATGAGATGACAGACCAATTTTTATGATTTCAGGTTCAAATGAACAGCTACAGCAGCAATTGGAATACACCCTACTAAAGCCTGATTGTCACAGCTGGTGAATTTTAAAAATGTAATCTGGACGTGAAGACACTTTAGAAGAACGATATGCAATAAAATTCTGTTTTAAACTTGGAAAAAATGCCATAGAAACGTATGGAATGCTTCAGACTGCTTTTGAAGCATCTTGCATGAATTGAGCATCAGTTTTTGAGTGGCATAAGAGATTCAAGGAAGCCAGGGAGTCTGTGAGGGATGGTGAGAGGTGTGGGAGGAGTAAGGAAGTCAATAGACCAGATTTGATAGGCCAAAGGGTTACAGTTAGGGTTACTATGTTGTGGTTTTAAGGGAGTTCAGGAAGAGATTCCGTCGGAAAAGGCCAGCACTCTTCAAATCAGGTCAGTGGCATTTCCACCAGGACAATGCACCAGTCTACAACTCCATCCTTGTCACAGAGTATTTGACCAAGATGGGCATCAAGACAGTTCCTCAGCCTCCCTATAGTTCAGACCTTGCTCCCAGTGACTTTTGCTTATTCCCTAAGCTCAGAGGCTGTTGTCATGAGAAAATTGAGGTGATGAAAGAGGATGTGACGGAGGTCATTGACATTCTCACACAAGAGGACTTCCATGAGGCCTTCTAGAAGTTTTTGGAACGGTACAATAAGTGCATTGCAGTCAAAGAGATTACTTTGATGGGGACTAGAGTTTCATGTGTATACTATCAATAAAAGTGCCCATATGAAAAAAAAGTCTGGAAACTTATTTAATGATCCTTGTAAATCAACTAAAATTGAAATGATGGAAAATTTGACATATTTATTTGATAAAGGAAGACACTCATAATTGTAATTGTTGTAGGAAATGGAATCAGCTGTCTTAGTTGAAATCCTGGGCTGGGCTGGGCTGGGCTGGGTTGGGCTGGGCTGGGCTGGGCTGTTTGCGTTTCACTTCAGCTTTAGGTAAATAGTAAGACAGAATGAATTTTGTAATCTTGGTTCAGCAAACATTCTAAGAAAAGGGAAAACTCAAATTCAAGGAAATTCAAATCAGTTTTACTCCTCTTAAAAACTGACCTTGTATCACATGTAGCAGGGGGCTTGGGTGAATACATACTTATTTAATAAATTCTACTTGGAAACCTCATCATGGTGTAATGGTTAGTAAGTCAGTCTTACAAACCATTATTACTGGGAAGTTATTTGTGAGCTTGATCCTTACTGTTTGGCCCATAACTGGTCATGTAGTGAAACTCAGCAATGTTTTGAAAACAACATATAACTACCTATGATATCATGTGTTATATGAACAGCAATCAAATAAATAATAAACAAAAAAGACTATTCAGCCTTCAGTATTCTTTTGTTTTTTTGTGTTTTGCATTTGTTTGTTTGGTTGGTTATTTTTTTGCTTTTTGTTTTTCATTTGAAAACAAAACTAATGATTCCAGCTGTCCATTTTGACCATTCGGACTATTCTGTTCATACAAGAGCTAAGCTTTGAATGGGTTAATAAATGCCTTAATGTTAGTTCTAACATTCCATTCCTTGATTTTATTTTGCAGAGAACACACAAAAAAGAGATTGCATTTAATCTTTTATTGTTTTGAAGATAGCATCATTCCTCTTGATTCAGAATCCAGATGGACCACAATTTCACCTCCCCCAACTTTCAAGCTTGGAGACAATATCGCCAGGCAGAATTGATAGATTTTCAATAATTTTCCAGCTCAATGAACCCAATACTTGATCCATTCTCAAGTTGATTTTATCATAAGCTCCCTTGGTTATCAATGTTTCTGTTATGGTAAAGACCTGCTGTACAGAAAAACCATTTAGATGGTAAGCATACAGATTTTTTTAAAGAGGCATCGAAATAATAGCTCATTAAGTTTCTGGACTTATTATAGTATCATTGCAAAATAAGGGATTTTGTTTAGTACTAACATTGCCATTTTTTTTGTTGTCATGAGACACAGTATTATCTGACAATGAATATTGCATCTGTTTTTATATATATTTTTTGTTTATATGCTTGTCTACTTTTCTAGGTTTTAATGCTGAATCAACATTGCTAGGATATGTCTTCTTTTCAGACAAGATTTTTGTGTGAACTTTTCAAATGAGATATGGTTTTCGTACAGTGACTTTATTTGATTATTATCTTCATTCTTGTTTTTTTTTCCTTCAATGTTTAAGCTAGTCCATTCTTAAACTTTCCTCTGATAAAAGTGACATTTGATGAATATGATTATTCCCTTAAAAAAATAGCTCTATACTGTATTCACTTAAATTTTTTCATGGGTTCATTTTCCAATTTTTAGTAGCTTCCTGTGCTACATTTTCCAACAAAAAAAATGACTGTTTCAAAAAATGTTACCATAAATCCTTATAAAATGTTATCATAATCTATGTAAATGTTATGAACAATAAGAACAGCAAATAAAAAATATGAACCTTCAAATGGAACAAAGTATGAAATTCAACTATGTTTTCACATGGTAGAATGCAAGTAATTTGACTATAGTTGCATATGGCATGGATTAGGAATTTGATTATACTTGCACATGACAGTAAAAGAGTTAATGTCAGCTCCAGAAATCAAGGTTGTGAGATTAAATTTTGTCAAAAGTTTCTTTATTTTTCATACAAACAGATTACGAATAATCATAAAATAGCAATCAGAATTGAAATAAAAACAAATGAAATAGGATAGAAAAAATACTTGTAAGAAAGTAAGAATTGCTTTGAAAAGTGTTGTAAGTTCTCGGAAGGAAATGTTCTTTTTGTAAAACTTACTTAGATAATGAATCTTCTTTCTTTATTCTCTCAAAAATAATCATCCCAAAACATTCTATGATTCTTACTTTTTTTGCATCAGTTACTTTTAATATAATTTTTGTCAATTCTAAAGTATTTATAAAAAAATTCTAGGGATAAAGTCAATGCTCTTAGGTTGATTCAGTCATTTTCAGTATTATTAATTTTTAACAAAATTTTCTCTTCATATGAATTCTTAACGTTATTATTCAATCAGCAAAGTAATTTCAAGAATTTCTATGACCATTCTCATCTTTACAAGTCATTGTTTGATTTTTTGATTGGTTTTAATGGCATGTCAACCCAAGAGCATAGGGAAACACTTTCATTCTATGCTCAGATTAGTATCTTATGTGTCGTTTCCTAAGAGTTTTTTTGCATGGTTATATAATATCAAGTAAGTAATAAAAGTTGGCAACCTTAGTCAAGGGTGACCAGAAGGCTCCCTTTTCAATAGCTACTGAAAAGGTTGCCATCAATTCCAGGTCCACTCAGAACCGGAGAGGTAGTACCTATAAAGGTCTCATCGAAGGGTCAAATAGAACTGAGTAATCATTTACTATACTTGAAACCATTTAACTGTGTGCAAACAAATGATTAATGCTAAATTGAATAATTAGTATTTCATAACAGTGCTTGAAACTATTTAACTATATGGAAACAAATGAGCTCTGGCTTGTTTAAAAATGTTACCAACAAAATATTCTCTTACACATCATGTATAGGCATAAAAAGGATCTGGCTTAAAATAACCCTCAAGAGTTGATATGCCATTGAACCAACCAACCAACCAACCAACCAATATAAATGGCAGATTTTGGTAAATGTGACAAGATGAGAAAAATAAGTAGAAAGTGGGATAAACTAATACACTGACAATGGATTTCTGAAGAAATCTTTTTAAAATAAAGACGAAATATCATTGTAAAATCTGCTATCAGTGTTTTGATTTATCCACTTTACAACTTATATATATATATATATATATATATATATATATATATATATATAAATTTGCTTTAAAATAATTGCTACTTACTTCAACTTATTTTATACATTTAATTGCAGAAAAGAAAACTATAATTTTTATTAGAATCATTATATTTTATTACAAGTTTTTAACAAGATTTTTCTAACACTTGGGTGTATTTGCTTATGTATAGAAGTCACAAAACACAAGTATTATCCATATATTTCCAGTTTGTAGAGGTTTTGTCAAATTTGTCAGAGCAGTTATCTCCCTTACTTTTAATACAAACTTCTAATGTCCACAGACCGTAAAAAAGTCTTCAGTTTCAGTTTTCCTCTATTTACAGAAGCATCAATCATGTCCGCACACTGTCAGATTCAGTAATGCAAAATTTATAACTTTACTTTTTTTATGTTGGATATGGGGTTTTAAGTCCTGTATTGCAGCATTAAGTAAATATTAACAGATCCTTCATGCTGCAGCTGATCAGTGAGTCAAACAATATCATTTTTTGCAACAACAAAAAAAAGCCAAGACCAGATTAATATCATAAAACAACTACACAGTGAGTCTAATGTTACACTCAGACAAGCTTCAAAGAGGCCTATCCTGATTGGTTTAAAACAATGACTGCTTCCTTTACATATACGTCTAGCACTATAAATCATGCCTGTAACCTAAACTGGTACACCCTACACCTGCAAGTGAGACTATGATAAGAGGTAGAGTAAAAAACTAAATGTTCAGAAACTGAAAGTTCATTAAAAAAAAAAGAGAGAAACTTCTTTTTAAAAAGGAAACTAGTTTACCCATGCCATTTAAGAATGATGGTGTACTTAGATGCTAAAAACTGTTATTAGAATAATGTAAAATCTGTTTAGAATAAGAGAAAGTCCTCCATCTGATGTCATCAAAAGAGTTCACTACAGAGAGAAGAAATTGCTTGCTGTCATCATTTAAAAAGAAAATATTGAATTAAATATTTCATTGAAGTTGTTCCTATCTTACTTTAAAACCAGAAGAGTCCAATATATATATATACATATATATTGGTGATTTGATATATTTCTATGTAGTAGAATTTTCTTGTAAAGCAAAAATTTATTACTGACCCATTGTTATAGTGGGTAGAGTGTTTACCGATGGTCCGGGAAACAGAGGTTCAATTCCAGGTTGAGTCATACCAAAGACTAAAAAAATGATACTTGATGCCTCCTTACTTAACACTCAGTATTTATAAAGTACAGATTGAAGGTAAGTGGAGCAATTCGGGGAAAAAGAAGCATCATTCCTTACACCACAGTGTAGTAGTTGCTGAAAAAGGAGCTTTTGGGTTGTTCTCAACAAGAATCAGCTCACTTTCTAACTTATATATATATATATATATATATATATAGAGAGAGAGAGAGAGAGAGAGAGAGAGAGAATATCAATAAATAGCAATGAAATAGATCTGAGAAAAGGATATTTTTCTTCTTCAACAATAATCTTTACTGTCTAGGAATCACTAACTAAAATACTTTTCAATAAAACACTCTAGTTTTATCATATAGTGATAATAATAGTAATCACAAAACATATTCTCAGTGCCCTGTTGGTAAAATTAAAATAAACTCATTGGATGCTCTGTAGAGGGCTAAGCCCCACCTCCCAAAAAACAGTGGTGTACTTTGTAAGACGCTAAACTGTACTTAATGGTGAAGCTCCCATACAGGAGACCTGGTGTGTGTTGAATACACTCTACATTACATTATTAAATACCTGTTAAGGTCCCATCTATGGGTCAAATTGATATGTTTAAAAATTATTAGTATTGGATAGGAATACTACAAACAATATAATTGTAAGAAATCAAATGATTATTATCAAATATAATTATTGGTTTTAATAGAAATACTTGAAACCATTTAATCGCATGCAAATTATTTGTATTTGATAAGAATACTTGATATATAAGTGTGCAAACAAATGATTCTAGACAAATAGAAGTGTTATTTTTTTTAAATTCAAAGGAACATTGAAAATATAGCAATGATTACCGTAAAACATCTATCATCATCATCATCATAATGTCGTGCCGCCAGCACGGATATCCTTGACCATCTCTCGCCACTTTTCCCTATCGTTCATCGCCTCCGGCAGGTCTTCTGGGTTACATCCTGTGTCCTCACATAGCTGCTGAATGTAAGTTCGGGCTGGTCGTCCTGCTTTTGCTTGGCCATATGTGGGGGTCCATAGTAGTACGTCACTTAAATTTTGGCATTAAATAATCTATAAGGAATTGATATGCCATCAAACAAAAAAACCAAACCAATTATACCAGCTGCATGCTTGCTAGGCCTATTTCAGGGATAGCCTACAAGGATACCCACTGGATTTTATATGTGGGTGACTGTTACTTGACTGTAAAGAAGCGACTAGCATGCTAGTTTTTCAAATCCGTATCAAATGAGTCATGATTTTGATCTTTACAAGGTGTCCTATACTTCTGGCAATGTTCTGAATCTAATTTATACTTAGTTTTGGGTAAATCTCCCATAGAATGTGTATTAGGAATTAATCTAGGCAAGCAGACCATTACTAGAGGGTTACTTTTTCACTGGGTGCTCTAAACTTCAGGCCTTGTGTCATAATAAAGACAAACTTTGAAAATGATGTCTATGTATATAGATAATTGAATAGGTATTTTTACAAAGCAGCTATAATGTGTATATTACTCAGCAGGGTCTCATGTGACTAAGTTCATTCTGTCGAATGAATAGCTATTCCCATTCATCAGTGCAAAGAAACGATCAGAATCACGTCATGTCAGTTCAGGCAAAGCACAATTATCTTCCTTTTTTTTAAAAAATCCTAATTAGTCTTTAATTAATCTTTAAAAAAATATATTCTGTTTTGTATTTAATATAAGTAAGATATCCATTATTTTACTTCTTAGCTTTGTGGTAATTTTCATCAGTTAGCAGTTTTTTTATACTTTTCTTAATTCAAGGATTTGGTTTATTTTTTTAATGGCATGTCAACTGTTTGTTGGTTATTTAATGCCAAAATTTAGTTCCTTTATAAATATTTGATTGAAATCATAACTACTTAGATTTTCAATATCGCATTGCAATCATTTTTTTATTTGTTTATACTAATAATCATTCTCTTGAATACAGTTATCCGGTTTAACATATTCCTGTCCAATACTAGGGGAGACTTCACAGCATAGTGGCTAACATGTTGGACTACAACATCATAGTAAGCAAGTTTGAACACCAGTCATATTATAATGACCTTTCAGACCTATGGCTGCAGAATACACTAACTGCATCTCTGTAGAGGGGTAAAACTCCCCTAACGAGTGTCCTGGATATGACACCAAACAATCTGATGGTGAGGTTTCAGTAATAATGGAGCTTTGGGAAATGTGGAGTACTCCTTCATAGCCATCGCTCCCAGGTTTACTCTGACCTGGAGTAGTGGCACCTAATAACATCCTATCTATGGGTCAAATAGAACTAAACTGAGTAATTATGCTAAACTGAATTGTTTGAAATAGAACTGTTTTGTCATTAACTGTGTGTAAACAAAAACTATGCTTATACAAAGCTGGATTGATTGAAACCTTTATCAAAATAACTTAATTTGGCATTAAATGACCTGAAAAGGGTTGACATGCCATAAAACCAACCAACAAACTATTTTCCTATCCAATACTGGCATAGTCTCCATGGCATAGTGGCTAAAACGCTGGACTACAACATCATCGTAAGCAACTTTGAACTCCAGTTATGCTATTCTGTTCACTTATAGACTGATAACCTTGAGAAAGGCATGAATCCATTTATTCCCCCAGCTATAAGTTAAATAGTATCACTACTGTTGCATAAGGATAGCTTTGGTATTAAATAACCCATGAATATTGATATCTCATTAAACAAAGAAACCAAAACTGAACCTATCCAGTTCTAATAATTTTCAAACAGATCTAATTGACCCATAGATGGGACTCTAACACTTTGTCAGAACGGGCGTGTGAGTAATGGTAACAAAGAAGTACTTGATACTCAACAAAGCTCCAGAACAGGAGCCTCACCACCTGATATAGTTTTGTGTCATACTCATGATGATCCTTTCAGGAAGATCTTATCTTTTTGTAGAGGATACTGTAGAGTATTATAAGTAGCATAAGCAGAGATATCGTTAATTCAACTGCTAAAAAGATACAACATGAATTTAAGAGAAAATTTTTTATTTTGAATTCACCCAACTCAAAGTCTTGGATATGCCACTGCAGTGGATCTTTTAATGTGTTCTCTGTGAATGAATACATTTACTAAGCTTAGCTTGGTTTGGTACGAGATCAGAAGTATGGAGCATCCAGTTAGAATCAAACTTTCTAACAACTGTTTTCCAGCTTAACTTGCTGAGGTGTACAAAATTGAATATGAATTTAGTAAAGTAAAAGCAAAGTTGGTGACCGTAGTTGAGGGTGACCAGAAGGCTCCCTTTTCAATTGCTACTACACCAAGGTGTAAGGGAGGGTGCTACTCCTTTCCCTGGATTGCTCCACTTTACCCTTGATACATGCCTTATATTGCTGAGTGTTAAGCAAGAAGGTATCAAGTACCATTTTTAAAGTCTTTGGTATAACATGACCAGGGATTGAACCCAGGATTCCAAGACCATTGGCGAACATTCTACCCACTCAAGGGTAACCAGAAGGCTTCCTTTTCAATTGCTACTACACCAAGGTGTAAGGAAGGGTGCTACTCCTTTCCCTGGATTGCTCCACTTTACCCTTGATACATACCTTATACTGCTGAGTGTTAAGCAAGGAGGCATCAAGTACCATTTTTAAAGTCTTTGGTATGACGCGATTGAACCCAGGTCTCCCGGACCATTGGCAAACACTCAACCCCCTTGGCCAATGATTACTCAATCCAAAAAACATGTTCTTATTAATAAAGCTATTGACTCATATAAACAGGTCTTAAAAGCTATCGGTAGCAATTTCATTCTTTGTTGGGTACCTCATGAGGATGAACGTGTCCCAAAATTGAACAATCATCAAGACTGTGAGGGATGATATTAGTGATGTTAAATCAATGATGGATGTTTAAAAGTGCAAAATACCTAGGGAAATTTGTAAAACAAGAAAAAGCTGGCCATTTAATTAGTGAATAAGGGTTTGTTTGTTTTAAATTACGTCATTTGACTTATTAGAAATATTTTGTAGAATTTATATTCCATTTGTTTTTGACGTAATTTAAAACAAACAAACGCTGATTCACTAATTAAACAACCTATTTTTTCTTGTTATACAAATTTCCTTAGGTTTTTGCATTTTGCACTTTTAAACTTCCATCATTGATTTAACATCACAAATATCATCCCTCATAGTCCTGATGATGGTTCATTAGAACCGAAACGCTATAGTGTCAACTTTGCTTCTCAATGAACTAACCATAAATCAAAGTTTAAATTATACGTGAAATTAGCTTATATATTAGTACATGTAGTTATTAGTATGGTGGGTGGTAAGGAAGATATATAGCCTAGTCTCCACTCACTATGGACCAATATTAGCTTTAGTATACCAATTATATGCTAAAACTGAATGCAATGGATGGAAATACCAGATAAACACATGTGTGCATACAAGAACATTCACTTTTTATCAAGACATACGTAATATATATAGCGATTGCATTAAGAAGAAAGACTCCACAACTCTGTACCAACAGCTAGAAATATACAAATATTGTTCCATGCGAAAGCAGTTTATGAAAGAGAAACAAAATAGCAATGTCTTACTTGATTAGGAAAAGTAAAAGATAGCTGTGAAGGCTTGCCATTTCCTGGTAGGGTCAGAGACAATGTCTCTAGAGTTCAAAGACCAGTGGTGAAACAAGGTTGAGAATGGGTTTTTGGAACTGTCATGTGACCTGCTACATAAGAAGCTGTATAGAAAAAAAACTTACTTGATTTTAGGGGGCGCCTCTGGTGATATAATGGATAGCAAGCTAGACTAGCAAACCAACACGAGTGAGTTCGACCCTCATTGGGTACTCAATTCATATATAGCCTTGAGCCATATCTAAGCAAAAAGTTTAGTAAATTACTACTAGATTAGAGGGAAAGTAAAATAGCCATATAGCTTTACCATTCCCTGACAGTGTTCAAGACATATCTCTTCTGTTCAAAGAACAGATACACAAAAATAAAAATCAAGAATGGGCTTCTGTCATGTGACACCCCACTAGGTACCTAATGAAGCCATCCATTCTCTAAGGGAGATAATCATTTATTGTCTCCTTTCTTAGTTTTGGGAAGCTCTCACTGTATATCATAATAAAAAGTGGAATCAGCTGAGTTCAACTCCTTAGCAAGCTGTTTGTATTTCATATAGAGTCAAAACCTTATGGGAAGGTAAGATTCCAACTAGTTATGTCCAATATATGCAATATCAGTAGAGCCACAATGACAAAACCAGATTACAGCATATGTCCCACACATTTTTAATTTTATTAAAAATTCAACAGAAATTAATTTAAACAGTTGTAATTAAAAAAAAAAAAAATATATATATATATATAAGCTGAGTGATTGTGAAGAAATTTTGCTGAGATCTTTCTGATGCTTCCATCTTAGTCAAGTTTCTTCAAGCTTATGAACATTGATTTATACTTTATGATGTGTCATCTTGAAAACATTGATACTTCTTAATAATCATCTTTTGCAATTACCCTCTGCATTCAAATGCGGGACTTAGTCACTGGGTAAGCAAAATAGGTCTTAAGGGAGGGTTTTCCTTCATAATCTGCCAAGTCTCAAACGGATGACAAACAACACAGCAGAATAATGAAACTATGAAAGAAGAGACAAATATTTATGGGAAAGTCATGGGCAAACGAGGAGTAAAATAAGATAATTCCCATGAGAAGAGATATTCCGATTCCTGATGCCTGTGTCAGTGCCACTAACATGTATACATACCCCCAACAAAAGGAAAATAATGGAAACGGTTTGCTTTTGGCTTTGTTTTCTTCAATGGCTTTACGTAGACTTTAAGAAAATCCTTCATGCCTCTTTTAGCAAAAACCAAAAATGAAAAAAAAAAAAAAGAAAAAAATTTACTAAAGAAATAAAATTGAAAGAAAAAAAATGAAAAAGAAGATTAATCGATAATTTTCTGGGTCTTTATTTTTGAATCATAACAAATGAATTCAGTTTAGAGAGCTGAGTTGAAGTAAAATGAAGTCAAGTTTGAAGACCTAAAACAAAACAAAAGATAAATAAATTAAAAAAGAAATACTCAAACTTGTTTTTTTTTCTTTTTTATATATAGTTTTGTCATCATTGTTATTGTCTTTTAAAACTATTGTCATTTTAAAGCCTGTACCCAATACCTCCTCAACTACCACTTCAAAACCTCTTTTAGAAATATCCACATACATACATACAAGTAAATATATATAGATGTACGCATATATATATATACATTCAAGTAAGTATACATATATGTATATTTGCATGTGTATGTTTGTATGTGTGAATATTTGTATATGTATATATCTCTACATTCATGTAGATATATATGCTTGTATATTGGTACATATATACATATGTGGAAACGTTTGTATGCATGTAAGTATATATATATATATATATAGAGAGAGAGAGAGACAGATAGAAAAAGATATTGAAGTTTATATATATACATATATATATATATATATATATATATGTGTGTGTATGTGAGTGTGTGTGTGTGAGTGTGTATATCTGTGTGTGTTTGCACATATATATGTATATGCTTATGCATGTATGTATATTTATGAAGACATATTTATACATGGATATATGAAGCAATATGCATGTGTGCATATATATAAATAGTTCAAGAGAGAGAGAGAGGGAAAGAGAGATCTGTATATATATATATATATATATATATATATATATATATATAACTTTTTAAAGTAAAATATATGTGTAAGTGTCTATATACGTTTGTGTGTTAATGTGTGTAAAGATTATATATATATATATATATATATATATATAGAGAGAGAGAGAGAGAGAGAATGCAGCAATAACTTTACTTACACTTTTTCTTTCTTGTGTATGTTTATTTGGGTAGATATAATTCTATACATGTATGTGTGTAAAAGATGATATTATTATTATTGTTTTTATTGTTATTAATAATGATAATAATAATAATGATAATATGGATATTATTTTATGAAAAGAAAAAGGTTATTTTTTCCGCTTGTTTTATTATGTTTATTACTGCTCTCTTTTTAAAACTATTTTCATTTTGATGCACACATTAGCTACTACCACAAACACCACCACTCATTCATTTTTTACTTCTACAGAATATATATAGATTTTAAAAGATAGAGAATATATTTATGTATATGAATATATATTCATGCCTGATATATATATATATATATATATATATATATATATATATATATATATATATATATATATATTCAATAATAGATATTGATAATAAAGTAGAAATATATTTTAGAGTTTTCTGAAGGGGAAGAAAATCTTCAATCTAAAGCAATGGATCATAATACGCCTATAAATTTGAAAAAGGGACTTCGTTATTTTATACTCATTTTTCTTTTTTTCTTTTTTTTTTTTAACTTCACTTCATTGTTTTAGGGGGCCATTTTTTTATAACTTGTCCTCTACCCAAGTGGAAGGATAAAGAGAATGGGAGGATAAGCTATGAGAAGAATCAAGAAAACAATAGACACAGTGGGTTTTATGTACTTAGCTGTTTATTTATCTAAGATGTTTTCTTCTTTTTTTTTATTTTGAAAAGTTGGAATGTCTCTGATATTTGGTCAAAGGTTTTTGAATTTTTATGGTGTTTATATGTTTGTTATGAATGAAAAAATTATTTCTTTTAGTTTAAGTTATATATGTGCATATATGCATACACACACATAGATTGGGGAAAAAAAACTTGTCTTAATTATATATATATATTTGTATATATATATATATATATATATATATATATATATATATATATATATATAACATTAGGTTACTAATTTTCAAGGATACAAATACAATTTTTTTTAATTTAAGATTCATAATAAGATTTTTTTATTCCATAAAATTTTTAAAATTGTTAAATAAATTAAAAGTAGACATTTTACTAAATTTTGCTTTGTTTGGCACAAGGTCAGAGGTACGGAGCATTCAGTGGGAAAAGAAAATTTTTTAAATTTTATGCTATTTTGAAATAAATTATATGTCGTCATTTACAAAGCTTTGGTTAGTTTGGCACAAGGCTAGAGGTAAGGGAATTTCAGTGAATAACTCACTAATAATGATTTTCTAAGCTCACTAACCTTTACACTATGTGAGGTGTCCTTAAAAAAAAGAATCCAAGTTCAGCTTAGATTTGGCTTAAGTTTGCAATTATGGCACATCTAGGGAGATTCAGATTCACTAATCAGTAGTAATTGATTTTTGAGACTAGCTTGCTAACCATTACACCACAATAAAATCCTGAAATTGACTGAAACTTATTTTACATTTTTAATAGTAAAAATTAAACATTTTGAATGTGTTTTATTCTGGCCTAAAAGAAAAGCTAATTTTGGTAACTTGCAAATTCTCAGAACATTTTCTGTTAGTATGTTAATGTAAATATGCATTTTTTTATTTTATAAATAAAGGTATTTAAATATACATATAAACATACACTCATACACACGTTTTAGCATTTAATATTATAGTCAGATGAGGATGTATATGTACACTGACATACATATAATAATGTATATGTATATATTTGCATGCTGGTAAGAATATACATATATATATATAAATACATAAAAAGATACATGTAAAAAATACTTCATGGCATTGAAAATCAAAAATAAATGTACACATATACATGCCTAAGTGTATATGCTTATTTAAATGCTTTATGGATTTAAATGTATTAAGTGAGTTTAATTGAGCATATATATCTGTGTATTTGCACACATGGGTACAGTCTTGTGGATAAAACTCACACAGATAAAAGTCTGCGTCTATGTATTTTCATTTATTTACTAGAAAAGAAGCTATTTTATAGAATTTAAACAATAATACGATATTTCATGATAGAGCAGTTAAGAGGAATTTGGTTTTGGGTTTTCTGATTCCACAAAATCTGTCAGAGACACAGAACAATTTTCAAAAGGAAACTATTTGAGCGGCTTAAAAGTTCATTTCCTTTCATTTCTTCTTACTAAGCTTTTTTTTTTATTTCTTTATTTAATCGTTTATTTCTACTTTTTCTATTTTTTATTTCCATTTTGATTATGAAAATTTCTTCTGCTCTTTTTTATTTTTAAAGACTGTCTTTCTGCCATTCCCTTTAAAATCTTTTCTTTTTTTCTTTCTACTACTCCTCAATGGTTTCTTTCTTTCTTTCTTTCTTTCTTTCTTTCTTTCTTTCTCTCTCACTTTAATTCATTCTCTTTTTCTTTTTCTTTTAAAAGTCTCTATGTATCCATATCTTTATTCAAACTCTTTTGTTTTTCTTTCTTTTGGTTCTCCCTCAATTTTCTTTCTTTCTTTTATTCATTGACAATATTTTTGTAAAAGTGTCTATGTTTCTGTCTTTCTTTTCAATCTCTTTTCTTTCTTGCTTTTCTTCCTGAATATTTTCTCTCTTTACTTTAATCAGTTAATTCTTCTTTTTTTTTTTTTTCCAGAAGCATCATTATGTTTCTTTCTTTTTATTCAAAGTCTTTCTTTCTTTCTTTCTTTCGTTCACTGTTTCTTCGTTTTTTCTTCTTAAAAGTCCCTTAAAGTTTTTGCTTTTTTATTCAAACTCTCTCTTCTTGTTTTCTTTCTTGCTATTCACTCTGAAAGCTTTGTCTTTTATTTACTTAATGTTTCTTTTTGTTGTTTTTTAAGTCTCTTTATTTTTCCACCTTTGTATTCAAACTTCTTTTTTTCTTTCTTTCTTTCTTTCTTTCACCGACTGTTTATTTTCTTAATTAAAAGACCCAGTACGTTTCCATCCTTAGGAGCAAGCTCTTTTCTTTTGGAAAATTTTCTTTCTTTCATTCACAGTTTCTTTTCTCTTTTAAGTATCTCTATATTTACTTCTTTCTTTCACTCCTAGATGTTTCCTTTATTTCTTTCTTATTCAATGACAGTTTCTTTTTTTCTTTTCTTTTTTTTTTTTTTTTTGATGTCTATGTTTCTACCTTTTCATTCAATCTTCTTTCATTTGGAAAATTTACTTTCTTTTTACTTAATCACTGCTACTTTTCTCTTCTCTGAACTTTCTTAATGTTTTTGCCTTCCCTTTAAATTTTTTCTTTCTGTTATTACAGGTTGAGTTTTCTATCTTTCTTTTTTCTTTCATTCTTTCCCTTCTTCTTTCCATATTCTATTCTAATTTATTCAGTTATTTTTTGCTTATTATAACTTTCTGTTTTGGTTTTGCTCATTCTTTTTTTCTTCTTTCCTTTTCTCTTTCTTTTTTTCTTTGATTATATGCTGTCTTAGATTTGTTTATTGCAAGTATTTTTTTTTTCTTTCATTTATTTCAATTTTTCAGTCTTCCTTTGTCTTCTTTTTTCTCTTCTTTCTTCTTCAACTCTGTACACTTTCTTACATTATTTTCATCTTTTCATTATTGACTTTATTTTAAAAAAGTGAAATAAATTTTAAAACAAACTTATTTTAATATGGATATAACATTTTAAAAAGTACTACATTTTTATCTATATGACCTTCAAGTTTGGAAATACTTCAGTCTTTTAGCTTTTCAAGAAAATAAATGTCAAGTGAATTTTATAAAACAACTTTATACCAAGATGTACCCAAACTTAGAAGAGTAGAGTTTAATTTTCCAAAGCAAATCAAATCTTATATATACTAGTTGAGATACCCAACATTACCAGATGCACCATTTATATTTGATCCCCATTTGATTGAACAAAATTAAAAATATAGAAGTGAATTTATCTATAATGTAGCAATATGCTGATGTGTGAGTGACAGCTATTTTTGTTGATGTTGTTTATTGAAATAGCAGAGAGATGTTCTTGGGTCATTTGCAGACAGGTGACACAGTGTGGATATGGATATGTATTTTTCAAAACTCTGCATAGGGATATTGAGATTGTGTGATTATGATGTCTACTTAGTGGTATAACAAAAAGGCTACACTATATGTACGCAGAAATGCAATAGCTTTTCTCAAGAATTGAGCACTCTAGGTAGCTGATAACATATATGCAAAAAAGATATACATGAAAATTCCTTCACTTATGCTGAGAATGACAATGGGTCTGGTATAAGACATCCAGCTGACTTTATGTCAGTCAGTTTGAAGCATCATGCAGGTCTAGCCACACTGATGTGCTGTGATACAACGAAACTGTATGTCTGTGGATAACAACATATATGCTTCCCCGACTTAATGGTTAAGCTCTCTAGGGATAAAATTTGCCAGCTGTCACATATATGGAAATGCAATAGCTCTTCTCAAAAATTAAGCAGTCTAGGTAGCTAATAATGTATATGTAAAAAGATAAGAATAAAAAATTCCATTCATTATGCTGAGAATGGTGATGGCTCTAGGGTAAGACATCTGACTGACACAAAGTCAACCTGGTTTTGATCCCAGCTTGAAGCATCTCACGAGTCTAGTCACACTGAAGACTTGAGATACAATGAAACAGTCTGTTTGTGGATGACAATGTATATATATATATATATATACATACAAAGGCCTGAAAATTTGTGAGAAAGAGAAACCTGATTGACAAATATACAGGTTGGCCTATCACCAGGGCTTAAAATATGCTGATTGTATCCTCTGCAAAGGGGTAAGAACTCCTCTCCTTTGGAGGGAGTCTTACTTCTCTACAGGGAATACAGTCAGCATATTTTAAGTCTCATTTACAGAGTGATATAAAGGATGTCTACAGTTTCTTTTGTCATCAAGACAGAAATGGTGAATAAAAGGATAACTATTAACAGCTTTCAAGTTCTGTCAATGATAAAAAACCAAAAGGATGCACTGATAATATAACAATAGGTGTCCCTCTTTCTGAAAGTGATTCAATCGTGTTCATGATTTATTACCACAGAGAAACATCAACCCAAACTATCTTTAATTTTTTAAATAATATAATCGTTTAATAGATTATAATAGCTCTTCAATAAAAATATTAACATTATTCTTACAGGATGCATTTATATTGTCTGCATCAAGTTTTGTTCAATGTTTTTATTGCAAAATCAACTTTTGATTGAAACAGTCTATGGTTGTAAAAAATAACTAATAAAATTTCTTTTGTTGGATACAGAAAGCAAGATGGCAGATTTTTTTTTCATTTGATTCTGCTGGGGGAGATGCCCATCTGGTGGGATTCAAATCCATAATACTGTTGGCCTATATAAAACAATATTCCACAGTAACTCTAAGCACTAAATTGTTGAAGCAAGACCTCCTAGAATATTTTTTATTATGCATAACAAAGAAAACTCCACCAGAACTAGCTAATAAAAATGGTCAGTTTAAGCAATAAGCAAGCAGTGAATCTTTGTCTATTAGTGAAGGCTTGGTGTAAAACAATAAAAGTAAATAACAGGAAAAGTAGGCATCATATAAAGAGGAGGGAACAATGTTTGGTAAAAAATTAGGATGTGCCACATTTAAAGTACAAACACTCACAATTACACATGCAAATATATATGTGTGTGTGTGGTGGGGTATATATGCTATTGTTGATTATGACAGAAGATAGGAACGTATTTGTGAAGTTGTAAAACCTATCCAAAAACTAATTTTTTTAAGGGTTCCACAATATGCCAAATACATATGGAACTTTCTACTAGAGTTGAGTTCCTTTGATTTCTTGACTTTATGAGCCATACCTCATAGAAAGTACTACTCATAAGTATTTGAACAAGCTTAAATTTGTTTTTTTATTGCTGAAGATTTTAGGGGCCATAAGCGATTTTGTAATTTGGTGGGAATGGGGTAAACAAATTAACTTGAGGAAACTGCATTGCTCATAAAATCCTGTTAAATATAGTACTGCTTATAAGTATTTGAACAGATAGAGTAATGTAATACATTAAGGCTAAAGAAAATATCAGTTATAGATATTTGTGTTATATACCCACAATAATGATAATCATAATGATATCAGTCAAACAGTGCACGTATGTAGGAGGTGATATTGTGTTTTGATATTTAATTTCCATTTTGTAGTGGTATATTTAATTTGTTTTTATATGTGGTTGTGTGTTCTCAGAAGTCGGAAGGTCACCATTTATAGCGATGGAGATAACATTATTATTATTATTATTGTTGGATTTTTGGTTTAAGGTTTAAGTTGGTTACGTTGATATTACGTTGGTTATGTTGGTATTTTGTTGGTTGCGTTAGTATTTTGTTGGTATTTGATTGGTTGCATTGGTATTTCGTTGGTAGTTATCCGCTTGCTAAATGTTGAAGGAAAATAAAGGTGGTGGAGAAGAACGAAGACGTCGTTAGGTTTTGTATCAAGGTTTTAATGGCAGCATGAAGTAAAGGGGTTTACGCTGGTATGCTACGAGTCTCGTAGTAAAGAAAGAAGGTAGGAAGTTTTTAGAGTTTATCAGCTAATTTGTTTTTTTAACTAGAAGAATAAACTCGAGGGATCCATAAACTAGATGGCTCTCCTCGTAATGGTTCATGCAGCTACCGCTATTCAGGAACAGATGAATAGACGTCTGTTCTCTTTGAGGATTTCTGAGCGAGAGAGAGATTCGTGGGCTTTCTTAAATTTTTGGTGCTGCTAGGAAATATGGTTCAGGCTGAATAGGACAAGTCATCCTGATTGGGTGAAAATGTTCGGTGACTCTAACAGTCAAATTAAATTACGCGCCAAACAAAATTCAAGTTTCTTTCTGCTACACATACACTACATTTTCAAATACAGTCAAATACAAAACACAGGTGAACTCTGTTGTTCAGGTACAAATGCATTTATTAACTTCTGACTTCTCAGTTCGGTTCTTTGACACGAGGAGAGAGACACAATTCTTAAAAGTCTTTCATATCATACTATGTTAACAACACCCCCAAATATTCAGCACATCCTGGGGTGTTTTAGATCTCAATTCATCTTTGCTGGTCAGGATCCGAAAAACTTAACCGCTGCAGCAACGATAGAAAACTCAACTCTATGGCAGAGAACTCCATTCTCTGCCCAATGGCAGAAACTCAATTGTCTGCCTGCATGGTCCAATCTCAAATCCTCAACTGGTGTGATTTTTTAAAAATCTTCCAAATACTTCGCCCATCTCTCCTGGGCATGACGTCATCCACACTCCAGCCCCATTTCTGTCTGGGGTTTAATATGACAATGGTGATTGTCATATCCTTTGCGCACGAGCATAAACTGCAGCAATTGACTACACTCCTGAACTCTTAACCCAAATAGTTCAAAGCCCAACCAAACTGAATAATAAAATATAATTAATGAAAAATGATTAAAATAAAAAAAATCAATCCTTAATTATATAATATTTGAACAATCACTAAATTTCTTTTTAATTTCTTAAGATTACTGGGGTCATTTAGGATTTTGATGAAGAGTAGTAAGTAAAGTTGGCGACCTGAAGGCTCCCTTTTTAATAGCTACTCCACTGAGGTGTTGGGAAGGGCACTGCTCCATTCCCTAGACTGCTCCACTTTACCCTTGATCCTTACCTTATAATGCTGAGTGTTAAGCAAGGCAGCATCAAGTCCCATTTTTAGAGTCTTTGGTATGACTCAACCTGGGATTGAACCGCAGTCTCCCGGACCATTGGTGAACTCTCTAGTCATTTGGCCAATGGCCCAGTTTGGCCAAGAAGTGTCCCAAATTAACTTATAAGTTCGGCAACTCTTTCTAATTGCAATGTCAGTTTGCCTTTTCAATCTCTTTTATTGATTTGGAATAAGATTTTAGAAGGAGAGAAGCAACTTGTTTTTTCTTTTAGTTTTTTTATTTAGAAATTGTTGCTGGTAAGTTTATCTAATTTCTAGTGAAAAAATTAAAAACTTGTCTTTAGGCTAAATCAAAAAGATAGAAAGGAATATATTCCATGGATACTGGAAAAAATTCCTTCTGAGGTAATAGCCAATATTGAAGAATTTGGTCATAAATAATGCCTGATAATATCTGTTTTAATTATGCAGTTGCACTAGAAATAATAAAATCCTGCTATGTTTGGTTTAGAACAAAATTAAATTTCTATTAAAAAACATGATTGGAATGTACTTATTTATAAGTGATACTTAGATATTTGTTTGTTTATCTGTATATATATATATGTATATATATATATATATATATATATATTAATGAACGCATATATATGTGTGTGTGTGTGTGTGTGTGTGTGTGCATATGTGTGTATGTGAGTGTGTGTATATATATATATATATATAGCAACTTTTTAATGTGTGATGGCTAAAATAGATATGTGCTTGATTCAGACCATTGAGATAACTATTTATGTCTAGATAAAATCAGAAATTTTGATTGCCAGTTTTTAAGCCGGAAAGTCTTTCTAACTTAGAAGACTAGCAGGACATAACTTTTGTAATATAAAATCAGTCAGTATATTGCTTTTTTTAATCACTAAAGCTCTACAATATTATTATCATTATTATTATTATTATTATTATTAACATTATTATGATAATATACAATATCATACACATGTTCTGCTTTGAAAAAACAACAAGGGTAATCTCTGTGGCATAGATGCTAATGTACTGGACTACAACATTGTAGTAATCAAGTTTAAACTTCAGTTGTACTAGTGCAATCATTTTTGGACTATTACCCTCAGGAAAAGGGTTTTAGGGTATTGGAAAATCAACAAATCCCCACAAAGCATTGGCTAAATAGTACAACCACTGTTCTTCTACGAGAATAGTTCTGGCATTAAATAACCCAGAAAGGGTTAAACAAAGAAACCAAATCAAACAGACAACTACTATGAGGTCAACAAAGCTTTCATTAAATAGGATCATGCGTGGTTTTTGGGGCCAAAACATCATTGCCAGGGCACCTCAGCGGCATCTTACAATACCACCTGACTTTTTGTTTTTTCATCATATATATGCTCCCCTACCCGTGTAGGGTTGAGCTCTCTAGCGAATGAAGCAATTGTGTTGCCATTTGCGTATATGCAAGGCTCTTCGTATGAATCAAGCTCCCGGTAGCTGTTAAGTGGATATATGTAAACAATAACAATTGTGATTCATAACCGTTTAAATTTACTTTGCTGGCACTGGCTTCCTCGTGACTGAGTGGTAGAATCTTGGATTGGCATTTAAGTCAACCGGTTTTGAGCCCAGCTTCGGGAATCTAGCCCATCTAGCCACACTGATGAGTTCTGATAGAATGAAACAGATCTGTCTGTGGATGACAATATATATATATATATATATATATATAAAGACTGATAGACAGACAGATGTAAGTTAGGATAGCATAGACACAGAATCAGTGACACTTGATAACTGTAAGTTTCTTGCCTATGTGATCACATACGAAAAGGTTCCCATAAGGTGAATATCCATTTATATACTGTGGCGAACCCTTCACAGAATGCTTAACAAACTTGATCACCCTTCTCATCATGCCTCACACAACAGTATTTAAAAGAATAATCACCTTAAATATTTTAAAACGAATTCAAAAACCTTTTGTGCACACTTAGTGTATTTTACTCAACCCTTCCAACACAGGATTGATAGAAGGTCAATTTTTTTTCTAAAGCTGAAAGTGAACTTGTGACTTTCTCAAGGTCGGGGGTGTCCTCGTGGTGTAATGGTTAAAGCGATGGACTGCAGAATCGTAGTACGCAAGTTCATTCTCCAGTCGTGCTATTACGTTCACTTTCGGGCAAATACCGTTGGGAAAGGTATGAACCCCGTTATCCTCCCAGCTATGGGTTAAATAGTAGTTCTTCTAGGAGAATGGCTTTGGCATTAAATAACCTAAAAAGAGTTGATATGCCATTAAACAAAGAAACCAAACCAAACCTTTCTCAAGGTCATTACTTTTACATTTGTGTATGTGCATGCAGATAACTATTTATTAAAACATATGAAACACTGATTTGTGAGTTTTAAATCCTACATATTGTTTTTTTAATATTTTCAGGTTTGTACTTCATTTCCAGTACACTGTTCATTTTTTGTGAACAAAGCATTTTCATTTCTTACTGAATTTACTGCTCTCTCAGTCTTTACCCATGATTCCACAAGGGGTGGGATGCTCATGGTGTAATGGTTAAAGCGATAGACTGCGGAATCGTAGTAGGTGAGTTCGTACTGCAGTCGCACTATCATGTTCACTTTCGGGCAAATACCCTTGGGAAAGGTATGAACCCCCTTATCCTCCCAGCTATGGGTTAAATAGTACCACTACTGTTCCCCTAGGAGAATGGCTTTGGTATTAAATAACCTACAAAGGTTGATATGCCATTAAATCAAGAACCCAAACCATGATTCCAGTTTGATATTAATAAAATATACATAGATATATTATTTGAAATACAAAGAATCAAACACTCCATCAGGATATGAGCACTTTGAAAACAAGTCTCAAACTTGGTCCTAGACACTTTTCAGTCTGAACACATTTGTAACACTTGCAGGAAGGTATGTTTGTCCAAAGTCTAACTTGTTAGACATATGAGATCTCATGCGGCAAACTATTGTGAGTTGATGTTTCACAGGTCTTTTGTCAGCAACCTACAGGTAATTCATGTCAATTTTCTGATAGAGTTTGTGGATCTGCAGCAGGTCTGAGAATCTATATGAGAGTGCATAGGGTTAATGTCAATGTCAAAGACAGGTCTTTTACTTGTCTCCAATGCAGCAGGGCTTACAAGGGTGAAATTGACCCAAAAAGCTACATGTATTCTCACTGAGTGCTCTTTGTATACTTGAAGAGTTAGCCTTTTTTAGTAAAGAGCAGTAGTCACTGAATATATATATTTATATATATATATATAAAAGTCAGCTGAAAACTTTACTGGGTGACCAATATGCTCTCATGAAATGTGACCAAATGAGGTTCATTTTTATATAGTCCACATACTTCTTAAATTAGTATTGCAGAGCTTGGATCCCATGAGTCAAAAAAGTTATCAACTGCAGATATGATATCATCATATGAACGTTTCAGCCCACCTTGATAAATATATATACATATATATATATATATATATATATATAAGATGAGCACCTGAATTAGTTCAAAGGACTTGTAGATATATGGCAAACAGATGTGGTTTTTAATTGCAGGAGTGCACTTTACTGCCTCTTCCCTAAAATTGGTTTCTCACAAGAGATATGTTGAACAAAAGATTATATTCATTATATTGCATACAAAAAGATATAAAGGAAAAATTTAGTATTTGACAAAAGTAAAACAAAAAAAAGCCTGATTCAAAGAAAATAGGAAAATGTTTGATATGCCAGACAGTATCTTGATGGAATAGGGTTCATGTTAGTTTCCGTATGGAAAGGTCCAAATAATTGATTGAAAGCATTGTCAGAGAGTGAGGTAATTGAAGAAAATGGTGTATATTAAACCTAACTGATGGGTTTTAATACCAAACCAGTAAGGATTTTAGAGTCATGTAAAGTTATTTTTGTTACTTAGCCATACATGAATATGTGAAATAGACATATTCATTCCAGTACACAAAACGTTCATAACGTCCATAACACACATAGATAACATAGGAATCCCGAAACATGAAAAACACTTACGACTTCTTAGTTCAGGTACAAAACTTTTTATTACCTTTGAGTTAAAAGGTTTTTTGACATAAGGAGAGAGATACAATTTTTCTATACTGACTTTTCCATCTACCCCCACCACCACCACCACCACTACACATGACACCTGCCGTAAGGCCTCGGTGAGCAAGTGAAAGTCAACCTTCTTCTTCCAAGGCAGGAACCCAACTTACTGCTTCAGATGGCAAAACTCAACTTACTGACTTTTCTCAAATCTCAGCCCATGCTTCCGGTGTGTGACGTCACTGACATCCCTGGTCACATCCTCTATCTGGGATTTTTATTGTGACATCTCTGAATGACATGTCCGCTCTGCACGCACGTGAACACCTGCGCTCATGTTTGCACCTAACTAACCCATGCACTGAGCCGAAAGGTTCTCAGCCTAACTAAACCCAAAGGCAAGATATATAAAATGAAATCCCTCGGCCATTATATTACATTTTACTTAAAAGGGAAAGATTTGCAGAGAACCTAGTATATACAAAAAAGTGGTGATCAATTTCATTATATAAATTCCTGAGAAAAGAAAGAGCCCAGACAGCTGAACCTGTCAAATACACTAACTGCATCTCTGCATTGCTGTAAGAAACCTCACCCCACCCCACCCCCGAAGAGTGCTCTAAATATGACACTTAACCATCTGATGGTGAGGTTTATGTTCTGGAACTTTGGGAAATATGAGTAACCATGACTCCCATGTCCACTCTAACCTAGTGTGGTAGTACCTGATAGGGTCCCACCTATGGATCAAATAGAACTGCAATATTTTACTGGAGATTATTATCAATATTAAATAGAATAGTTTGTGTTAAATAGCAATACTTGAAACCATTTAGAATTATTGGTGTATTATTATTATCATTATTATTATTATTGGCAACACTTAACATTAATAATACTTTGCATGCAAAATAATGATTAATATTAAATAGAATTGTTAGTGTCACATAGGAATACTTGAAATCATTTAACTGTGTGTAAACAAATGAGCTCTGCTTCATTTTACAAAAATGTTAACAGCAAACTATTCATTTTTAAATCATATACATACATATACATGAAATTTATATATATAAATAGGATTTGGAGTTGAATAACCCTTAAAGGTGTATATGCTATAAAACAACCAAATCAAACCAATTCTGAGAATAAAAAGAATTCAATAGAAAATGATTCTTCTATCTTTTCACACTTACATCACTTTATTTTCAAAGGAAAAAAAATGACTATTTCAAAGAGAATAGTTTTAAAATATTCAAATCTCCATGAAATATAATAATAATAATCAGAGACCCAGTCAGCTGGGGCTGCAGAATACACAGACTGCATCTCAGCAGAGAGGTAAGACTTCCCTGGCGAGAGTCCTGGATATGACTCTAAACAATCTGATGAGGCTATATTAATGCTGGAGCTTTGGGGAATGCAGAGTACCCATTTATTGCCATCGCTCCCAGGTCCACTCTTGTCTGGAGTAGTAGTACCCATCTATGGGTCAAAAAGAACTAAACTGTGTACTTATATTAAACTGAATTGTTTGAACTAGAATCCTATTTATACATATATTAAATATGTGATTTCTAAACATATTTTGTTAATAACATTTTTAATCAAGCCTGAGCTCATATTTTGCTCACAGTTAAATGGTCTCACTTATTTTTATCTGATATGAATAATTCTATTTACTATTAATCATTTGTTTGCACACAATTAAATGCTTTCAAGTATTGCTATTTAACACTAACAATTCTATTAAACATCAATCATTTGTTTACCCACAGTCAAATGATTAAACAGATCTGTTTCAAGCAATTCAGTTTAGCATATCATTTGTTTGTATTCAATTTAAATGTCAAAGACTTCTATTTGACCCATAGATAGGTGCTACCACTCCAGGAGAGAGTAGACCTGGGAGCGATGGCAATAAAAGGGTACTCTGCATTCCCCAAAACTCCAGCATTACTGGAGCCTCACCATCAGATTGTTTAATGTCATAACTAGGACACTCATTGGAGGAGTCACATGTAGAGATGTGGTCAGTGTATTCAACTGCCCAAACTTCACCAGTATCACCCTTCTTCTTTGATTGCTACTTATACATATTTTTGGTAGAAGATTTTCGATGTTGTAGAATTTGAAAATAAATAATTACACATAATATCCATTTTGATTGTAAAATGTTCTATAAGAAATAATAAAATCCTTTTTTCAGAGAAAATTGATTTTTATAAAAATTGGTTGTGGCAAATTTATTTATGATTGATAAGGTAGATAATAAAATTGGTGACTGTAGTTGAGGGCAACCAGAAGGCTCCCTTTTCAATAGCTACTCCACTGAGGTGTAGGAGAGGGTGCTATTCCTTTCTCTGGATTGGTCCACTTTACCCTTGATACATACCTTATATTGCTGAGTGCTAAGCAAGGAGGTATCAAGTACCATTTGGTATAACCCGACCTGGTAATTGAACCCAGGTCTCCCAGACTATTGGCAAATGGGCAAAACCTTCTAATATACACACTTATGGTGCAATGGTTATCACAGGAGGAAATGGGCTCAGTGAACCAAGCTCTAATCTTGGATAAGGCTGTTTGCATTTCACTTAACACTAAATCTTTTGGGAAAGATATGAATCTAATTATTCTCCCTCCAACCATGGGTAAATAGTAGGGCAGACTGGGTTCTTTAACCTTGGCATGGCAACTGGTATAGAAGAAAGGAAAACTCTGAATTCAGACTTGTTAAGAAAGAATTAACTTAGTGTCACATCCTACTCGTGTGGAAGGGTTGGTTAAAATACTTTATATATATAGGGGTGCGGGTGTGTATGTTTACATTTAGAGATGGTTTGTTTGTTTAGGATTAAGGCATATCAACCTTTGTTGGTTATTTAATGCTGAATCAATTTTTATACAAATAAACACTTCTATTTCAAACAATTCAGTTTAACATAAGTACGCAGTTTAATTGTCAAAAACATTTCTATTTCAAACTATGCAGTTTAGTCAAACAGTTTTAATTCAAACAATTCAGTTTAATAAGAATAGTTTTTGTTTACACACAGTTAAATGTCAAAACAACTCTATTTCAAACAATTCAGTTTAGAGTAAGTACAGTTTCAATATCAAAAACAGTTCCATTTCAAACAATTCAGTTTATCATAAGTACACAGTTTAAATGTCAAAACAGTTCTATTTCTAGTAATTTTGTTTAGTAGTAAGTACAAAGTTTAGTTCTATTTGATCCATAGATAGGACCCTATCAGGTGTTACCACTCCAGGCCAGAGTGGACCTGGGAACGATGGTAATAAAGGGGTACTCCGCATTCCCCAAAGCTCCTGCATTCCCGGAACTTCACCATCAGATTGTTTAGTGTCATATCCAGCACGCTCATTGTAGGGTCTTATCCCTCTGCAGAGATATTTATAGTTGGATTGGAATTGGCAAAAGAATATAATTATGTAGGTAATTCTTGCATATAGTGTTAACCAGTAGGAGTTAATATATATGTATGCCTATATAAAGACTCATCTTTTAATCTGGTATGGAGCACAACTCATGTTGAATGTCTTGGGCAGGAATAACCTGGCAGAACCCATCCTTTTCTAGGTCTGGTCTAAATTCAGAGGGTTTTTTTTTCTAGACTGGTTACAATACCAATGTAAAAGAGCCCAGTCTGCTCTTATTTTTGCCCATAGCTGGAGAGAAAATACGTATATAAATTCATTCCATTCCCCAAAATACTAGAGCTATGAGAAATGCCAACAGACTTCTTCAGGAATTGAACTTGGGTTGATGAGTCCTCTTCCTATGACAATAGATTTTATGCCACGAGTATATATGTATGTCTGTCATGAGCTAATTTACGTGTCTCAATAAACATAGATGTAGTTTGTCTGTGTATGAAAACATAAAAGTACATTCAAGCACACTCATCCATATAAGTATTCACATATACATGTATATATATATATATATATATATATATATATATATATTGGTCAGTTTTTGTTGGATAATTACTGCATCCAAGACAACCCTCGAATTTTCCCTACCTCTTAAAACCCACCCACCTGCCCTTGCACTTATTTTAGTTCTTTGTCCTTGTACCCAACTCATTAGCATTTTATGACTTTTTGCATCAAGACAGATGAGGTCTGCTGGCAGTCAAGTATGGCCACAAATATTTACTGTCTTTTAATGTTTTTTCTAAGAATCTGTTTTAGAACTGTTTTTAATGGTCTTTTAAACTATATCAAAGAATTTGTGGTTCTTTGGAATCACTGTCTATTATCTGGCCGGCTATTGATGTATTGAATTTATTGGCATTTCCAAAGTCTTTGATGTTTTTGTTGTCTGAAAAAAAAAATTTTTAGGTCTTTTTTAAAATTTTTATTTTCTGTTTTTATTATTTTTTTCTCATAGGAAATTGAAAAAACTTTGAATTTCAAAATCTCTATTGAAATTCAACAACCATATGACATTTTACAGATGTTGAGTATGGGCAAGACAGTGAAGATAAAAAAAAATTCAATAGTTAAAAGAAATAAAGGTAAGTAAATGAGTCAAATAATAATAATGTATACAAAATTAGCTAAGAAAAAATATACATACATATCAATATACAAACACTCACTGTGACTTCATTTGTACTGGATGTGAGTTTACAAATCTCTAAAAACTTTTCTTTTTAATATATACATCTCTATGTATTTTTAAACATCTACATTCAACAATTTCTTTTTCATATTAGTATATATTGTACACATAGTTTAATATAAGCTTCGTAAATGCAGTATTACCAATATATATATCTACCCAAACCCTGCCACATAAGCAGGATGCAACACAAGGTCAATTTCTCTACAAAGTTCAAAAGGTTTGAATCCAGAGTTTTCCTTCTGTTAGAATGGTCGTCATACCAGGGTTAAAGAGTCCGGTCAACCATACTATTTACCCATAGCTGGAGGGAGAATAATTAGATTCATACCTTTCCCTAGTGAGTTAATTCCATGTGAAAAGGCAAACTACCTCATTCAGTATTTGAACTCAAGTCACTGTATTCATTCTGTTGATGGTCACCATTACACAACTTTTTTTTTTTAAAGTTTTTTTTTCAACTAAACTAAATATCATCATCATCATGGCATAAAGGCAACATAGGTTCCCTTGAAAGTTTCTTGCCATTCATCCCTATTGGCCATTGCCCTTGGAAAGTACTTTTTATACCATCCACTGTCTACATAGAGTTTATAAATGTAAGTTTTTGCCAGTCAGCCAATACTGGTGTGTCCATGCATACAAGATCATTGGAGAATGTCACTCATAAATTCATCCTAACAACACTAGCAATATTCAGCATGTTTTGCTTGTCTAACTTGGATGGCTTATGAGATGAGATGTCAGTTGCTGTACAGCAGCTGTTTTGAAGTCATTTGTTCAAAACAAGAATCCAGCATCCTTATGTAGTATACTCATATAATTTTACCTGGCTTTTACTGAGATGTCTGGCATTCGTGCCGGATGGGGTATCGAAACTAATGGCAGAGTTGAAGCTGAAAGGCCCCAGGCTTCGGCTGGGCCACCTTTGGGTGTGCAAAGTGCAACATTGACACCTTTGTCTCCCTTGTATAGCACTGGACCTTGCTGTCCAATTTAAGCTATAATCAGGCATACGTGCCTGGACCCAGATTTGGGCCCACGTCCAGCTAGGCTCATCAGGCCCACATTGCACTAAGTGAGCCAATGAGCTGCATAGACCAGGAGTGTTTGAGCCTCGACTTGTGCCCAACCTTCCACTCCCCTAATCCCCACTTTAAGCCGACCTTCAGGTCATTGACCTTGTGTCAAGTCCTGTGTGATGAGAGGCAGCGACAAATAACTCATATAGTTTTTTTTCTCTAGGCATTTAGTTAAAGTCCAAGAGATTTTTTATTATTTCTAATGAATAATTATTCATTCAAAACAAACATTAAATATTACAGCATTATTCATAAAAAAAGTTCTCCCTTAACATTATTTTGATGAAAAAAATAATTTTCATTGAAACTAATGATAAATAAGTAAGTTATCAACCATTGTTGAGGGCAATCTGAAGGCTCCCTTTTTAATAGCTACTACACCTAGGTATAGGGAAGGATGCAACTCCTTTCCCTAGATTGCTCTACTTAACCTTGATCCATACCTTATAATGCTGTGTGTTAAGCAAAGAGGCATCAAGTACCATTTTTTTGAGTCTTTGGTATGACTTGACCTGGAATTGAACCCTAGTCTCTTGGACCATTGGCAAACACTCTACTCATGGGCTGATCATGATTTTATTATTTCTTGTTAAAAATTATACAATCAAAGCTGATATCATGAGGTCTTATTCATAATCAAAATCCATAGCATTGCAACTATTTTATAAGAAATTCAAATATTTAGCTGTCAAGAAATAAGAACACCCCTTCAAAAGAACCTCTTTCAAATCAATATCTAGTACAGTCATATTAATTTTTTCCTCCTGCTGATAGTCTTGATGACATAGACCTCATAAAATTTGCATAGTTACAGTAATTTTTTCCAACCTGACAGTATGCAGTCTTTCATTTATGTCTTGTTGAAAGGCTGTTATTTTTATCTTTCACATAGAAAATTAACCTTTTATTTAAAAAAATTGGAAAAGAATGTACTTATTTGTGAGCAATACAAAATCAAGATATCTTCTTCTTATTATTATTGCACTCTTTGCTTGTTTTCACAATAGTCTTAGTTAATAACTTTTACATGAATTTGAGTGACAACAAATCTCAGTTCTTCAGGACTCTTTGCAGTTATCCAGCTGATCTTAGCACTGTTGTTGTCTTCCCCAGACTCTAGTTACCTCCATCTCTTTTCCAGGTACTTCATGATTGTTCCAAGTTTTCCAACTACCATTGGTATCAATGTCACCTTCATGTTTCCAAGTTTTTTCAGTTCTTGGGCAAAATCTAAGTATCTATCTTGTTTTTTACTTTCTTTTAATTCCACTCTGCATTCTGCTGGAATAGTGAATTTCACCTGCTGAAAAATTGTTTTCTTTTTGTTAACAACCACAAAGTCTGGTCTCATTGGGTGTCCCTTTCATATGGCCTTGTGCCACATCTAAGTAAAATGCTTAATAAATTACAACCACAAAGTCAGGTCTTCTAGTTCAGATGGGGTGATCCATTTTTATATCAAAATCCCTGATAGTTTTATATTTCATTTTCCTGGACAGATTCTAGTCTGTGCATTGGTCAGTAGCTTCCAAATTCAGTCTTTTGCACAATAACCAGAAGATCTCCGTCCCCAACCAGTCATGGCTTCTTTTGTACTGCTTCTCTGCTAGTTTGCTACATTCGCCTATCATGTAATTGATTGTCCCATCTCTCATTTCACATTACTAACACTTGTTATTCTCCTGAGTCTTATCTTTTCTATCTTTTACAATGTTGGTTCTCATGGCATTGTTCTCAGCTGCTCTCAGAGTAATTCAAGTGAGTCCCATTGGTACAATGGCTAATGTACCAGACTGTGACTTCATAGTGAGTTCAAACTCGACTATTATATTCACTTTCAGACAAAAACTCTTGGGAAATGTATGAACCTCCTTATTCCCCCACCCACCAGCTATGGGTTAAATAGTCCCATTACTGTTCTTCTACAAGGGTGGTTTTTTGATTTCTTTGTTTAATGGCATATAAACCTTTGTGGATTATTTAAAGCCAAAGCAATTCCTGTAGAAGACCAATAGTGATACTATATAAGCCATTTCTGGGAGGATAAAAGGGTTCATATTCTTCCTAAGTCAAAAAATGAATGAAATAGCATTCTAGAATTCAGACTGGCTTTCAACAATTCCACAGTTTAACTCTTTAACCATTATGCCATGGGGACTCCTCTGAAGGATGGTTTTGGGATTTAATAACCCATAAAACAAAGAAACCAAACCAAACCAAACCAAATGAAGAGCCATTCAGGTTTTTTTCATTAGGAGTTCTTCAATATAGCCTATTCAAACCATTTTTACCCTTGTTATTACAGATGTGGTAGTTTTGAGTTGTGCAAATTTCTGAGATGAAGCATTGTTATTATTAATTTTTGATGACTCTATCTTTCATCTTATTTCAGTTGGGTTTTTTTCTCCTGGTGTTTGGCATTTTAAAATAGAAAATTATAAGCTGGTTGTATTTTTTAAATTTTCTTTCCCAGGTTTTTTTTTTTCTCTATCATCCAAAAATAATTAATAAAAATGAAAAAAAAACTTTGAATAAACCGAGAAAGCTTACTGATATACGTAGACTTTGATGTAATATTTAAAAGAGCTGATGTCTATTTAATTTTGTTGTGTTCATGCACAAATTTAAAAGCTGATTTTTTTTATTTGTTTTTATTATTATTTTTTTTATTTTTTTATTATTTTTTTTTTGTTGATTGCATCATACAACATCCATAAGTGATAGATATTTGACAGTCATTGTAGTCGATTGTAGATTCTGAGATAAACAAGGAGATAATGGATTTGCTTGGAGCCAGGGTAAAGACCACATGCAAGGGGCTTGAAAGGTTGTATTGCATATCACTCAGGAAACTATTATTTTATTTGCAATGACATCAAGATATTGATGATAAATTAATAACAGATAATCAGATTCCCTGATAATGTTTCTTTATCCAATTTTGTTTTTTCTTTCTTTTTCTTTTTTTTTTTTTTTTTTATAAGTTCAAATTTATAATAGAATGAGTATTAAACTTTCTGCTTTACCAAACATTTAAAAGGTCACCGTGACATTGCCATTTCATGTTTACCTCAGCCTCTCAGCATCAAACAATGAATCAGTTATTTTTAATCTATTTTTTAAAATTTCTATTTTATTCATTTATTTATAAAAGAAAATTATTTTTGTTTTTGTTAGAAGGAAAAATAATTTATTGCGTTTTTTTGTTTTTTTGATATTTGTGCTTTTACAAAATTTTTTTAGTGATTTTAACTTATTCTATTTACCCCTTAGAATCCTGGAACTGACACACTCTATCAGCTAGGCTTAGAAAATACTGACTGTATCCCTGTCATAGGAGTATCTCCCCTATAAAAAAAAAAGTGGGTGGTTGGTTATAAGTGTAAATTACATTTGATAGAGAGGCTCCTGTTCTGGAGATCTGAAGAATTTCCATGACTTCTAGATCCACTTTAATATGAGGTGGTTATGACTGATAGGATCACATCTATTGGCCAAATTGATCAGTTTAAAAATTATTTGTATTCAACTGGTCTATGCGCAAAAAAATTTCAAGATAAATGTACAATGAATGAGATTTCCTTACGTCTAGGTATAAAATAACCCTGAACAGGTCGACATGCGGTTAAGATCAATCAATCTGGGTCACTATGCCCATGGACCACTCAGACCTTGGCTCCTGGCAGACAAAAAAATGAAAATGTAAAATGTTGTAATCTCTTATTTACCAGTCTTATAATCATCATGAAGTCACGATGCTATCACAGATTTCCCTAATTCTCTCTCTCCATCCATCTCTATCATCCATCACTCCTGGTAAGTTTTCCCAACTACATCTTGTGTCCACACAGAGCCAATGAAGATAAGTTCTTGCTGTCTGACCAATACTGGCACATCCATGTGTAAAGGTCCATAGAACATCCCTTTTAAGTTTTTTCTTGCTTCTCCAGCAATGTACTTCATGCCTTGTTTGTCTTACTTTGATGGTTTTAGAGATGGGAGGTACAAGGCTGTACTGCTGTTGTTTTGTAGAGTGTTGCTTCCAGGATTTGTTCAGTATAGCTCATAGCATTCTTGTGTAGTTCCCATCTAGCTTTTTCTTAATACATTTTGTCAGGATCCATGAATGCATCAATATAACTGCTGCTTGGAAGAAAACCTCTATAATTATATTGAATTAATCAAACTTCAATATGACTGATAGCCAATCAATAGCAATCCACACCATCTCTATGCACATATTCACATCACTTTCAGTAGATGAGACACTACTGTCTAAGAACATGAACTTACTTGCTAATTTGGGCACCTTGATTATCAAGCTGGACTGGCAAACTTTCATGAGTGATTTCGAGTTTCAATTGGTGCCCCATTCATACAGCTAAGCAAAAAGCTTAGTAAATTATCACTTACTTGTCTATTAATTTCAGAGGACCACTATTAAAAGTAGAGATCCATTCATATGGAGACTGGTACTTTCTGCTGCATGTTCCAGGCTATGCAGCGGGGATTCTGATTGGATAGGTGTATTTGCAAGAAGCACTATATCATCTGCATAGCCTGTGTCTGTTATAGTTTCTTTGAAGTATTGTCTGTTTCTTGCCTTTTATTAGATCTATTAACATTCAAAGTACGTAGTCTTGGTAGATTATAAATAGATATGGTGCTGATGTATCTCTTTGCAGAACTCCAGCAACAATGTTGAAGAAGTCTGCGTCTATTTAGTCAGCAAACCTTGACTTTTGTGTTTCTATTGAGCATCATAACGGCTGTAACTATTTCTTTGGGGGAGACTATGAACTTGAAATATTTGCTCCATCTTCCCTCTGTGTATGGATTCAAATGCCCAAGAGAAATTTATAAACAATAGTGTTTCCTCTAGATTTTTGAAAATAGTCCTTCAATGATTCAACAGTGTGTTAGAATCAGTGATGTTGTGGATCAATTTCTCCAAAAATCATTCTAATTTTTCTAGGGAATTTTCTCAATTTCAGGTTTGATATGACTGAGAAGCAGAGCATAAAAAACCTTAGCTGCTGTAGAAGTAAGACTTACGCTTCTGTAGTTCTAAACGATTCTTGTGTCCCCTTTCTTAGGGAAGAGTAAGATGCAACCTTTGTCTATCTCTCTACTGTTTGTTGTTTATATACGACATTGCTAAATTGAAGAACTAAGTCATCAATTTTCCTTGTTTTCCATACTTCTGTGGGTATTTTGTCAAGGCCTGCCACTTTTCTGTCTTTGATTTTTGTTCGAATAACATTGAGTTCTTCTTGAGTAAACTGTGCTAGTTTGATGTCAAGTTGGCTATTAATAATTTTGGTAACTTTGTAATATAATTGTGGAGGGATTTTTTTTATATTATCATTTTTCATTTTATATATCTTGCCTTTCGGTTTAGTTAGGCTGAGAACCTTTCGGCTTAGTGCATGGGTTAGTTAGGTGCACACATTGAGTGTAGGTGTTCACGCATGCGCGGGGCGGATATGACAATCAGAGATGTCTCAATAAAAACCTCAGATAGGAAATGAGACCGGAGATGTGAATGACATCATGCCTGGAAGCGCTGAGGATTTTGGAATTTGAAAAAAAAAAAGAGAGTTGAGATTTGGGCTTGGACAAAGCAAGTTGATTTTCAGAGCTCGCTGAGGTGAGACCAGTTGGGTCTACGAAATGTGCCACATGTGGTGGGGTCAAGTGGAAAAGTCAGCATAGTAAGAAATTGTGTCTCTCTCTCCTCATGTCGAAAAACCTTAAACTCAAAAAGGTAATAAAAAGTTTAATACCTGAACCAATTGCGTGTTTTTCGGATTCCTATATGCATATGAACATTATGAACATTATATGTGTATGAACATTACGAATGTTGTATGTATATGTACATTATGAACGTTGTATGTATATGTACATTTCATGTACTCATATCTGGCTAGGGGAGTTTCCAAGCAGATTCTTTAAATGTTATTTCCATGTCTGTATTCATTGTTCTTGGCTGGCAGCTTTTAGTTTAGCTCTTAAGGTGCTCTTTTTTTTTTCTCACTTCATTTATTGTCTACCAGGCTATTTATGATTGTCTATCTTTTACTGACTTTCTTCTTTTATTGATCTGACCTTAAATGTATTCTTGCTGTTCTTTTTGGTATGTGTTACTTCTCTTTGTGCTCTCTTGAGTTTCTGTGTATGGACATTTGAAGGGTTTCTTTTATTACATAAGGACATTATTTTCATGTCTTTTGATTTTTTCCTAATTTCAAGTGACTTCCATAGAACTCTACATTTGGCTCTTGGTTTGATTGGTATGCATTTTGCTGCTGCTTACATGTAGATATTGATGATGTTTTCCAATTCATCATTCGGACTATGTGTTTCAGATATTTCCTGAAGGGTATCAAATTTGTTCCTTACAGTTACCACTTATTTATTGCTAATATCTCTATTGGTGAGTGAGGACTAGTCGCAGCATGTGGTTTTCACTGTTTGTATCTTATAGCAAAGCAGAAATGAAGATTCCTCAGTTGAAATGTAGATAAATTGACTTTTATGTAATGATACAAATTCTGACTGCTTGGGCTCAAAGGATAATGGCATATCAGAACTTATTTTCTTCCTCTGAACTAGCTCAAAAAATATCCCTCCACCAGATCTGATTTGTGAAGTGGAGGTATCTGGCAGGCAAATTTTTGCCAAGATTTATCCTTTTTTTACCAAACCTTATTTCATTGTACTACACTATTATGCCTCATTATCATCATTGGAGTTTCCCTACTCTTTCTTGCCATCCATACCTACTATCCATCTCTCCAGGTAGGTTCTCTGGGCAGCATCAAGTGTCTGCTGATGTATGTAAGTTTTGCTGATCAGCCAGCCCTGCTGCATCTATGTGTCAGAATCCATAAGAGAACGTCACTTATGAGTTCATCCTGACTTCTTCATCAATTCCCCACATATCTTGCTTGGATAGTGTTTGAGACAGGAGGTAAGTGACCATACAGCTGCTGTTTTATAGGGTGTTGCTTCCAGGATTTGTTCAAGATAGCATGTAGCAATCTTGTGTAGTTTCCGTCTAGATTTTTTTTCCTATATTTTGTTAGCATCCATGTGGTAGATTCTTATAGTAGTATAGACATAGCTCCTGCTTGGAAGAAATCCTGTATTATTTTATTGGATAGATAAACAACCAATGAAAGATTATGATATTCAATTTATCCTTATTGATATTATTATTCATATGTACTTGATTTGTTGGTGCAAAAGACCTCTTAAAAAAAAAGAGAAAAAAATTGACTGAAAAATGTATTTCTGGACTTTGTGTTCAAAAATCTTTTTGTTAATCTTTTAAAGAAACTTTTTATGCTTTAAAGGTCATATTGAAATTTGATATCTCTTAATAAGATTGCACTCAATAAACTTTTGTATGTTTACAAAAATTCTAACATTTAAGCATTTGATCAATAACTTAGTGCAAATTTAATTAATATATTTTTTCAAAAAGTATCAAGACTGAATCTGTATTCACCAAGACAGAAATGAACAATGAATGAAACATTAATTTTCTTCAAAATAAGCCCCTTGGCATTAAATACATTTATTCCAATGAGTTTTCCATTAGTCAAAGCACCATTCGACTAACTCTTTTAAAATGTTGTAAAACTGGTGGGGGCGTCTGAGTTTTCCTCGATCTAGTATTTTTGATCATTTTCAATTAGTTCACATCTGTATTTTGAGGGACAGGTAACCACTCTTAAAATGTTTAAATCAATTATGGTCATTATGACTAAATATTCTTTCATTTCCTTCCTCGTTCCAAATTCCATGAGTAGATCTTTTGACTTAGAGATAATAAAGTCTTGAAATAAAAGTTTGTAAAACAATGTAAAAGGAGGTGCTTGTGGTATAATGGTACTATTTACCAAACCCCTCCGCTCGGGCAGGATATGACACAAGGTCAATTTTTAAGCGGAGTTTAACAGGTTTGAATTCAGAGTTTTCCTTCTCCTAGACTAGTTGCCTCACCAAGGCTGAAGAACCTAGTCCGTCCAACTATTTACCCATAGCTGGAGGGAGAATAAGGGGGTTTATACCTTTCCCAAGGGTATTTGCCCGAAAGTGAACATAATAGCGCAACTGGAGTACGAACTCGCGTACTACGATTCCGCAGTTCATCGCTTTAACCATTACACCACGAGGTATAATGGTTATTGTTGTAGGAAGTTGATTTGGCTATCTGAGTTCAAATCCTGAATGGGGCTGTATACATTTCACATAACACTAGTTTACCGAGGTGCCCATGATGTAATGGTTATCGTCGTAGGAAATGGACACGGTGACACAAGTTCAAATCCTAGACGAGACTGATTGCAATTCACATAGCTCTAATACCCTTGGGAAAGGTATGAATCCTATTATTCTCCCTCCAGCTATGGATAAATAGTAGAGCAAACTAGGTTCTTCAGAGTTGGTAAGGCAACTAGTCTAGGAGAAGGAAAACTCTGAATTCAAACTTGTTAAACTCCTCTGAAAAATTGACCTTGTGTCATATCCAGCCTGAGCAGAGGGGTTGTTAAATATGCATAACACTAGTTTTCTTGAGAATAGCCTGAATCCAACTATTTTCCTTCCAGCAATAAGTAAATAGTTGAGCAGACAGAACTCTTCAATTTTGTCATTGCAACTGGTATAGGAGAAGAAAAAGTCTGAATTCAAACTAACTGTAGACCTACAGCATGATGGGCTCTAAGAGCCAATTTCTGCCCAAGGTAAGCTACCTAATAGTGCCACCATGACCTAACAAGGATTGAGGACCTTTGAGAGAATAATGAAAATTTATTTTGATTCAAGTAAATTAAATAAATAAAAATAAAATTGAAATATCTAATGCTTTTTGAAACAGATTTTATTAATTTATCTTCTTTGTTCCTATTTTCAGTTTTTAAAATTTTCTCTGCATACCACATAATACGATACCAAATGAAGGAAATATTTGTCTAAATATTTGGGTTGGTAGAATGGGAAAATATTTCACAATGTTTGTTGTTTTTTAATCCTTCTTTGTAGTTAAAACTCAAAAACAGAAATTATTTTTTACATAGAATTAAAAACAGTTTTTGATAAAATCTAAGATATAAAGTTTCAAGTGTGGGTCACGCAGGGAGGATCAAACTCATTATGGTAGCAATAGTCTTAGAGATTTACCTGTTAACCATTGCTCTATGGGAAGGCAACAATAGATATTGACTTAGCTTTGCTTAATCTAACAAAACGTCTCAATAGTGAGGCACCTAGTTAGAATCAAGTGCACAACTGCAATTTAACTTGCAAACTAGTAGGTTGTTTACTATAAATTTTTGCGATTGTTACTTCAAAGACAACAGCAGTAATTTTTCTTGAATAATGATTTAAGGGTTAAAACCTCATTACCATTTACCCAACAGTAACTTTCTTGGTTTTATACCACAAGCAACAATACCAAGCAAATGCAGCTTCTACCTGATTTTAGAACCTTTTGATACATTCCTATTTTTCTGCTGGTGACAAGCCAAGTTAAGTCAGATATTCAAAGATTGAATCAACATTAAAACCTTAGCATCCAGCTTCAGTGGGAAATATATTGCTAGCCAAGCCATCTTGTACACATCACTCATGCACAACACAGACTTTTCCAGTTAATGTTGATATGCCCAGTCAATATTTTTCTCAAAAGGAACCGTTAACTCAATGACATGAATTCTTTTTGAATTAACTGATCAGATCTCAAGATTGGGTCCTGGGCGGCTTATATTATCTCAACTGGCAAGGTGAGATAATGTTCCAAATCTACTGTGACACTCCAGTCCATGTAACTTATTTGGAAATGTAATTCTGCAAATGTTTCCTTCTTGTACAAAATTTAGTAGTTGTTTACATTACAAAATTATATTAGCAGCTTCACAACATTTGTTTGTAGAGGGAAGTCACTGTGATGTAGCAGCAAGCTCTGACATTGTAGTAAGCAAGTTCAAAATCCAGTCATTAGATAAGATATGAAGGTTGATATGCTATTAAAAACTGTTATGGTACCTACCTTATGGACTATAATGAATTCTTCCTATTACTATGAATACTGGAAGAATATTTATCTCATTGTTAAGTTCTCTCCAGCCTAACACTTAGCCAGTCAGACGGATGTTCCACACTCTTTTACCTCTGCTGTATTTATACTTTCATTTAATATACTTGTTTCACATAATCCCGAGTTCGTATCTTTCTTATGGACCTTTCACTGGTCCACAACAAAAACAAAGAAACCAAACCTATTCTTAGCCATGGAAAGGATCTGCAACACCTGGTTGTGTCTTCAATGGTAGCTTTTCAGCAAATTCTCACAACCAGTACAAATATGTCTGAGGCATGCATCATATTGGTCAGATTTTTTGACTTCCACAATTTCAAGTTGACCGGCATAGGTAGGGTATTGCATACTGTCTTTATTAGAAACTTATTCTCTTTGGGTCTATCTATTTGATATGTACATATTTCTTTGATATTTTCCTAGTAAAATATGATTCAGTGCACCACCTGCTTCCTTAAAGCAGAACGAGATCTGTATTTGTGTCTTACTGAGAGATTCTTTATTCTTATACTGAATAGGATATGAGTTAGCCTTCCTCAGAGCTTATTCTTTATTCCTATTTCCAATATGTGATATTCCTTTCTGTCATAGAAGTGACAACTTGAATGAGTTGCAATAAAAGGCAACTAGAATTAGGAAGATAAACAATAATACTAGAGTCTGTCTAAAGTTTTCCAATATTTTTGTAACATGAAGTACAATCATACTGCTACTGATGCTTTTCCTAAGGTCATGAAGATGATGAACCACACTAGGATGTGAGATGCCGACCTTAACTGATACTCTCCAAGTATTACTCACTGGATTTGCCTCTATCAAATCCATGGTTTTCTTGTTACTTGACCTAGCCAGATCATCAAGGTTCTTGCAACACAAGCATAATTTCTTGAACCATCTGGTTACTGTTCTGTGATTGACTGCACCTTAACCCTTTGCATAACAAATGTTTTTAATAGCTTCAATGGTGCCATGGCCAAGTTCAAACTCATAAAGCATAAGTTCTTATATTAGATGACATTACATGTTAATCTGTGCAGCTTTCAAATCACACATGGAGTGAAGCTAGTCACAATGTGTCAGATCACAAACTACCATCATACTAGGAACCACAGCAAGTACCTTTCATGGCTTCAAATGCTTTGATCATATGATCAACATGCCACAAACTAGCATGTAACAAATATCACAAAACTTCTGACTCACCTTTGTAGTCAAAATTATGATACTATTTACTAACCCCTTCGCTCGGGCAGGATATGACACAAGGTCAATTTTTAAGTGGAGTTTAGCAGGTTTGAATTCAGAGTTTTCCTTCTCCAACACTAGTTGCCTAACCAAGGCTGAAGAACCTAGTCTGTCCTACTATTTACCCATAGCTGGAGGGAGAATAATTGGATTCATACCTTTCCCTAAGGGTATTAGTGCTATGTGAAATGCAATCAGTCTCGTCCAGGATTTGAACTCGTGTCGCCATGTCCATTTCCTATGACGATAACGACTACATCATGGGCACCTCCAAATTATGATAATGACTGACAGAACTACAACTAAAAATTAAACAAATATATACATTAATTTAAATAGGAAAAAACTCTTGATTTACATTCGACCAGTCCATTGGCCTAACCATTAGAATGTTTGCCAAAGGCCTAGGTGACTAGGTTCAATCCTAGATTGAGTCATACCACAGACTCAAAAAATAGTACTTGATGCTGCCTTGCTTAGCACTCAGTATTATAAGGTATGGATCAAGAGTAAAGTGGAGCAATCCAGGGAAAGAAGTAGTGCCCTTATAACACCTTGATGTACTAGCTATTGAAAGGGAAGCCTTTGGGTCCACCTCGACTACAATTGCCAACAACTTTACATTGGTTTTGATTAACAGCACCTCCACTCTCCTTAGGACCCAGAAAGGGACATTAGTCAAGGTATCACTGTATTATGAATTTACTAACTCTTCTGCACAAACAGAATGTGACATCAGGTCAATTTTTTAAGCAAAGTTCAACAGGTTTGAATTCACAGTTTTCCTTCTCCTATACTGGTTGCCATACCAAAGTTAAAGAGCCCAGTCTGCCCTACCATTTACACAGAATAGTTGGATGCAGACCTTTCCCAATAGTATTAGTACTATATGAAATGCAAACAGCCTCATCCAGGACTGAACTCAAGTTACCGTAATGACACTAACCATCACACCATAAGCACCTCCTCTTCTTGTTGCTTTTTATTGCAACTCACACAGGTTGTCACTTCAATGACAGCAAGAAACAACTCATTGAAAACAAGAATAAAAAATAAGTTCTGGGGGAGACTAACTCTTATTCTCTACGGCATAAAAAACAAGAGTATAGAATAAGCTTTGGGGGAGACTAACTCACATTCTCCACAGCATAAGAAATAAGAATATAGCATAAGGGCTGGGGGAGACTGACTCTACAGCTTAAGAAACAAGAATAGAGAATAAGTTCCCAGTGAGACACCAATTCACATCATCTGCTGTAAGGAAATTATTTTTAAAATCAATTGATTAAATGAAAAATTACTTTTTCCAAAATTATAATGGTGCGTCATGCTTAGAAAAATTGGTGAATGCTGTGTTAAATTTGGGACACACTAGTTTAAATAATATCTTTATATCTCTCACTAAAATGAAGACAAAATAACAAGTCTGAAGCAAATACTTACACAGAACAATAATCTACTAATATAAAAAGAACATTTTCAGAATGTATTAGATTATATTGAAAAGACGAAATATAATTTAATATCGCATTATCTTGAACTTTGCCTTGAAACTAATCATTGATCATAAGCCTGAGTGGAAATATCATTTGAAACATTCATATTGCTGAAAGATCTCAAAGGGGCCTTCAAAATAATAAGACAAGAAGACATAAATCCGAAGCTTTAGTCAATATAACATGCGACAACGTCAATTATATTATATTAAATAAGATCATATATTTCATTTCATTATTGTAACTATCAGCAAGACCTAAAAGCATGTGCTACGATATACTTTGAAATGCTGGTGTTACCGTTATCTTCTTGAGGTCTTGCAAATAATGAAAAGCCTACAAGGTTTAAGACCAGTTCAGTCTTTGACATAAAAAGACATCAGTTGAAGTTATTATTGAATATAATGCAATACCATATTATATTAGGCTTTATTATATTATTCTAATCTGCTTGTAAGATGTCAAGAATGTGGGCTGAGATCTCAAGAAATGAGAAGGTTGAAGGGAGATCTCATTTAAAGACTTCAAAATAATGAAAAGAGATGAAGGCATGGCACTAAAGTAACTTTTATATTGGATATTAATCAAGATAACATATAAAAGCATCCATTGAAGTTATATTACATTATATTATATTATATTATATTACCATTGCAACTGCCAACAAAGGATCTCAGCATGTTGAAAGAGATGATCATCACTTCTGAAATAAGAATTCTACAAAGATATTATTCTCAATTCTCCAAAATAAAATAAGATAAGATAAAATAATATGCAAAAGAAAAAAATTAAAAAATACCAGTAAATATAACTGTTTACATTGGGAAATTGTCAATATAAGTCTTGGAGTTCATCTTGTCTTGGAAGAAACATAATATTGAACTGAATTTTCTTCAGTAAATAAAATGTAAAGGAAAGGAATATGGTGTAAAGTTGCAGAATATATATATATATCTTTACTTTAAGAAAAAACCAAAGACCGGTTAATTTAGGATTATAAATTTATTTCCATCCTATTTTTCAGTTTCTGGTGTAAACCAGATATTAAGGAGTTACCTCCTCATTTTATTGAATTTCCGTTTTTTATTTACCTATTTATTTTATTTTCAAATTTCTTCCGTTCGTTATGATTACGATAATTTAACTTTTTTATTTATTTGTTTAATTTATTTCTTTTCATGTTAAGTTCGATAATTAACTTTTAAGAGAAATATTAATGCTTATATTAATTTCGATACCATTTATTTAGCTACCTATTTTTTCCTAGTGTGCATATTGGATACGTTTTTTTTCCGAAGGTAAATAATATCATGAATTTTGCAAGAAATAATAATTAATAATAAAGATTTAAATGTATCATTTTCCATTAGAAATGATAAAAATCCTTGCATCTTTGCATTAGAAAATAATTAAATTTTTATAAAAAATTAGTCGAATTATAATTATCAACAGGCAATACTATATATATAAAGTTAATGACCATAGTCAAGGGTGACCTGAAGATTCCTTTTCCATTAGTTACTACACTGAGGTGTAGGCAAAAGTGCCGCTCCTTTCCCTGGATTGCTCCACTTTATCCTTGATCCATACCTTATAATGCTGAGTGTTAAGCATGGGGCATCAAGTACCATTTTTGAGTCTTTGGCATGACTTGATCTGAGATTAAATCCTGGTCTCCTAGGCCATTGATGAACAATTTACTCACTAGGCCAATGGGCCAGTATTTGTTTGCACACACATAGTACAAAAAATTCCTCGAATTGTCACTAACACGGACAATATTCAGCAAAAGTCCTATTTTTTCAAATATATATATATTTTTTTTTTTTCTTTTATATATATATATATAAAAATATATATATTTTCATATAAATATATATAATTTTATATATATAAGTATATATAGTTTTATATAAATAAATGTATATTTTATATATATGTATATATTTGTTTAAATATATATATATATATATATATATATTTTTTTTTTAAATATATATATATATATATATATATATATATATATATTTTTTTTTTAATATATATATATATATATTTTATGCAAAAGTTACTGATGATTAAGTAAAAATTGATAATTAAGTCAAAATATTCTTCTGTAATAATTGAGAGCTTAAAAGATAGCAAAAACATGGGTAAAGTTAAAAGATTTCTCTTATTTTTTAATTTTGAGTTGGAACACTTGTATGGCACAATAATGGGCATTCGTGTGTGTGTGTGTGTGTGTGTGTGTGTGTGTGTGTGTGTGTGTGTGTGTGTGTGTGTATACATATATATATATGTGTGTGTGTGTGTGTGTGCATGTGTGTGTGTGTGTGTGTGTGTTGGTGGGCAGCAGTCTTTCATTTATGCATGTTTGATTAAATAATAAAGACATATTTTGTCTATATAGTTTTATTAAGATCCTTTTAAGTTTTCTGATAAGTGTCATGATTTCATGTTGGAATTGGTGGATGAATTTACCAAAATTGTCCCGAGCGCTTTTGAACCTTTCATAGGCTATCATCAGGGGTTGCTTGCATGTATAAAGAGTGTTTTTTTAAAGACTTTTTGAGGTTTTTTATAACATTACAAAATTACATAAATATGATAGCACATGAAATTAATAAGTTACGATTACAAATCCTAGAAGCCCAACAAATAAAAATAAAAAACCTAAAATCAATAGAATTAATTTTGAAAATAGCGATAATGTTTTGAAATTTGTTTAGTTTTTTTGTTTTGTTTTTAAATATTCCATATTTCTTGATAATATTCTATTTCCATTGATAGCGCTCTGTTTTTTTAATTTGTCAGCATCTCAGTTTTATCCAACTCTGCATTTATGCAATTTTGTAATAATAGAAAAAGCCTAAAAATATCTTTCAAAACACTCTTTATACATGCAAGCAACCCTTGATGATGGCCTATGAAGGGTACATAAATACTCGGGACAATTTTGGTAAATTCATCCACTAATCCCAACCTGAAACCAAAACACTTATTAGGAACCTTGAAAGGATCTTAATAATGATAAGAAAATGTATATATATATATATATATATATATGGATGTATATGTGTGGATCTATGTGTATGTTCACGGATGGGTGGCCAAAGAAGGGATCTTATTTTCAGCATCTTGACCAGCGTCAGATTGTCTATTTTGTCATGAAAACCACATGAAGAGTTGTGCCTACATGAACCTGTGAGATCAGAAAAGGACAAAGGATGTTGGTCAGTTAGAAGTGAGACTCTGGTAGTAGAGATTCACACAGTCAAGCTCAGGAAACAGGGCAGCAGAGTCAGAAATGGGACATCAAGTGGTGAAGACAATAACCAGAGATGAATCAGCATCGTTGGTAGCCGTGTAGGATTTTCGCCAAGTTCTCACGATAACCATACACACACATAGAGTGCCAAAAATGTTACAAACTTCATTTTCTTATGCTTTGCTGTTCTGAATCTGTGTTTTGTCTTTTCTTTCTTCCACCCTCTATTTGTTGTTTATTATCATTATTTTTTATCATTATTTTTTGTTCAACATGTGAAATACCCACTCAGCCGGGTGTGAGAAGAAATAACATGGTCCACCACACTAGACAATCGAATGGCTTACCAGGCCTGCCAAGTGGGTTATTTCATACTAGAAAAGTTGCTAAGCTACCGTAAATTGAAGTATAGAAGTCAACTTTTAAGCCTGGAAAAAATCTCTACAACACTAGGTGATAACTTAGATGGCAGGGCTAAAATCCAAATCTTTGCCTCTGCTTGACCATTCTGTGGTAAAGATTTGGATCATAGTCCAGCTGCAGAAGTTGACCTCTAGTTTTGTAGAGATTTTTTTCTAACTTAAAAGTTAGACTTATTTGCTGCAATTTATGGTTAACTACAACTGAATTTTACTTGTGTCTTAACTAGATACACAAAGTGAAAAGGGAGATACATTCCTACCACCAGCTTTCACGACACCCACCTTCAAAAAGGCCCAAACTTAAATTTTAAAAATCCCTAAAAATTCCCCAAAATGTTACCAAGTTTTAAAATTTTCAGCAAAAATTCCACCTTTTACTTGTTTTTTTATACAAAAGTTGCTGAAAATTAAGTAAAAAATATGCTTTTGTTATAATCGATGGCTGAAAAGACAGTAAAATGTGTGGTTAAAGTTAAAAGATTTTGCCTACCTTTGAATTTTGAGTTAGGAAATTTCCAGAGTTGACATACATTCTATGCTACTATGTTGAAATTAAAGTTGTCAATGGCATGTAAAAACTTTCAAAAAGCCATTAGGGAAGTAGAATTGGATGGAACATTGAGTCAATTCAAAAGGTTTACAATGTCAAAGTTGAGCTTCTTGGCTTCAGGTAAGAAAATATTGAGACTGGTTGGATGAAAATGATAACAGACCACTAAACTTCTCAGCAACAAAAATCTGTTGCACCTGACATACCTTGAAGCATCAGATAAAAAGAAAAAGTCTTTCTTGCTGTCCCTCAGGTGGGTAAAATTTTTATTCAGGCAAAAGTTACAACAAATGAAAACCAGTGGTGGATGGGCATTTCTAAGAAAATTCAGAAAGCAAACAACTGTAAAGAAATGAAACGATGGATCACCTCACAGTTGATAAGGTCTAAAAAAGGATTAACAAAATCAACACTGGGAAGGTACCAAGTCTTGATAACATTCTCTCTTCTGGGAGTTATCAAGCTCACTATAGATGTCCAGCAACTGATATGAGATATCTTGTTGGCTACTTATGTCCCCTAGAACTGGATTGATGCTATCTTAGTCACACTGTAGAAAATGAAGGGATCCAAATCCAATTGTGGTAATAAAAGAAGTATAAACCTTCAAGGCTTTTGCCAAACTTTTGCTTAATCAACTAACAAAATGGATATGCCCTACTATTATATGAAAATGTCTATGTGGCTTATGATCAAGTCTTAGTATAATGGACATGATTTACTTCATTCAACTCAAAGAGAAATGTATCCAACATCATATAGCTCTTTATCAGATCTTTGTCAATTTTAATACTGTTCTAGTACTGTTTTTGAGGACTATCTTTCGCAAACTTTGCAGTCCACCTCAATTTGTTCACATGTCCATGCAACTTCATTGTGGCATGAAAGCTCATGTTAACTTCAATGGCTCAGTTTTGAAACCTATCTTCATCGATAATGAGGTTGTAGAGAAGAGGAAAATTTTGTATTTTGGTTTGGCGCACAAATTTATTTCAACACTTAATTTCACCCAATCAGGATGACTTATCCTATTCAGCCCGGACCTTCATTTCCGGCTTGCAAAATGGGAGAGCGGCCAAACACACTCCCTTTGGCTTGAGACGGCGACCAGAACAGATGTTCGTCTGGCCGTCCCTGCTTAGCGATGCTTTTTAACATAGCAACACCAGCAGCAACATGGACGCTCTACGAGGGAACCATTTAATTTATGGATTTCGTACAAGGAATCCCAGTTGAATATGAATTGGATGCATTCAACATGCCTTCCACAGGCACCACTTCACGTCACCCCAAAAATTGGCTATGTCGATCCGAGCGTAATTCCGCTCTCGACACACTAGCTCCCATTTCACCTCTGGTCCACATTAATGGAGATAACGCATACTCTCCCCCAAATACCAAATACAAAACTACACGGTGACTCTAAACACAATCCCTCACATGTCTGACAACACACGCTGCTTTCTCAACATCTCGCTACGCCATTTTGTCTCCAACACTAACAAGCCTAAACTCCATGAGTCTTGCAGCACCAAAAGCAAACCATATTCAAGACTGCAATAAAAACCTATTCATAAAAACACCTTTCGACCTTTGCCATCTTACTTCTTCATCATCCACCTTTTATTTCACACCAATTAGCGAGGGCCTTACAACACTCAGCGAGGAAACAACACAACGTAAACACACATACATTACACCCAACTTTCCCTCGCTAACAAACCAACTTCTCCAGCTAAAATTATCCTACACTAAACCTCATACCAAAACTCTGGCTACAAAATGGTTTCCTCTTGCTAAACAATAAAACTCACTTCAAACATCACTAAAAGGTTAAACAAGGTGACATTCCTGCTCCTACTTTTTTCTCCATATATTTTACTGGAACACTTGTGTATGCTTTCATTAATTGTGGCATTGACATCTACATTTGATTCAGATTTGGAGACACTTGTGGTGAAATGGTTATGGTGATAGGAGTTTAATTCCTGCTTTTCATATAGCGCAAATACTCTTGGGAAAGGTATGCATCCAACTATTCTCTCTCTAGCTATGGGTAAATAGTAGGGCAGACTAGGCTCTTTAACATTAGTATGGCAACCAGTCTAGAAAAATGAAAACTCTGAATTCAAACCGGTTCAACTCTATGTGAAAAACTGACCTTATATCACATCCTGCTTGTACGGAGGATTTGGTCAATACTTACATACTTTCAATTCTGAACCATAGGTAAAATCTTTGATCTCACATATTTCAATATAAAGACAAAGACTTTCTATACTATTGTTTCATTTTTGTTCCCCTCTGAAGATGCAGATCTCATTGCTCACACAAAAAAAAAAATGAATATGTTTTTTTTGACTCTCTTCTCCAGAGTATGCCAAATTTTGAGCTTACCATCAGTATGAAGAAGATAAAGATCATGTTCACTTCACTTTCTGTTGTTTGTCTAACCAAACATTGTATTCTATGTCAACTCTTTCTCAAGAAATAAATCCCTTGATTTGGAAATAAATCTATGAATTTGAAAAAACAACAAGGCCTCTGGAAACCACAAAAGCTGCATGGAGTCTAATAGAAGTATCACCATCAAAATCAAGTTTAGTGTCTATGAAGCATGCAGTTTATCTGTCCTTTAATACTCTTTGGAGACATTGACAACATATCACCATCAAATCCTAAGAAAGATTTCATTAAGCTTGTCTTAAGAGGATCCTAAACATCAAATAACAGTATCTAATGCCAGCAAGCCAAGACATCCAAGATATAAATGTAAGAAAAATTTTAAGGATGTTGTCAAAAACAACCAAAAACATTGAAGACTGGGAGCAGATCATGATATATCATTCAGCTTAGAAGAAAGTGATCTATGATGGCTGCAAAGCAGTGGTTCCCAATTTATTTGAGGCCATACTCCACTTTGGTATTTCTAAAATAACTGATGACTTCCTGTAATATTTAATTCTGACATATTCACAATTTTAATGCAATCCACTTGAAGGAAGCTTAAAAGGTTATTTACATGGTCTCTAAATAAGCTTCACCAACATATAACATGCCCTACCAAAATATTATCATGCCCTACTAGTGAGGATTACTAAGGCCCAAGGAATCAATCACCCCCAGCTTGAAGTGAGCACTTTGGAAGCAGAACTTGATCTCAGTCCCTAGCATTTTGTAACCTGAACATGTTTGTAAAACCTGTCGTAGGGTCTGTTTTCTAAAACCAGACTTTCTAGTTATATGAGATCTCATGACAGCAAATGACTGAAAACTCATTTTACAAAGGTCTTTCAGCAACAACCTAGGGGTAACTCATGTCAATTCTGGGATGAAGTATTTTGTCCTATTGCAGGTTCGAGAAGTTATATGAGGGTGCACCAGGATAAAAACAACTAACTCATTTGTCACACATGAAAGGTTATAGTTGGCCTGAGGAGTCACACATGCTCCCATAGGTACTCTTAGCAAATTGAGGAGATGGCCTTCTGCAAAGAAGTGGCTCTCACTACTTACTTGCACTCACACGGCTACTGTTCAAAATAAGAGAAGGATTTATTTGAATATAATACTTATCCTCAGTATTTTGCAAGCATCTCAATAATATGAATCCTTACTCATGGATGGGGGAAGTTGTGTCCCTTCAGAACCCTTCTCTAGTTTTTCCCCCACTCTGCATGAGACATAAATTCTAACTCACCACTGCTACATCACAGCTAACAAGCAGCGTCTATCTTCCACATTCAACTTGTCTCTCAAGCCACAAACAGTGAACTGCCTTCCAACCAATTGACTGCACCAGTATATAATCAGGGGTGAAACTTTCTCCACTTCAGGACCCAGGGTACCCATAAACTGAACATAAAAATATTGCCAGACTGTCTCGAAGACACCCTAAAAAGTGTAACAGTAAGATTTAAGTTTTTTAAGTTAAGGCCTGTGTGATCTTCGATAGCTTATCTGACCATTTCCCCTTAGACTGAGAGCAGTGAAAGAAGATCCTTTCTCACCCCGAATCTACACACAAAATATGAGCGCCCACTCACACATCCATATCCACAACACACTTACTCAACATATGCTTACACTAATACTCATATATATATATATAAATATATAAATACACACACACAACTATACACATATGTACACATGCACATATATACACAAACAGTTAACCCAATTTACCAACACAACCATTATGTATAGTGTCACAATGGGTTTCTCAACCATCATTCTCCATAGTGGATGGCCAAAATGTAACATTTTTACAGAAAGTGGCAACAGGAAAAAAATTGCAAAATTATAAATAAGAAAAATCTTAATTTGAAAAAATACTGTGGACAGAATTAAGGAACGATTTTGTGTATTGTCACATTCTAGAATTTTTCACTGGCAATTGGCAGAACTGACTTCACTAAATGATTAATGTTAAAATAAAAATTTTGGGGGACATAAAGTGGCTACTTATGATTATCATTTTAAGTTATTTGGTTTAATGGTATGTCAACCTTTAATGGGTTTTTTTTAATACCAAATCCTGTTTATTTATATATATATATATATAAGTGCTTGGGACAATTTTGGTAAATTCATCTACCAATTCTTATCTGAAACTAAGACACTTATCAAGAAACTTAAAATGATCTTAATAAAATTATATAGATAAGATGTCTCTTTATCATTTAATCAAACATGCTTAAATGAAAGATTGCTGTCCAACTACACACCCACATACATATATGTATATATTTATATATATGAATATATATATGATTTGTAAATGAATAGCTTGTAGTTAACTTTTTTTTTAAATGAGGTAGAACTCATTTGTTTGCACACAGTTAAGTGGTTTCCGGTATTGCTAACTAAAATAATCCGAAATGATTTCAAGTATTACTATCTCACACTAATAATTCTATGTTTGTCCTCGGTTTAAATGATTTGAAGTATTGCTAACATTGATAATTATCATCATCATCATTATCATGTCGTGCCGCCAGCACGGATATCCCTGACCCTCTCTCGCCACTTCTCCCTATCACTCATCGCCTCCGGCAGGTCTTCAGGGCAACATCCTGTGTCCTCACATAGTTGCCGTATGTAAGTTCGAGCTGGTCGTCCTGCTTTTGCACGGCCATATGTGGGGGTCCATAGGAGTACATCACTTATGAGCTCGTCCTTGCTTCTCCAGCAGTGTCCCGCATGTCTGGTTCGTCTAACTTGTATAGTTTTCGTGATGGGGGGCAAGTGTCCGTACAGTTGGCGTCTCGTGGGGTGTTGTCGCCAGGACTTGTTCAATACTGCTCTCAACATTCTTGTGTAGTTTCCGTCTAGTTTCTTCTCCAGCCGTTTAGTTAGCGTCCATGTAGTGCATCCATATAGCAGTATCGACACAACCGCTGCCTGGAAGAAACTGCGTTTCATTTTATCACTTAGGTCTGATTTCCATATGATCGAGAGCCTATCGATAGCCATCCATGCCTTCGTCAGTCGTGTGTCGGTGTCTTTTTTGGTTGATGAGATGCTACTTCCTAGGTAGGTGAATTTGTCTACTAGTTTCAGAGAGGCTCTGTCTAGTGTGGCAATGTTGCCTGTTTGGTTGGTACATATATATTCAGTTTTGTGTGCATTGACATGGAGGCCAATGCCAGCTGCGGCTCATTCCAGACTATGCAGTAGTGTCTCTGCTTGATTAGGCATATTCGCCAGTAACGCCAAGTCATCAGCATAGTCGGCATCGGTGATTGTTTTTGCAGGGTATCTTTTGCTTCTTCTCTTAGTCAGCTCGAAGCCATTTTCTCTGATTTTGTCGATCGAAGTTCTAAGCACGTAGTCTAGACAGATGATAAAGAGGTACGGGGCTAGCGTGTCTCCTTGTAGTACTCCTGCAACAATGTCGAAGTATTCCGTGTCTCCATCTGGTGAACGTACTTTCACTTTGGTGTTTCTGTAGAGAATCATTATCGCTGCTACGCTTTCTTTTGGTAGGCCATATTAATCATTCATTTGAACACAGTTAAATGGTTTCAACTGAACATTAATAATTCTATTAATCAAGTATTCCTATCTAACACAGACAACTTGCACACAGCTGTATGGTTTCAAATAACTAATAATATATATAATTTTTGTATAAATGATTAAACTCTTCTATTTAACCCATAGATTTGGTCCCTAACAAGTACAACCATTCCAGGTTAAAGGGGACCTTAGACTAATGGTAATGAAGGAGTCCTCTGCTTTACTCAAATTCCAAGGTTGGAGCTTCACCATCAGATGCTGTTTAATATCATACCCAGGACACTGAGTTGTTTCAAATATTTCTACCAAATAATTCTGTTTAATTTTAATCATTTTTTTTGCACACAGTCAAATGGTATCAAGTATTTCTGTCTAATACTAATAATTCAATTTAACATTAATCATTTGTTTGCATGCAGTTAAATGGGTTCAATTAAATGATTAAATAGTCCTATCTAAACAATAGATGGAACCCTAACAGGTACTATGACTCCAGGCCAAAGTGGACCTCAGAACAATAGCAATGAAAGGGCACTTCACATTTCCCATTGCTCCTGGACTGGAGTGTCACTGTCAGATGCAGTTTAGTGTCATACCCAAGACATTTGTTAGTGGTGGTGGTAAGGGGATCTTACCCTCTTTTGAGGTGCAGTCAGCATATTCTATGACCCTAGTTGACTGGACAAATAATTTTGGTAGCAGTAATGAATAAAAAACAATTCATACACCTCAAGAAGTTTTCTGGTCAGAGAAAAATTAGACAGAAAAGAAAATACATAAAGGGATAAGACTCAAAAAGAGTGAATGAAAGCATGAATGTAGAAGAGTCCCATAAGGGATGTACATTCATGTGAAGTGAAGGAAAAGTTATGAAAATTCATGAGAGACTTACATATTTGAGAAGCACTCCCTGAGTTGTTGTGTGAAATTATAAATATGCCTATATGTATGAAAGTAAGCTTACAGCATTGCACATTATAGTGTAGTATTGTATTCAATACACCACAAGGTTCACTGGTGACAAGCATCCCTCAGAGAAGTCCTTGCTAAGTCATTATGTGAGGATAGAGAATAAGCTCTCTGCACATTTTTTCTTCTACACTTGGTTCTGTTGTTTTAACAATGCTATAGTGCTGCCATCTAACAGTCATTAGTTGAAATTCTTTGGTAGACAAGGGAATTAATCCTGCAAAAGTATCAGTGTTTTCTGTGTTGTAACTGTTACTGTTTGACAACAAATCATCAATATAAACACTGATGTCATGCCTCTCTCTCTCTTTGTTTTCGAGAAAGCAGGGCCGATTCAGAAGTGTAGTTTTGAGACTTTCAAAATTGAACAATGAAAGAGAAGATTTTGTTTGACAAAAAAATAAATTTTATATCTCGGTTCCTTTCTTGTTTATATAAGTATTTTTTCTCTTACGTTTCTGTCTCTTTTTTAATCTTCTTTGAATACTTATTCAAATTTGACAGTTTGTGTTTATTTTTGTCTCCCACAGATAAGTCGGTTTTATTCTTTTGTCCTTTGATTCTTTATCTAGCAATGCCAATTGAGCCTGATTATTAACAAACCACATTTGCTTTTTTTATGAATATTGTTTAAACCATAAAAAATCAAATCTACAAGTTGAATTCATATAAGGGGAAAAACCCACGGTATCTACAGTTACAGATTTCTTGTTTTTAAATGTATATTCATGAATGTTGATTCAACAGATTAACTCTTAAATAGTACATAAGACATCAATGTGGATGAAAATTTTTGTGGACTTGGTATATTGTGTTGTTTGACCATAGCTAGTTCATTTCAAGATGACATACAGTCAGTTCAGAATAAGATGAGTTTATGCTTAATTTGGGTCAGCAATTTATCTCTCCTGAAAATATCCTGTCTTTCTCACTCTGAAGGTCTTTTTATTATCCCTTACACATATCACTTCTTGTACATTTTTAGGCAGGTCCACTGAGTAAGGGCTAATATCCTACTGTATATCTTTTTTGTTCTTTCTTTAATGGTATATCAACCATCAAGGGATATTTAATGACAAAGCCATCCTTGTAGAAGGACAGTATTGGTATTATTTAACCTATAGCTGGGGGTGGGGATTAGGAAGCGAAAAGTGTAGGAATAATAAGAATAAATATAATATTTTTTTAATGGGCAGTTTTATTTTATGTTATTTTTTCATATGAATTTACCCAACCCCTCCACTACAGGCAGGATATAACAAGAAGTTATTTTTTTTAATGAAGAACTGCTGGTTTGAATTGAGTTAGTCTTCTTCATGAGCAGTTGCTGAATGGAGGTTAAAAAGCCTAGTCTGCCCTATTATTTTCCCTATGACTGGGAATGGAGAAGAGAGGAATAGATACCTTTTTAAAACACACAAGCAGAAAAAACATTAAAGTTGGAGAGGGTTGTCTTGTTTTTTAGTCAAAGTTTTTACTTAAAAGAAAACTCAGTAAATTTAGGACCAGTTATTGACGATCAGTGCAAAGGTGAGTCTCATTAAAAACTAAAATCATTGGAGTTTTCCTGTCAAATCTATTAAAATTATGAGGATCCAAAGAATGAGTGCATCCTTCATTTTGCCTACCCCATACTCAGTAAGTTAGCAATCATAGTTGAAGGTGACCCGAAAGCTCCCTTTTCAATAGCTACAAGACTGAGGTGAAAGGGTGGGCACTACTCCTTTCTCTTGAATGCTCCACTTTACCCTTGATCTGTACCTTATAATGCTGAGTGTTTAGTTAGGCAACATCAAGAACCACTTTTTGAGTTTTTGGTATGACTCAACCTGGTATTGAACTCTGATCTCCCTGACCATTGGTGAACAATCTAACCATTATGCCAATCGCCTGGTAAAGGGCTAAAATTTAAACAAGGAAAACATATCTGAAGAATTTTATGGCATATCAACCTTTGTAGGTTATTGATGTAGACCCAGTTTGGGACCACGAAAAGATAACTTGGAAAATGGTGTAAGTTTAAGGATACATTGAAGTAACAAGATACAGAGAAAAGTGGTGCAAATGCTTGGCTTACTTGTCAATCGAATATCCAGTCTCTATCTAATCTCATGACCAACTGACCGACCGACCGACTGATGAGAGTACTTAATTAATTATGTTAACACACAGTTAAATGTTGAAACAAATCTATTTCAAACAATTCATTTTAGCATGAGTACAGTTTCAATGTCAAAAACAGTTCCATCTCAAACAATTCAGTTTAGCCTAAGTATGCAGTTTAAATGTCAAAACAGTCCTATTTCAAGCAATTCAGTTTAGCATAAGTACACAATTTAGTACTTTTTAACCCATAGATAGGACCCTATCCGGTACTACCACTCCGGGCCAGAGTGAATCAGGGAGCAATGGCAATGAAAGGGTACTCTGCATTCCCCACGGCTCCAGCATTACTGTAACCTTGCCATCAGATTATTTAGTGTCATATCCTGGACACTTGTTGAGGGGTCTTACTCTCCTGCAGAGATGAGTTGGTGTATTCTATAGCCCCAGCCGACTGGGCAATAATATAGTGAAGTCAAAGAAAGTCTTTAGATGTTGTCTTTGCATAAGTTTTTAAGTAAAGATTTATAAAAAATGAAAATACTTTTGATACACCTTAATATATGTATATGGTAGTTTAAAAATTATTTTGAAAATTATCATTTGATAAATTAGAATATTTCTTTGTTGCTTTTCATGATTTGTGAAATGAAAAAATGACTGAAAAAAACAATAAACTAACATTAAAAACATTGATAAAATAGATATGATCAGGTGAGGAATAAACAAGCGAAAATGGAAATACAAGATAAAGTAAAAAGAAAAAGAAGCAGAAAGACAAAAATTCTCTGTCCTGTTAGTTACCAACAGTAGGTCAAAACTGAAAAAAATTACTTACTAGACACTTGTTCAGAATTGCTTGAAAAAGCCTCATTTTCTGGTAATAAGAAATCAATCTGGCAATAAAAGTGATGCCTACTTTTGACCTCCAGCAGAAGAAGTCAGAAAAAGAAGAGTCTTTAAGATGCTTCTGATTACAGACAATTTGGAATCAGATACCATTCTCATAAAAACCTTTAACCGATAACCTTCAAAGTCATGTATTATCCTGATAAGTTATTAGATTACCTTTTAAAATTACACTGCATAAATCATTAGACATTTCAGATATTTTAAAATTAGCTTTGAAATTTATAGTTAGGAAAGAACAACAAAACACAACTGTAAACAAATCCTTTTACACTATTCATAATTTTCTTAATCAGTCTATATCCTCCAATATTGTCACCTTTTTATTTGTACATTTTCATTTCTTCTTATGTTGACTTATTATTACAATCATCAACGAAAAGAGCCAAGAGGTGAGACGAGAAACAATAAATGACTCTAGAGTTTTATTGAAATGCAAAAAAGAAAAAAGAAAAAAGTAATGGTGGCCTTCTGTGTAGATAAGTTGACATTGGATAACCTAAAATATTGCTCAGTCAAAATAAGCTACAAATTAATTATTTCCCTTTGTTTTATCTTGTTTCTGGATAAGGGAAACAGATGATAGCATTTACATCTGGAGTCTCTAAACTTCCTTTATAATTCTTCTAAGAGAAAAAAAAATGTTCTTAAGAAAATTTCCATCAGCTTTAATCAGAAATGATGATTTATGTGGCAGACAATAGATGTATCATTTTGGCACCCTTAAATGCTAAGCCAATAAGCAAATGACTTTTTTTATGAGTTGAATTAATCATTATTATCATTGAGAGATGTTAAATTGTTGTTCACTCTACCAAAAGAGTCCCTTTTCCAATATTTTGTTAAAAAAACAAATAAATAAACAGATTATTATTAAAGGAAGGTGATCCTCTTAACTTTTTACATCACTTTGATTAATGATTATTGATTAATTATCAATTATTAATGATCATTGATTGAAATTTGATTCTGTAAAGCAGAGTTGATTTTTTTTTAACCTTTCTGTGATGTTAACACATCCACCTGAATGTACACAACACTTTAATCTGAAAGTTATTCATATATTTCATTGATATAAGAAAACAGATTCTATACTATGATCCTATGTAAAATACAGCAAATTGGACCTCAAATACCGATATTGCCACCAAAATAAGAAATATTCTTATTTCTCAAAAATATACAATGAAATTGTAATAATAATTTAAAATCTATTTTCCTTTGAATAACAATGTGAAATTTGTGCCTTAAAGATTGTACAGATTTTCACACATTGGGTTAGTAAGGAAACATATAATCCTTCATCAACTGTTTTCAAATTTTCTTTTCTATTTTTTCTCAGGCAGGATTTGACACAAGGTCAATTTTTAAGAAGACTACAGCTGGTTTAACTTTATTGTTTTCTTTCTTTTAGACTGGTTGCATAACCAAATCTAAAGAAGCCAGTCAGTCCCAATATTTTGCCTATAGCTGAAGGATTCATGTCTTACACTTTATATATTAATATAAAGTGATATGCAATCACCTTCCACATAAAAATTACCTATGTATCACAACATCCTGACTGTGGCAGCGAGGGAGTTTAAATATATATATATATATATATATATATATGTAACGTAATGGCTGAGGGATTTCGGTTCATGCCTTTGAGTTTAGTTTGGCTGAGAACCTTTCGTCTTAGCACATAGGTTAGTTAGGTGCAACATTGAGGCAGGTGTTAATGCGGGCGTGCACGGGCGGACAAAGGTGTCACTCAGAGATGTCACAATAGTCCGAGATGAAACGGGTGACGGAGTGCGAGGGACATCACGCACCGGAAGCGCACAGAGGTTTGTGGAGAATTGAAAGAAAGTTAGGGAGTTGAAATTTAGACACCAAACGAGGAGGATTGACTTTTGGAGCTCGCAGACGCGAGGCGAACTTGCGCCCTATGGGGGTCGCTCGAGATGGGGGCCAAATGATTAAGACAGCATAGAAGATTGTGTCTCTCCTCCTTATGTCGAAACCTTTAAATCAAAGTTAATAAAAAGGTTTCGTACCTGAACAAGAAGTCATTATGTGCTTTCGAATTTCGAGATTCCTATGTTCTTTATATGTTCGATGTATATGTGTTACCAACATACCATGTCTATTTCGCACATGGCGTTAATTGTGGCTATAGTACATATATATATATATATAAATATATATATATATATTCACAGAGAGAAAAAGAGAAAGTTTAGATGATTATGCAATATAACCAACTCCTGTTTAACATTGCATTCATCTTGCACTAATTCAAAATACGACTTACAAAAGAAGAATGCTGAAAATTTTCAAAAGCACGGACTCTGAAAGTATTTCTTTTTAATGAAAATTGACTTTTTACAGTTGTCCTTTTACTTTTATCTAATCAATTCCCCTTCAGTCATTTCTGTAAATAATCTTGACAGAACCCGATCAATCCAAGTTAAATCATTGTGGTAAATAATGGTTCCACCTGAATATATATATATATATATATATATATATATATATATATATATATATATATATATATATACGAGTGTCATTAAATAAGTTTCCAGACTTTTTTCGTATGGGCACTTTTATTGATAGTACTCACATGAAACTCTCGTCCCCTTCAAAGTAATCTCCGGCTGCAATGCACTTGTACCATTCCAACAACTTCTGGAAGGCCCCATGGAAGTCTTCTTGAGTGAGTGTGTCAGTGACCTTCATCACAGCCTCTTTCATCTCCTCAGTTGTCTCATAACGATAGCCTCTGAGCTTAGGGAATAAGCAAAAGTCACAGGGAGCAAGGTCTGGACTATAGGGAGGCTGAGGAACTGTCTTGATGCCCATCTTGCTCAAATAGTCTGTGATAAGGATAGAGTTGTGGACTGGTACATTGTTCAGGTGGAAATTCCACTGACCCGATTTGAAGAGTGCTGGCATCTTCTGACGGATTCTCTTGCTGAACTCTCTTAAAACCTCAACATAGTAACCCTAACTCTAACCGTAACCCTTTGGCCAATCAATTTTGTTATATTGACTTCCTTACTCCTCCCACACCATTCATCATCCCTCACAGAGTCTATGCCTTCCTTGAATCTCTTATGCCGCTCAAAAACTGATATTCGATTCATGCAAGATGCTCTAAAAGAAGTCTGAAGCATTCCATAGGTTTCTGTGGCATTTTTTCCAAGTTTAAAACAAAATTTTATTGCGTGTCCTCACATCCAGATTGCATTTTTGAAATTCTCCAGCTGTGACAATCAGGCTTTAGTTGGGTGTATTCCAATTCCTGTTGTAGCTGTTCCTTTGAAGCTGAAGTCATAAAACTTGGTCAGTCATCTCATGAGATGCATAGCAATTACATACCGAATTTTCAAGAGTCTATGACAATTTTAAATGCCTGTCCAAAAGAAGTCTGGAAACTTATTGAAGGCACCATATATATATATATATATATATATATATATATATATATATATATATATATTTTGCCATCCACAGACAGACTGTTTCATTGTATCATAACTCTTCCATATAGCTATACATGCAGGACACTTCAAGCTGGAATTGAATGCTGCCTAACTTTACACTAGACTTACTTATCAGCCACCTACATCAGCTCCGAAAATTAATGCATTTAGTATGAGATTTTGTTTGTTTACATTTTGCCCTATTGGATACTGGAGTGTTCAATTCATTAGAAGAGCTTTGCTTTACGTGGGTGGCATATATATATATATAATATATATATATATATATATATATATATAAATTTTTGGTACATACAAATTTAAAAAGGCAAATACCTAGAGACATATGCAAAAATAGGAGATTTATAATGTAAAGAAATTTTATTGAAGTCGCTAGGGCCCTTTCATCCATGATTTGTCAAGTGACAGCCTTTGGAAGTTGTTTAAAAGATTATGTAAAAGTGAGGGGGAAAATGAAAAATAATAGCCAAACAAAGGGGGGAGAAAAAATTTATAAATTTCAATGTCGACGTAATGCTACATATATTGGGTGCACTTCCCAATGCTTTGAGAAAAGAGTTAAAACAGCATTTTCCAATAGATATCCATAACCACACAACATCCGGGTATTCAAAATTGCTCACTTCTGCCATCTGTGAGCATTTGAATGCCTTAAATAGTTGAGTGGTTAATTACAGCGATGAGTGTTTTGTAGTCTTGCATAGAGCTAGGACTAGGCAACATCTCATTGTCCAAGAAGCCATTTATATTCTGTTTAATAGGCCTTTTCTATACAAACAAAAACCCTAAACACTCTCTTAACTTATCAGGAGATATTTCGTGCTGGAATTAGGGTGGCTTTAATTTTTTTTTTCTCTCCTCTATTTGTCTGGCTATCATTTTTCATTTTCACCTCCCCACTGTTTATGTAATCTTATTTAGTATTGTTTTAAACAACTTCCAAAGGCTGTCACTTGACAAATCTTGTATGAAAGGGCCTTTGTGATTTCAATAAAATTTCTTCCTATTGTAAATCTCCTATTTTTGCTTATGTCTCTGTGTATTTGCATTTTTATATACATATATATATATATATATATATATATATATATATATATATATATATATATATATATATATACATATATGTGTGTGTGTGTGTGTGTGTATTTACCTTCTAAAACTTCTCAAACCATACAAACGGTAACCAATCATTTATCATTGACTAGATGATACCAGTCTATGATGGGTTCAAGTTCAAGAGTTAAATAGAGACTGAAAAACAGATGTCAGAAAATATTTTTACTGGAATTATTTTACAATCTTTTTGTCAATTAAAAATTCTCCCCAAACAGAAGTTGTAATTTTCTAAAAATAATGTTTATTTTACAATCTTTGTTGTCAATTAATAACTTAGAAAAATTGTTACAAAAATTATTGTCATCATAAACGATGAATCCATGCAACAAAAAACAGGTTAGGCAATTATATTTTAAAATTTATTTTTTGAAGTAAATTTTGTGAAAAATTCTAGAGTTTTGTCAAAAAGAGAAAATATTCTAATTTGAGTGAATGACACTCAAAAAAATTATTGATTTAAACATTTTTGTTTTTTGTCCAGGTTATTAGTCCTGATAAAAAAATAATGCCATGTAATTATTTTAAATCTTCAGCTTGAAGAACTACTTACTAACCTAGTAAGCAACATCTAATTAAATGTGGATAATTGTAATAAATTATAATAACAAATAATTAAAACTTTTTTTAAAGTTTGAAAGTTGAAATTCCATTGATTATTTATATATTTCCATCCTATTTTGTACCCACCAAATCAGGTATAATGTATTCTCTGCACCCCAACAACATGATGATTGGATATTTCATAAAGCAAAAATTATAAAAGAAATATTCTTATGACCATATCAGTCTGAAAATAAGAGTATCCACCAGAGTTAAGAAATGATGTACTTGTTCAGTACTTAGTTGGGTAGCTTGTTAGGAAAAGCACATACCATTAGCAGCCTGAATGCCAGACTAAGCTATGCTTAGTAAATAACAACTATTCATATATATATATATATATATATATATATATATATATATATATATATATATATATATATATATATATATATACCAACAAAAGATAAATTGCAACACCCTGAATATGAGTTTTGATTTACTGAAGATCAAATATCACAAGATATATGTATAATTAACCAACCATTATTAATAAAAATCAATGAGGCTTTTATTGAGCCAAAACTGTATATAGATATTAGTCTGAAAACAGAACACTTTAGTCTGGGCAGTAAATATGAACAAAAAGTTTTCTGCTCACTGAAATGAAGATTTGTAAGTGTTTTATACAAGATAGGTCCAGAAAGCAATAAAACTAATTGTTTTTTATTTTTCAGGTTGGTAACTCTGACAAAAGACCAGCTGATTAAGGTCAATGTTGATCATATGTGAAAACATCCAATTCATGTTTGCCTCTCAGAATTAATATTCAGCCGAGAAGCCTTGGATAATTTCAAATGTGTTTAACTGTATCATGAAACTAGAATACAATAAGTAAGTAAAGTTGGCAACCATAGTTGACAGTGACCTGAAGGCTCCATTTTTAAAAGCAACAACACTGAGGTGTTGGAGAGGCTGCTACTCCCATTCCCTGCATTGCTTCACTTTACCCTTAATCTACCTCATAATGCTAAGTGTAAAGCAAGGCGGCATCAAGAACCATTTTTTGAGTCTTTGGTATGACTTGAGCTGAGATTGAACCTTTGTCTCCTGAACCAGTAGCAAACACTATACCTATAAGGCCAATATTATGCCCCAAAACATTGTGAGTAAGTTTTTGCCCAAAAAAGAATATTCCCATGATACAACAGCTCCCTTATTTCCCTGATCTGAGTCTTTTTGACAAATTTTTCTGTTCACCAAAATTAAAAACCTGCTAAATGGTTGTCATTTGGGAAGAATTGAGAACCAGCCACAGACTATGATGAACCAATCAAAGTCAGTGTCAGTTGAAGACTTTTAGCAGTTTCCCAGGCATTGGAACACTGTCCTTTGTTGATACGTAACCATCTCAAGGGAACTATTCTGAAAGGGTTGAAGTCGATTTTTATATAAGTTAATAATGAAAAAAATGTTATCACTATCACTACTTTCAGAACCAGCATCAACTACTGTCCGTAATTCCAACTTCTGATTTGTAGAGGGTATATTTTATTAAATAGTTGAATTCTAATTCTTTATAGTATTTATTTATCTAATCCTTTCATCAAGGACAGGGCGTTATAAAAGGTGATTTTTTTAAGTGGCGTAAAAGTTGACTTGAATTCGGAGTTTACTTTTCATAGATTGGTTGCCAAACCAAGGTTACAGAACCAAGTCTACCCAACTATTTATCCATAGTTGGGAGGAGAACAGAGGGATTCATACCTTTTCCGAGAGTATTAGCATAAAGTAATCATTATACTAACTGTGCCTCCAATATCATTTAAATGTAAAGTTATATTCATTAATATTAAATAAAGTAATCATATCTTTATTTTTTAAATTGAACATGTTGTTAGTCATGAGAGTCATCCAGCCTTGAATATCAGCATTCCAAATCCTGGCTTTTAACAAGATTTGGACAACAATTTCTTGCACAAATGGTAAATATGTAACTTCTACTCTATGATTGATTAATTAATTTAGTTTAATGGCATGTCAAACTGTCTATTGTTATTTTATGCTTAGAGGTTAGGGAATTGCATTCATTGTATGCTCATGTGTATATTTCTTGTGTAGTTATTTTTTTAGTTTTCCTTTTTTTTCACACAGTTATATGATATCAAGTTTTCCTATCCAACAGATCTCCACCTATTTGGCTGGGGCTGGAGAATACACCAACGGCTCCTCTGCAGAGGGGTAAGACTCCCTGCTAATGAGTATTTTGATATGACATTAAAACAATCTGATGCTAAGGCTCCAGTAATGCTGGAGCTTGGAGAATGCTGAGTACTCCTTCATTGCCTTTGCTCCCAGGTCTGCTCTGGCTTGGTGTGGTGGCCCCTTGTAGGGTCTTATCTGTGAGTCAAATAGAACAATTTGACATTTAAGCTGAGAGTAAACATATGACTAATGCTGAATTGAATTGTTTCTAATAGAACTGTTTGATCATTTAATTGTGTGTAAACAAATGTTTAATTGAATTGTTAGTGATACATATCAATACTTGGAACCATTTAATTGTGTGCAAAATGAATGAGTAATTTTGAATTGAATAATTAGTATTAAATAGCAATACTTGTAACTACTTCACTGTCTGCAAACAAATGACTAATATTGAATAGAATTATAAATCTTTGATTGTAATAATCGAAACCATTAAATGGTGTAGAAACAATAGCAATACCTGGGTGCAAACAAATTAGTTCAAATCCATTTAAAAATGAAATTACTAATAAAATAATTTCAAACTTATCATGTATACCTATATAAATGTGTGCAAACAAATGACTGATACTAAATTGTTACTATTATATAGCAATAATTGAAACTATTTAATTGTGTGCAAACAAATGATTAATAGTAAATGGAATTATTCTTATTAGATTGCAATAATTGAAATCATTTAATTGTGTCCACAAAAATGAGCTCAGGCTTATTTAAAAATGTTATCCAGAAAATGTGTTAACAAATTATATATATTTAATATCTATGTATAAAAAGGATTTGGCATTAAATAACCTACCATGGTTGATATGACATAAAGCCAGACTAAACCAAATTATATATATTTAATATATATGTATAAAGAGGATTTGGCATTAAATAAACAACAATGGTAGATATGCCATAAAGCCAGGCCAAACCAAATTATAAATATTTAATATATATGTATAAAGAAGATTTGGCATTAAATAAACTACAATGGTTGATATGCTATAAAACCTTTTACCTTAAGATGGGACCTTAATAGGCACTACTCAGATGGCTTACAATCGACCTGAAAGTAATAGCAACATAGAATTTCACACTCCCCAGACTCACCACTAAATTCAAGTTTTATTGGGGAGAGTCCTACCCCTCTAGAGGGGATACTTTCAGCATATTCTAAGTCCTGACAATAGGATGTTCTAGTCAGGAGGACCAATTTTTTTGATGATTTTTTTCTATTATCTGAAACTTATCTTTCAGGCTTTTACCAGGGTTTGAACACCAACCCCTTGTGCTACTAGAAAATAGCAACTATCTCAGTCATCTCACTAGTTATCATTATTTATTATACTCTCATTGTTGTTAATAATATTTCTATTATTTCTTTATTGATTTCAATATTCAAAGTTGTTTGTGACCAACATCAAACATCAATTTATTTATATTAATAAATGTCGTATAACTTTCTCTCTCCAACAACTCTGTCTCTCTTGTTAAGTTTGTTGCAAAAAAAAAAAACTTTTATTACTCATTCTTCCATTTTGTTCATCCACCTAACCCAGCCTCCTGCCACCCGGAAGCAAATAATGGCCAATAGAATATATTGATTAAACATTCAAAAAACTCTTTGTTATTTCAGCACTCAAACATAGTCTACCATTTTATTTTTACTTTATTTATTTATTTTTTTTTATTTATTCATTTTTTCATTGTTCTCCCTGAGTCTTTTTCCCTCCCCATTTAAAATGCAATGGACATACAAGGAGCTGGAAGGGGAGGCTGGAAGGAAGATAATGATTGGTGGTGGTAGTGGTGGTGGTGTGAGTGAAAAAGGCACCCAATAGTATCCATTAAAGAAAACAGGTATTGTAAATTAACAATGGAACAGAATCACAAAACAACTGCTTCACCCTACCTACACTTAAAAAAAGAAAAAAAAGACAATTCCATTTACACTTATCCTCACCTGCCCTATCCCATATTTTTACTGTGTCAACAACAGTACCAATAGATTTAAAAGAAAAAAAAAGGATTGTTCATGATTGCAGTAAGGAACATTTTAAGTGAAGGGGCCTGTTGCTAACATCATCATCATCATCATCATCATCATGAATTTTTAATGAAGCCTCATTACCTGTAGATTCTATAGTTCAAAAACAGTTTTACCTGTTTTCACGGGGAGGGGAAGGGGGATCCTCGAGAGAATAGAGAGAAGGATATATTACCAAATACTGAAATTTATTCAATATCTAATCAACAGCTGCCCCTAATCAAAGTTCCCACTGAATTACCTACTTGTATAATTACCAGATATTATAGATTAGATCTAGGATTGCTCCTTGGTATTGGTATAATATACATCAGTATAACCTGTTGCATGCTCCTTGGTGAGGAAAAAACCATTATCAAGTGACATACCCCTTCATTGCCCAGAAAATAGTTGGTATTTGATAGTAGGTCAGGTCTGGGATTGCCTCTTGGTTCTGTTACCATATAGTGCAATACAACTTGTTGTATACTATTTGAAGAGATGACCACCACCAAGTAATATACCTCTCCATTGCCCTGAGAGAAAATGGTGTGTGTGTTTGATAATGGATTAGATCTGGGATTGACCCTTGATTCTGGTACCAATTTACCCAGTTGCATACTAATTGGAGAGGAAATGAACATTGCAAAGTAATCCTATTGTTCTGAGAGATGATCATCTCAAAGTAATCCCCACTTCATTGCTCTAAGAGAAAATATAAACAGAAATACTCAATATGGCACATTGACAGTTTAATAAGTCATGGATAACATCCATCCATAGTGGTTATTCCAGAAATTTCTCCTACTAGTCTCTTTGTCTTGGTTGTTTTCATTTTTTATTTAATATACTCTTTTTAGTCTTCTCAAGTTATATGTTAAAAGAAATGCTGTATGAAAAGAGAATCATGAACAATAAATGAAACATTAATTTTTTTCAAAATAATTCCTTTGGCATTCAACACGCTTGTTTCTGCAAGCATTCCATTGGTCAAAGCACCTCTGAAATTCCTGTTTTGATATAGTTTAAAGCTGTGCATCATATTTCTTTTAATGTTCTCTCTATCCGCAACTCTTACCTTTGAAATGAATTTTCAGTTAAGGAAACAAAAAAAAGTTGTGAGAATAGAGAGTGCTTCACTTGCACAATCCTATGTTTCACCAGAAACTACTGATCAAAAATTGATGACTAGATATCTAGACATCATCACTTTGTTATATAAGTTGCTCAAATGTGCACACATCTTAACTCAAATTTAAAAAAGAAATTAAGCTTCTGTCTCCATACCTTTAGATTACAATTCATATGGAATTATTTACTGAGTATAGCTTACTCTGTCAGAGTATTAGTGGATCTCCAAGGAGAATTGAAATTACAACACTAACAAATTGGTTTGTATGCTAACCATCTTGTCATGTTTGATGTTCTCTGCAAGTGGACAAATTTAAGTGTTGAATGCTTTATATTCTTATAAGTTTTATGATCCTTTCATGTGAAAATATCAATATCTTTTAAAACCTTTTAATCTAGCATCACCAATCCTATTGATTTCCTTGCAGTTAATAAATCTGAAGTTCTATAAACTTCATTCATCATTATCATTTTACCAAAATTTTGGATTGCACAGTACATGCAATCATTGAGAGGATATATTTCAAATACTAAATGATAAATGTACATAGAAAGTTTAACAAGCATATAGTTGTGTTTAAATAAGTAATGTTTAATAAGCATGTAGTTGTGTTTAAATAAGTAATGTTTAATAAGCATGTAGTTGTGTTTAAATAAGTTATGTTTAATAAGCATGTAGTTGTGTTTAAATAAGTAATGTTTAACAAGCATGTAGTTGTGTTTAAATAAGTAATGTTTAACAAGCATGTAGTTGTGTTTAAATAAGTAATGTTTAATAAGCATGTAGTTGTGTTTAAATAAGTAATGTTTAACAAGCATGTAGTTGTGTTTAAATAAGTAATGTTTAATAAGCATGTAGTTGTGTTTAAATAAGTAATGTTTAATAAGCATGTAGTTGTGTACTTGATTAAGAATATTTCTATATCGTCTCATATATATCTTATTTCTAAGTATAGAAAGGAGGCGCTCATGTTGTAATGGTTACTATTGGAGGAAATGGACATTGTAACACGAGTTCAAATCCTGGATGAGACTGTTTGCATTTCCCATAGAGCTAATACTTTTGGGAAAGGTATGAATCCAACAATTCTCCCTCCTGCTATGATTAAATAATAGGGCAGACAAGGCTCTTTAACCTTGATATGATAAATGGTCTAAGAGAAGCAAAACTCTAAATTTAAATCTGTTAAACTTGGTTAAAAAATTGACCTTGGGTGGTACCCATGGTGCAATGGTTATCATCATAGGAAATGGACACAATGACACTGGTTCAAATCCTGGATGAGACTGATTGCATTTCATATAGCACTAATACCCTTGGGAAAGGTATGAATCTTATTGCTCTCTCATCAGCTATAGGTAAATTGTAGGGCAGACTGTGCTCTTCAGCATTGGTGACATATCCTGCCCATGTGGAGGGGTCGGTAAATACATAAATTGTCATCCACAGACAGACTGTTTTATTGTATCACGACTCTTTAGTGTGGCTAGACACGTAGGATGCTTGAAGCTGGGATTGAAACCCACCGAATTGAGGTTAGATTTAGTATCGTACCGCTCAACCAGCAGGTAATATACATATAAGATATAAGTGTATCATTAGAATTAAAATTCTATTAAAAGTTATATATATATATATATATATATATATATATATATATATATATATATATATATGTATATATCTGGAGTGCTATGTTAAGCCAATTTGTAAACATTCTTTTGACTAAAACATGCTTTTCATACATATTACACAGTCTTCGGTAAATTTTACATGGTTTTTGCTTCTCAGCCAACGAAAATTTGATGAAGGACCTCTCTTCAAGTCTGGAGCACTCTGTTTGATTTGCAACCATTCTGAATAGGCTCAAAGCAAATATTTTTGTGAGATTAAAATAATCTTTAATATAAACCAATTTCAAACAGTGCAGTGTTTGCATTTTTGTAAAAAAAATTCTCATTTACTGAATGAGTCTCATGTATGCGTATATATAATGTGTGTCAGTGTGCATGTGTGCAGGTATCCCTGGGGGTGAATGTGTGTTTCTACACATACATCCTGTGAATAGGCATAAATTATTACTATTCTTTTGATGCTGTATATGAGCAAAACTCACTTTTGTAAAAAGAAAATCTATTTTTTATCATCATTTCAAAGCACACCTGGAAAACATGTTTTCAAATCAGTGATAGCTATATATACCTCACTTACTGAAGTTGTAACGAAGATATCAGAAGTTTGATCTATAATTCATTGGATGGCAAGACTAGTACATGAAAATAAATAAAAAAAAATAAAAACTCTTCTGTCAAATAGAAAATATTGGACAAGTAAAAATCAGTAATATCAAATCTATATTTTTCATTTAATTCATATGAAGTTAAATTGGCTATCTATCTATCTATCTATCTATCTATCTATCTATCTATCTATCTATCTATCTATCTATCTATCTATCTATCAGTGGTCTGTTTCCCTTTTCTCTCTATCATTTTATTACTATCTCTTGATATCTATCTATCAGAGGTCTCTTTAATCCCTCCCTCTATCCTATGATCACCTTTTAATTATCTATCTATCTCTCTATCTTTCTATGATCACCTTTTGATTATCTATCTATCTATCTATCTATCTATGGTTTGTTTCATCCCTCTCTCTCTATCATTCTATCACTACTAATGAATTATCTATCTCTCTATCTCATTATATCCATATCTATCAATCTCTCTCTCTCTCTCTCTCTCTATATATATATATATATATATATATATATATATATATATATATATATATATATATATATATATCAGTGGTCATTTTCCTTCCTCTTTCAATCATTTTATCCACACTAGTTAATATCTATCAATCTGAGTCTCTCTCTCTCTCCTCATTTTCTGTTATTACATCTATCACTACTTGATTATATCTATGACACAAGCTTACTAACTACCACATTCTATTCCTTATTTATGATTACACCACTATCTATCTATCTATCTATCTATCTATCTATCTATCTATCTAAATAATATCTTTTTACCTATCTACGGGGAGAAAGAGAGAGTGTATATGCATGTAGATACACTTACACATATCTATCTATCTATCGATTTATCTATCTTTATCAGTTTGTAAATATATATCTATCTCTCTATCTATCTAAATAATATCTTTTTACCTATCTACGGGGAGAAAGAGAGTGTGTATATGCATGTAGATACACTTACACATATCTATCTATCTCTCTCTCTATCTATCTATCTATCTATCTATCTATCTATCATTGTTTATTAGTCTTCCTCCCTCTCCTCTTTTCTATCCATCATTGTTAATATTTCTCTATTGTTCTCATTCTATTAATAACTATCTATCTATCTATCTGGCTAAATCATATCTTTTTACCTATCTATGGGGAGAAAGAGAGTATGTGTATACATGTAGATACACTTACACATAGATATCTAAACACATCTTCATACTCATAGAGTAACTGAAACAGTCAGAAAAAAGGGAGAATAAAAATATAAGGAGCAAAATTAAGAGAATTGAACTAATGCAGAAAAAAAAAATATAAATAAAATAAAATCAATAAGTAAAGAAATAAAAAAACATAAAACTCACAAAAAAAATCCTATTTTTACAAGCTTTCCCACCTCTTCACAAACCCAAACACTCTCCCCTATCTACATCCACACCCTACTCTCTGCTGTGACCATGGGGAAAAGAACAAGGGGGCAGGGGAAATGGAAAGGTTGAATAGAAACTCAGTCATCTGTTGAACAAAAGAAATTACCTGATTAAGTATTATTGATTTTGACACACAATTATGAATGTACATACATACATACATACATACATACACAGAGAGAAAGAGAGAGAGAGAGAGAGACACACACACACACACACACATATACATTTATATATATATATATATATATATATATATATATATATATATATATATATATATATATATAAATTAGATAAAAGATGGAAAGAAAAGAAGCAAAGAGAGAAATAGCAATAAAAAGCATCAATTAAAAACAAGATACAATAGCAATATATATATATATGTATATATATATATAAAGGTAAAAACTACTGATCAACAGTCTACCGCCTACAGTTTCCATAAAAATAAATCTATTTTTCTTGTCAGTTGTTGCTAGGATATACCAGCTTAAATAAATATTTTGATAAGTTTCAACTTCATGATTCACTAGGAAGTCCATTATTTTTATTTTGTACACATACCATTCATTATTAATTCATTTTTATTTCGTTCATCTTTTCTTGTTTCTTTTATTTTAAATTTTTTTTTTCCTATAATGATTACCTTATCTTAACCTGTAAACCTAATCTATCTACCTGCCAGCCAGGTATATGACCAAGAGCACATTGATTTTATTTTTTTATTTTCACATTTTTATTTTATTTCATTTTACCTGGACAGATCTTAGATAAAGTTTGTGAAAATTTTTGCTGATTGATATCTTATATGGAGGAAGGGCAGACTGATTAGATCGGATCACCAGCGGGGATGTGAATAAGTAAATTGGTTATAATCTTGGTCAGTGTTTTTATTTTTATTTATTTATTTTTCATGTTTCCTTTTTTTTTTTAGTGAGGGGCATTCTTTTGTCTAGTTTTTCTGAGGACAGGATTGGATGGTGAGGTACAAAACATTGAAATACGAGGAGAGTTTATTTTAAATAGTGAATATAAGAAGAGAAATTAGAGAAGATAAGAGATTAAAAATAAAACAAAAAAGCAAAGAGAGAAAAAGAATAATGAATAATGTCAGGAAAGAGAAATAATAATTGGAAGAAAATCTATGAGACACACAATTGTCCAGTTTAAAAACTCGGTAAGGGTAGCTTGAAACAAGCATTTTTAAACTTATTTCCCACCGCAGTTATCATGAGGGAATGAAAAAGTTTTAATAAACTCCAATTTCTATAAATTAAATTTCTATTTTCTTGTTCCCCATTGATGCCTGCATTGCAAAAATAAAGTATAAAAATGTTTGACTTTAGATTACCCTTACCTCACTATTAACCTAGACTTCAGAGAAAGAGAGTGAGAGAGAAATGAGGGATGTAGAACATAAAAGAGGGAGAAAATAAGAAAGAAAAGAAAGGTAATTGAAACAAAGATACAGAGATAGAAATAGAGAGAGAGAGACACACACACACACACACACACACACACACACTCTCTCTCAGAGGTGACTACCCAACTCCAGCCAAACTTTCATATGGATCCTGGAGTCATACCCTGTCACTCATAACTAGTTGACCCAATGTCTCTGAGCACAATTTTTAATTCACTTTTTCTAATTCTATTCTAACTCTCAAATAGTTTGTTTGGTTCTATAGCTTTTATTGGATATTTGATGCCAAATCCTGTTTTCACATATATTTTAAATATATATGATTTGTAAACACATTTTGTAGATACAAAAAGTTAAATGATCAATCAGTTATATTTCTAACAATCCAGTTTTAGCATAAGTCAACAAAGTTAAATGGTTCCAATTATTTCTATGCTTCACTAATAATTCAATTACACCTTTGTCCTTTGTTTACACACAGTTAAATGACCAAAGTTCTATTTTTAAAAATTCAGTTTTGCATAAGTCATTTGCTTGCACAAGGTTTAAATGTTAAACAGTTCTATATGATCCATAGGTGCTACCACTCTCATGACATTGAATCTAGGAAGGATGGCAACGAAGGAGTACTTCGCATTCCCCAAAGCTCCAGCATTACTGGAACCTCACTATCAGATTGTTTAGTGTCATATCCAGGATACTTGTTGAGGAGCGGGGGTTACCCCTCCACAGGAATGCAGTCAATGTATTCTACTGCTCCAGCTATTTTAGTTTAGCTCTTAAATAATAGATACAGCTACCCTATTATTTAACACAAGGTTTGTAAAGTTTTTCAGCTCTTTTCATTTTAATAGATAAAGTACATTTTGACTAAATTACCAGCTCAAAGAATTAAACTTTTGAGTACCTCAGATGATGTAATGGTTAACAAGCTAAACTGTTGCAGAACACTAGTAGTACTGAATATTGGTTCTTTTATACAGTTTCAACCTATGCTTTAAACCAAGTGTGTTGAACTTATGGCCTTGTAAACGATCAATTTCAGCCTTCTAATTTCTTATCGAAAGACCAAGTAGAATTTCACACCTTTACTTTAAAAGGTTTGCTAAGTTTTTAAGTTCTTTATGTAGTAGAGACTTAGTGAATTTGAAATCAGTTACTATTTCAAAGTTTAAACTTTATATTTTGTGGTAAACAGTCAAAATCAACTATGTGCAACCTTATTAATAATGACACTAAGTTTCAATATGACCTTTAAACATGATAGCTCAGTTGCCGAGGGCAGTAGAATACACCAACTGCATCTCTGCAGAGTGGTACCAAAACCCCACCACCAGTGAGTATCCTGGATAAAGACACTAAACTATCTGATGCTGGATCTTTGGAGAATGCTGAATACCCTTTCATTGCCATTGCTCCCAGGTTCACTCTGACCTGGAGTGGTAGTACCTGGTAGGGTCTTATCTATGGATTAAATAGAACTGTTCGATCATTTAACTGTATGTAAACAAATGATTGATGTTTAATTGAAATGTTATTGATACATAGCAATACTTGGAATTATTTAACTGTGTGCAAACAAATGATTAATAGAATAATAAGTGTTTGATATCATTAGTTGAAACCATTTAATACTGGAATGCAAATTAGTTCTAACTCATTTAAAAATGTAATTACTGACAAACTAATCTCTTTCATATCATGTACATCTATTTAAATGTGTCCAAACAAATGACTGAATTGTTACTGTTACATAGCAATACTTGAAAACTTTTACATGCATAAAAACCAATGATAAATAGTAAATAGAATTATTTGTATTTGATAGAAATACTTGAAATCATTTAACTGAGTGCACAAAAATGTTGTCAATAAAATGTTAACTAATCATATATATTTGATATATACGCATTAACAGGATTTGGCATTAAATAACCTACAATAGCTAACATGCCATAAAACTAAATTAAACCAAAATTTAAACATGAAAAGATAATCCATAGATGAATGTATAATACATGGATGTATTTTTCCATATTTTCTTCTTTGACCACTTTTGATCTCTTATTCTTTTCCACTTCTATCTCATTCACCTCCTCTCCATCATATTTTTAATTTTTCTCTCCTTTTTGCAATCTTAAAGTCAAATTCCTATCCTAGATGAATTTTATTAGTCAAAATGAGCATCACCAACCTGGTGAACAACATATTGAATATACTGTTCAAACTATAATAGTTTGATCTACTCTTACTAAAGGATTAACTGGAAAACTGGAGAGATTAGTACATGATTTGAAAATTACTATCTGAAATTTTGACTTGAATGAGGCTTGCTTGAACACCAACTATATCAGACAGAGGCCAACATGAACCAACCTCAGTTATGAAACAGTCTCAAGACAGAAATACAAGGTATGACAGAAATACCTCCCACATTTCAAACTATCATCTATTTGGCGCCAGGAAACTTAGACAAGTGAAAATGGTAACTCCATCTAGCTAATATCTTAGCATTTTTTCTTTTCTTTTTTTTCAGATATGGTCTGTTATGATCATAGCTTTGGACTGGCAATGTTTTTAAAGGTTGACAAAATGATAATGTCTCATAGTCTGGAGATTTTCTGAAGTTTGAATGCTTCAAGATTGTCCAGGTGGATTTTTTTAATAAATGAACCTGTGGTTCTGAAATTTTCAGTCCATAGCACTATCAATTTTCTGTTTCAAACATCATCATTCCAATGTAACCTGAAATGAGCATGAAAAGCACTCTGTGATGCTATTACAGATTCACCAGTTTTAAAAAATTTTTCACCAGCAAATACATGTTGTGCACCAGTCCAAACCATGATTATTCTATCAATTCAATATAACATGAACTGAGCAGGAAAAGCACTCTGTGTTGCAATTCCAGAATCATTCATCTTGAAAAATGTTTCAATTGCTAATGCCTGATAAGCATTGATCCAAGATAGGATCATAACTGATCATATCTAAAGTAAAATGTTAAGACATTTGCCAGATGAATCTACCAATATCATTTACCGAACATCACTTGTATAATACAGGTAGCAGTTTGGAATCTGGTTGGTATTTCTTTCCTGTATATCAATACATACAACAGCATTCTTAGATGATAAAAAGTCATCAGGCTAATCTTGCAAACCATTTGGTTAAGGCTTAATTACATGCTTAAATGCCCCACTAAGTTTTGTCCATTAAAAATATGTCTCTCTTTTACTTTCTGGGGTCAGACATAAGATAAAAATTGATACAGAATGAAGTCAACTTTTGAAGGAGAAAAAAATTATAAAAGGAAAGAGGGAAATAAAGGGAGATAATTGTAAAGAAAAACTGGAAGACAGAAAAAAAAGCAGATGAAAAGAATGATAAAGTGTGAAAAGAGAAAAAGCAATAAGTTTAAATGATAAAAAGTAAAGTTTTTAAAGGTGCTAAACAGAATGACAGAAAAAAAAATGGCTTAAGGTTTGAATATTTACTGGAAAATTCAGAACAGAAAAAAATGGCATTTGTTTGTAAGCTACAATATACAAAGAGAAAAGTATCTTGTAAAATTTGTTAGCAAAAAAAAAAGATTGTGTTAAGATAAAAATAAGCATCATAGACATTGTTTCCAAGTCAATGATTATTAAAATAAGTTGACACTGAAGAGGAAGCTTAAAAAAATATGGAAAATTTTAAAAAATGATTAGGAAGGTTAGAGAGAGAGAGAGAGAGAGAGAGAGAGAGAGAGAGAGAGAGAGAGAGAGAGAGAGAGAACAGCACCTGAGGAAACAAGAGAAGCTAGCTATCATAAAGGTGAATGAATTTAAAAGAATATGAAAAAACTAAAGCTTTGAAAAAAAAAGTTTAATTATGAAAGGGAAGGAAATGAAAAAAATCAAAGAGGAAAAGATATGAAAGTGACAAGCTGCAAAGTGAAAAGAAAACGCATGAAAGAAACACTGTAAACATAAAAACAATGCATACATAAACACACACACACACACACACACACACACGTATACATACATATATATATACATATATATATACACATGGGTTAACAGAGAAGTTCATAGGCTGACCAAGATACTTCAACGGAATGTAACTAAATGAGGTTTATTTATTTTTCATCATAGTCCACCTTGAGGTTTACACACTTTTTCCATTGGTTTGAATCTGATTAGTCAAAAGATCATCAACAGAAGATATAACCACATCATTTTCAGCCAATGTTCATATATGAGTGTGTGTGTCTTCATAGAGAGATATTAAAAAATTTTGATAAGATAGATAGGTACAGACATAGATAGACATAGCTATTTTGATATGAAGTCAGATATAATAAATGTATAGATATTTATGGACATATATATGTGTGTGTCTCTTCATGAATCTATTTATATGTATATCTATCAAAATCTGTGCAAATGCATCTTATCTAATGAAATATGTATGTGTGTATGTGTTTGTACATATCTATCTGTAAGTATATCCATATAAGTCTGTATATATTTATCTTATCTATGTCTACGTAAGTCTGTACATTATATATATTATAACTGACCCATTAGCCGAGTGGGTAGAGTGCTAACCAATGGCCCGGGAGACTTGGGTTCATTCTTAGGTCGAGTCATACCAAAGTCTCAAAAAATGGTACTTGATCATATTTACCAACCCCTCCGCTCAGACAGGATATGACACAGGGTCAATTTTTAAGTGGAGTTTAACAGGTTTCAATTCAGAGTTTTCCTTCTCCTAGACTAGTTGCCTAACCAAGGCTGAAGAACCTAGTCTGCCCTACTATTTACCCATAGCTGGAGGGAGAATATTTTGGATTCATACCTTTCCCAAGGGTATTAGTGCTATGTGAAATGCAATCAGTCTCGTCCAGGATTTGAACTTGTGTCGCCGTGTCCATATCCTGCGACGATAACCATTGCACCACGGGCAAATGGTACTTGATACTTCCTTGCTTAACACTCTCCATTATGAGGTACATACCAAGGGTAAAGTGTAGCAATCCAAGGAAAGGAGTAGTGCCCTTCCCTAGACCTTGGTGTAGTAGCTATTGAGAAGGGAGCCTTTGGGTCAGCCTAGACTAAATTTGCCAACTTTGAATATATATAGAGAGAAAGAGAAAGAGAGATAAATATGTTTTAAGTCTGCCTGTATATTTAGAAACATAGTTGTGTCTCCAGTTATCATGTAATGTGAGTTCAATCCTCACAACTGCTTTTGTAACCTTTTGTCCAATAATTTTTATAACCATATATAACTTTTCATGCACACACACAGACACACATATATATGTATGTATCTACCATACACAGGAAAGAATGAAAAATGAAAAATGAAAAATAAAGCAAATACAGCAAAACAACGGTAAAAACAACAACAATGACAAAAGAAACAATGAAAAAAATGAATGTAAGGCAAAATGACAAACCTTAGGAAAAAACAAACAAAAGAAGCATAAGGTTGTTGAAAAGAGAATGAAAAGATGGCAAATGAGTGGTAGGGGAAAGAAAGAAGGAAAATTGATCAAAGAACAAAAGAGGGAGAACAGTGGCACCAGTTGACAATTATGGGATGGAAAAGTGGTGGTGGTGGTCTTAGTGATAAGGGTGATTGTAAACAGAGATAAAGGTGGGAGATGGAAGTTTAAGAAGAAAATGAAAAAAATGAAATAAAAACCATAAGGTTAATAAAAAGTGAGGATTAAAAGGATTAAAATCAAAAATGTTTACCAAGTGAAAAGGAGCTAAGTAAAGTGAAATATAATGGGGATACAAAAAATGATTTAGAAAAATAAAAAATAAACAGACAAGAAGGGATAAGAGAAATGTTTAAAAAAATGGTAGATGAGGAGTAGAAGAAGGAGTTGTAGTTTAAATGGAAATGATATGAAGTATTGGGAAAGATGAAAGGAAAAAAAATAACTCAAAACAAACATGTAAAACAAGGAGGGACTGGAGGAAAAGGAGAAGGAGATGATAGAGTTTGCAGATAAAATACTGTAAAATGAAAATGAGAGAAGGAAAGAAATAAGAAAAATAGTTATTAAGAACGAAGAGAAAGAGGAGGAGGAAGATGTAGCTCAAAGAGAAAGGAAAAAGAAGAAACAAGTAAAAAGGAATGTGAATATATTAGAGGAGGAAGAGGAGGAAGAGGAGGAGGAGAGCTTGTTTGAGGAGAAAATGGCAGTAAGTTAGCAGGAGAAAAAAAGAAAACTCAAGCAAAAATAATGGAGGAGGAAGAAGAGAGAGAGGAGATGAAGTTTGCAGTGAAAATGGTGGGAATTTAGAAAGAGGAAAACAAAGAAAAAATTAAGTAAAAATACAGTAGGGGAAAGAAGAGGTAGAGAGGATGTAGTTTGAGGAGAAAATGGTGGGTTTTCAAGAACGGTAAAATAGGAAACATAAGCAAAAATAAATGAGGAAATGCTGGAAATTTTGGTTGAAGAAAGAAAAAATAGGTATGAATAAATGTGAAGAAGTAGGAGGAAGAGGTGGAGCAGTAACAGATTGGGAGATATGCTTGGGTGTGGAAAACTTCAAGAAGTAAGAAGAAATAAATATAAACATATATGAAAAGCAAGAGAAAGGAGAAGTGGGTTGAGGGAGAAAAGTGAAGTATGAAGTTTTAATGAAAAAAAAAGGAAAGGAAAGAGAAAAAGGTCAAAATGGGGACTGGTCTGAGTGGTCAATTTTTATGAATTTGATTAATTCTGTTCTTGCTTGACAGGGAATGGATGAATCAACAAGCTATCAAGAATAATGACTGAATATGGGGACCATTGTTTTATGCATTAGGAAGTTATCACAGACAACAAAGAAAATCAATATATATATATATATATATATATATATATATATATATGTGTGTGTGTGTGTGTGTGTGTGTGTATATATATACATATATATATATATATATATATATAAAGAGAAAGAGAGAGAGACATACACACAAACAGATCAAGATTTATACATACATAATTTTGCTTTTATATACTTGTGTATGAGGGTGTATATGCACATTAACATGCCTACAAATATAATGGACCCAGTCAGTTGGGAGAGGGGCTGCATCTCTGCAGAGGGGTAAGACTTCCCCATTGAGTGTCCAAGATATGACACTAAACAATCTGATGGTGAGGTTTCAGTAATGCAGGAGATTTGGAGAATGCAGAGTACTCCTTCATTGCCATCGCTCCCTGGGCTACTCTTGCCTAGAATGGTAGTACCTGATAGGGCCCTCTCTTTGGTAGTACCTGATAGGGCCCTCTCCTTGGTAGTACCTGATAGGGCCCTATCTTTGGTAGTACCTGATAGGGCCCTATCTGGGGTAGTACTTGATAGGGTCATATCTATGGGTCAAATAGAACTGTTTGACATTTAAACTGTGTGCTCATGCTACACTGAATTGCTTAAATAGAACTGTTTGATCTGTGTGTAAACAAATGACTGATGTTTAATTGAATGGTTAGTGACACATAGCAATACTTGGAACCCTTTAACTTTGTTGACTTATGCTAAACAGAATTGTTTGAAATAGAACTGTTTGATCATTTAACTGTGGGTAAATAACTGACTGACATTTAATTGAATTGTTAGTGATACATAGAAATACTTGAAAGCATTAAACTCTGTGCAAACAAATGATTAATAGTAAATAGAATTATTTGTATTAGATAGAAATAAGTGAAACCATTTAACCATGTGCAAAAATTGTGCTCAGACTCATTCAAAAATGTTATCTACAAAATGTGTTTAGGAATCATGTATTAGATTTATATGTACAAAAACCATTTGGCATTAAATAACCTACAATGGTTGATTTGCCATAAAACAAAACAAAACTTTGCCCAGTTGGCTGGGTCTGTAGAATACACAGACTGCACCTCTGCAGAGGAATAAGACTCCCCCATTGACTGTTCTGGATATGACACTAAAAAATCCAATGGTGAGGTTCAAGTGATGCTATTGCTCCCAGGTCCACTCTGGCCCTGAATGGCAGAACCTGATAGGGCCATATCTATGGGTTAAATAGAACTAAACTACACTCTTATGCTAAACTGAATTGTTTGAATAAGAACTGTTTACTAAACTGAATAGCTTGAAATAGAAATATTTTTGACAATCAAACTGTGTACTTATGCTAAACTGAATTGTTTGAAATAGAACTGATTATTTATATAAAAATGGATTTAGTATTATATAACCTACAAAGGTTGATATGCCATAAAACCCAAACAACCAAACAAACCACAAATATAAATACATCCCTGCATATGAATTAATGTTGCAGACAACCTATGAACCTGTCGGATTCCTATTGTAACAATTATCCAAGATATCTATGCTTTTATTTAGGAAGGAGTTGAAGGATCCTAATTCGTATTTCATAGTTAAGTCCATTATATTGAGAATTTGGATGATTAAAAAATTATGTTCTGCACAAATGTAGACGTCACGAATTTATCCTCCTCTGTCAACAATGCCTAGAATATGCCAACTGTTTTCTATGCTGAGGAGTCCTGGATATGACACTAAACTGCATTCAGTGGTGAAGCTCCACTTCTGGAGATCTGAGGAGAGTGGAGTTGCCCTCCATTACCATTACTCCCAGGTCAACTCTGATATCTAAGTGGTAGTACCTGTTAGGTTCACATCTATGGGTCAATTAGATTTGTCTGAAAATTATGTTTATAGTACAGGAATACGTGAAATCATCTGTGTGCAATGTTAAATAGAATTATAAATACTAGATGGGACTGCTAGGAACCATTGGACTATATGCAAATCATTTCTTTTAGATAGGAATACTTAGTTTTTATTCATACCTCCCACCAGGTAGGATCTGATACAAAGTTTTTTTTTATAGTAGGGATTAAGAGACTGGAATGTCTCCCATGAGCTAAGATTCGTGTGCTGCTGGTGCACGCTGGTCATAGATTCACTAGTCCTTTAGGCTTAGTGCAATGTGAATCTATGCTTATCATTGTTTGGCCTACAGGCACAAATACCAGGTAACTTGTTGCTAGACTAAAACATATACCGTAATCTCCCCCACTGGAGATCGAACCTGCAACCACAGAATGCAAAGCCAAAACTCTATCTACCACTGAGCTACTGGTCAACATCACACACAATCGAAGCCAAACTAACTAGTCATGGTAAGTGTGCAAAATTAATCAATCATTGTAAATGGGGATCTCCAATCCTCTTGGAAAGACATAGCCCTGGAGGTGACTGTGTCCTCTGTAAAGAGTACGGATGTAATTTTCAAGACACATCAGGTTAATTGGCCTCGCATTTACCCTGACTAGTTAATTTACCATCGTTTGTGTGCAATGTGGACCCGTGGTTCAGTGGTAGAGTTTTGCGTTCTGTGGTCGCAGGTTCGATCTTCAGTAGGGGAGATTACGGTATGCACTGCTGATTTTTCTTTTTGCACACGGTCCAATCAAATACGAATAATTTTTGAACATATCCATTTGACCTCTAGATGGGGTATTTAATCACTACGTTATCCGTTGTATAATGGGGCCTCACACATGTGAAAACCCATGCTAGGCAGAGGCAAAAATTTTTGACCCCATCGGCATTCCTCGAATGGGGCGCCTCAGATACCAAAGCAGGTAAAGCCTAGGGAGACGACCCCTAGCAGCCAAGAAAATATCGGTCTCAACAAACCGACATGAATGCCAGGCAGCCCCATCAGCTACCCAAGAACGCGTGTCGGCGGCCTTGACCAAAATGTCTCGTCATTTGAAATAAAAGACTGAGATAGACCAATAGATGGGATTCTAACGGGTACTACCACTCTGGAACTGAGTGTAATGACAATGAAGGGGTATTCCTCACTCCATAGAAATGTAGCCTCACCATCCAATTCTGTTTAGTGTTATACCCTGGTGATGAGACCTTGTAAGGTCGAAGTGGCTGTTCAGTTGTTCCATATGTTGCACGCTGTATTTGCTGGATTTTCTGGTTATGGTAATTCAATATATAATATAATTCCTCAATATAAAAAATGTACGTCAAAATTATCATTGTTGTAAATTGGACAGAAAACTGCCTTATTCTTTAACACTCCGGCAGCTTCATCTTGAAGTTCTGCAGCATTTGCCAAGTAACTGCCTGTAGTATCGCAGCATTTAAAAATAAAATCTTTCTGTTGATCAGTTGTTAGTGGCTAATGTTAAAGTCTTCAACCCTCAGGTATTCCCCGAGAAAATAATTCCCAAGAGATAGATCTCTGAGTTCGCTGGTCATTAGATGCCACCGCATAATCCTGGAAGAATTTCTTTCAGAACTTCAACAGATGCTCTTGCTATGTACATGTCTTCTCTTCTTCTTTCTTTTTTCTTTTCTTCTATATTTCTTCTTTGCTTTCTCTTTTCGTTTCTTTCTTCTCCTTCTTCTTCTCTTTCTTCTTTTCCCTTTCTACTTCTTTTTAATCCATTTTATCTCTTAGTGGTTCCATTTGTTTAACATCATTGTTTTATCAACACTTGTTGAACTATTTTAAAGTTCTGACGAAGGTTCATAAAAACAAGAACGTTTGAACGTCGACTTTCCTACTAATAAATTCATCTCTTTTGGATTACTTTGTTTTTCGATTTTTCTCCATACTTTCGGATTCCATTCCATTATTTACTTCCATATATATATATATATAGAGAGAGAGAGAGAGGGAGAGAGAGGGAGTGATTTCAATGGATAATAACTTGGAAAAGAACATTTATCTTTACTACATACATGAGGAAAGAACTCATATAGATTTTACAAGGATTCGTGTTACATCTATGAATACATTTTCCCAACCCCTCCACCACAATCAGAATAAGACACAAGATCAATTTTTAAGTGGAGTACAGCTGATCTGAATTAGGTATTTTCCTTTTCCGAGACTAGTTGCCTATCAAAAGCTGCCTACACTAGTTTATTCATAGCTGGTGGCAGGGGGGAGAATAAATAGTTTCATGCCTTTTCCAAGGGTATTAGCATGAAAGAAAGTGCTAACAGCCTTGTCCAGGGTTTGAACTCAGATCGCTGATTACATTGTATCTTCCTCTTTCCCTCACATCTTTGACTCCACCTCTTTCTCCTCACACCTCTTACTCCTCCTCTTTCCCTTCACATCGCCTTTTACTCCTACTCTTTCCCTCACATCTCCTCTAACTCATCCTCTTTCCCTTCACATCTCTTCTTACTTCTCCTCTTACCCTCCCATTGCCTTTTGCTCTTCTTTCCCTCACATCCCCTCTTACTCTTCCTCTTACCCTCAGATCTCTTATCTTTTCTCTTTTCAGAAAATTTATTCCTCTTTCCCCTCACTCTCCTCCTCCTCTTATATTTTTGAGCTTTCTCTTTTTTTTTTGTAAGTTCCTTTTCTAGATAAATTTCTACATAAATTGTATTTGTCATCAGGAGCATCACCAACTTATCACTAAGATTAGAAATGCACAACCAGCAAATTACCAATCAACTCTTCAAAAATTTAAGCCAATCTTTTATGATTCTTTCTTTAAATTTATAGATGAATTTGGATAAATGCTGACAGAAAATTCTGAAATGCATTATACAGCGTTTATCTATTCAATAACTGAGAGAGAGAGAGAGAGAGAGAGAGAGAGAGAGAGATCTTTGTGGTGCATACGATTGCTACTGCACTCCATTGATGAGTGTGCTTTAGTTTCTGCAGTGAATACGTTTTTTTATGGCTAGAATTGCTGATCCCATGCTCCCTGATTGTGAATTCAGTTTTCCCTTTTCCTAGATTAGTTAGCCTGTTAATTGATAAAAAGGTAATCAGGTCAGTCTGTTCTATAATTTACCTCTAACAGAAGAGAAAAGAGATAGATTCGTATTTTTCTTAAGGGAACTAGTATGGCGTGAAACTCAAACCTCAATTCACCAAGTTTATTTCCTAGAAAAGCAACAATTATACTACCCATAATTCCTCAGTTAATTCAATTAGTATTATTAGATATGTTTAGCGTTACAGTTTAAAATTGTCCCAGCAACCCAAGTTCGAATCCTAATAGAGGCTATTTATGCTTTATCATATCATATTTACCAACCCCTCCGCTCGGGCAGGATATGACACAAGGTCAATTTTTAAGCGGAGTTTAACAGGTTTGAATTCAGAGTTTTCCTTCTCCTAGACTAGTTGCCCCACCAAGGCTGAAGAACCTAATCTGTCCCACTATTTACCCATAGCTGGAGGGAGAATAATTGGATTCATACCTTTCCCAAGGGTATTAGTGAAATGCAATCAGTCTCGTCCAGGATTTGAACTCGTATCGTCGTGTTCAATTCCTACGACGATAACCATTACACCACGGGCACCTCCAAAGCTATTTATGCTTTATTACACTCTAACGTCCTTGGGTAAGGTCTAAATACGTCTCTTCTTCGACTAGTTATGAATGAAGAAAAGGGCAGACTGGGCTCTTTAGCCTTGGTGCGGTAGAAGAAAATATCCTGAATTTAGAGCAGCTGTTCTCCACTTAAAAAACTGCCCTTACTTTAGCCGATTTCATATTTGGGGGTAAATATATCAATTGCTTGGATTTTTTTTTTTTTTGAGGGATATCATATCTGCAAAATATATTTTTAGTGAATCCAGGATAATCATTGGCTTCATTATCCTTTACAAATTATCTTAATTCACTATCCAATTCACTGTCTGTATAAAAAAGACTCTGAACCAATATAGATATTTTTATGAGTTATCTTGTCATCTGCTTCAGGACAATCAAAGCTTTCACTACCTTCATCATTGTCAACAAGTAGTCAACAAGTTGTCGTGTAATGGTTACAATTGGAGAAAATGGACACTGTGACCTGAGTTCAATTCCTGGACGAGTCTGTTTATATTTCGCAAATTAACTTATGGATCCAATTATTCTCCCTCCAGCCATGGTTAAAATAGTAGGGCAGACTGGGCTCTTTAACCTTACTATAGCAACCAATCTCGGAGAAGGAAGACTCTGAATTCAAACCTGTTAAACATTGATCTTGTGTCGCACCCTGCTCGGGCAGAAGGGTCGGGTAAATACATACGAATTGTTTTAAATTTCTCCTCAATTCGCAACGGTAGTAGGAAAACTCTAAACAAAGGTATTTTTCTTAAGTTATCTTGTCATCTGTGCCAGGAAGAAAAGAAAATTCTTTTCATTTTATAGGGTGTCTCAATATACATGGGACCCATGTGACTGCTAATAACTCAACTAATAATAATGTTGTGTTCCTTTTTTATTTTTGAAAATAGTATGCTATAACAACTATTAATCCTAGGACAACAGAAGAAAAAATATTTTGCATCACTACTTATGACAAAATCATTCCAAACTATTTCAAAATAGCTGCGACCCATTGAGATGATAATAATGATTTATTACGGAGACAAGATACTTTAAAAAAAGATTGCATGTCCGGGAAGCTGATATAATGATTTAAAAAAAAAACATTGATTTTATGTCTCTTGCTCAAAGGCTGTCCTTTTTACCGGACGTGTTCCAAATGACTGCCATTGCACTTGTCTCAGTAATAAATCATTATCATATTAATGGGTCATCACCCACTCTCAACAATTTGCATATTTCTGAATTAAAATGTGTTTTATAATTTTACTTGAGACCAAAAATAAAAAATTTGGAAATGTAAAGATAAAATTGACTATATATACTGAAGTAAAATACCATTGGCCGAATGAGTAGAGTGTTCATCAATGGCCCGGAAGACTGGGGTTCAATCCCAGGTCGAGTCATACCAAAGACTCAAAAACTGGTACTTCACGCCGCCTTGCTTAACACTCAGCATTATAAGGTAAGGATCAAGGGTAAAGGGTAGCAATGCAGGGGATGGAGTGACACCCTCAACTACACCTCGGTGTGGTAGCTACTGAAAATGGAGCCTTCGAGTCACCCTCGATGAAAGTCGTCAACTTTACTAACTTATTTATACTGACTATTTTCCCTTCCCCCAAATAGGAGTGACCGGGGTATAACACTAAACGGCATCGGATGGTGAGGCTACATTTCCATGGAGTGAGGAATACCCCTTCATTGTCATTACACTCAGTTCCAGAGTGGTAGTACCCGTTAGAATCCCATCTATTGGTCTATCTCAGTCTTTTATTTCAAATGACGAGACATTTTGGTCAAGGCCGCCGACATGCGTTCTTGGGTAGCTGATGGGGCTGCCTGACATTCATGTCGATTGGCTGAGACCGATATTTCCTTAGCTTCTAGGGGTCGTCTCCCTAGGCTTTACCTGCTTTGGTATCTGAGGCGCCCCATTCGAGGGGGTCAAAAATTTTTGCCTCAGCCTCGCATAGGTTTTCACATATGTGAGGCCCCATTATACAACGGATAACGTAGTGATTAAATACCCCATCAAGAGGTCAACTGGATATGTTCAAAAATTATTCGTATTTGATTGGACCGTGTGCAAAAAGAAAAAAGAAAACTTTAGAAAAATTTAGATGAATAAAAAAACAATTTCAGAAACGTCTACACAAAACATGTAAATATAAACGTACAATGAACGTGATTTCCTAACCTCCTGACTTTAAATAACCCTAGACATGCCGTTAGAATCAAACAATCAACAAAAAATAGGCATTTAAAAATCACGAAAAGTGGGACTGCTAGACTGCAATAATTTTAGCAATGGTTACTGACAGAATCAAATTATTAAATGTATAATGTAAATTTTTTGTTGCTGATTTTACTTTAGAAAATGCAGTGAAAATCGAGAAAAAGTTGGGTTTTCGGTGGTCAACAATGAAGCCAGGCATTACTGAGAGAACAGTGTTATTATTGGTATTGTTAGCTTTTGATATGTTTGCCTGCATATGATAATTATAAAGAATGTTTAAAACTCCGATGATTACAATTGGTCATGTGATTAAATAAGTATGACCGTAGGTGGAAATAAGAACACAATAAACTCGGATGGAAACTTGAATAGAAATAATAAAAAAATATACAGGTGGGAAAGTCGTCGATGACAAGGCAATATTTTTATCTTTGCTGAGCAATGATTTAGCTTTCCTTATTTAAGATTTTTTTAAAATGAAACTGTATCTCTTTTGTTCGTGATATCATGGTGGAGGCAGTGGCCTGATGGAAAATGATAATAAAAATGAATGATGATTTGTGGGGTTTAAAGCAACAAGATTTTGAGAAATGGGTGGGGTCAGCTTGAGTTGTCTGTACCCTTAGTGGGTCCAGCGTCGTCTAACAGCTGGATTAATGCTAAGTTGTAAACGACAGAGAGAATGCAAGCTAATTGCGGATTATACACAGCAACTTATAAAATAAATAAAATACAAATCCCTATTATAGACAGGAAGTCTTTTAAAGTCTGAATGACTTGCAACTGAGACATATAAGTAAAAGTGGCAGGAGGTTCCCGTGGTGTAATGGTTATCGTCGTCGGAAATGGACACGACGACACGAGTTCAAATCCTGGACCAGGCTAATTGCATTTCACATAGTACTAATACCCTTGGGAAAGGTATGAATCCAATTATTCTCCCTCCAGCTATGGGTAAATAGTAGGGCAGACTACGTTCTACAGCCTTAGTGAGGCAACTAGTCCAGGAGAAGGAAAACTGTGAATTCAAACCTGTTAGACTCTGCTTAAAAATCGACCTTGTATCATATCCTGCCCAAGCAGACGGGTTGGTAAATATGCATATAAGTAGAAGTGAAAAAAAAGCAATATTCTGTAAAGAAAGAAAAAGAAAAGAAAAAAGAAAGATAGAAAGAAAGAAAGAAAGATAGGAAGGGGTTAAAACAAAATGATAAGGACAAAGGAACACAGTAAATGAGCTGTGTGTGAGGAAGAGAGAATGAAAGTTGATTGATATGGTTTGGTTTGGTTTTATGGCATATCAACCTTTGTAGGTTATTTAATGCCAAATTCTGTTTATGCATAGATACATATTAAATATGATTTGTAAACCTTTTTAAGCGAGCCTGAGCTCATTTTTTCAGTTAAATGGTTTCAAATATATTTATATCAAGTATGAAAAATTATATTCACTATCAATTATTTGATTGCACCCGGTTTGTTTGGTGTGGTTTAGTTTTATGGCATATCAACCATTGTAGGTTATTTAATGGCAAATCCATTCTATACATATGAACAGTTCTATTTCAAACAGTACAGTTCATCATAAGTACAGTTTTTGTTTGTTTGTTTGTTTGTTTGGATTTTATGGCATATCAACCTTTGTTGGTTATTTAATGCCAAATCCATTTTTATACAAATAAACAGTGCTATTTCAGCATAAGTACACAGTTTAATGGTCAAAAACAATTCTATTTCAAGCTATTCAGTTTTGTCAAACAGTTCTAATTCAAACAATTCAGTTTATTATAAATATAGATTTTGTTTACACACAATAAAATGTCAAACAATTCAGTTTAGCGTAAGTACGCAGTTTAAACGTCAAAACAATCCCATTTCAAGGAATTCAGTTTTAGATTAAATACACAGTTTAGTTCTATTTGATCCATAGAGAGGATCCTATCAGGTGCTATCAGACCGGACCAGAGTGGACCTGGGAGGGTTTGGCAATGAAGGGGATGTTTCTCATACCCCAAAGCTCCAGTATTACTGGAACCTCACCATCAGATTGTTTAGTGTCATATCCCAGGATAGTCGTTGGGAGAGTCTTACCCCTCTACAGAGAAGCAGTCGGTGTATTCTACAGCCCCACCCGACAAAAAGTCAAAGTAAGATTATTAGCAATTAAAGAAACGAAAGAGAAAAGGAAATATAAACAACAGAAAAAGAAGAGATTTGGATCATAGGTTATGGCAGAAAAGAATAGTGAGAAAAGGGTTGAAAGAAAGAAAGAAAAGGAAACAGCAAAATACTTATAGAAGAAAGAAAGATAGAAAGAAAGATGCTCAATAATATTTAGGAGAAAGAAAGAAAGAAAGTTACTCAAAAGTAATACATTGGGGAAAAAAAGAAAGAGTCTCAATACTAATAAGTGAGGCGAAAGAAAGAAAAAAGAAAGAAAGTTAATTCACAGTTGAAACATTGAAAGGAAAGTAATATTAGAATTAGGGAAAAGTACTTAAAAAAAAAAAAAGAGAAAATTCATCGAAAAAAGAGACGGTGAATTACTTGAAGTGAATTAAAATTAACCCAAGTGTAAGAGAAATAATGGAAAGAGAATGAATGAACGATTGAAATAATAAAGTGTCATCAGTCTCTTGAAAATTTCTCACTTTCCAATCCCCATAACCAAGCCTTCTGGATTTTACTACAGGACGGGGTCGGGTGGAATAGTAAAAAAAATTAAAACAGAACACAAAAAAAAGGGGGCAGTGCTATTTTTTATTGTCAGTGTTTGTAGGTGGGGACCCCATGGGACGAGGTACGAAAAGCGGCGGACCCGAACATTTTGATGGGGGTGGGGGTACCATATTCGTTATATTTTGCTTTTGTTTGGTTGGTGTACGTCTCACCAATCGCAATTTTGAAAAGTACATTAACTTAGTAAATTGATCAGAGAGAATTGTTAAATGGGATAAAAATCCATCAAGCCTTCTTTCTCTAATTTATATATTTATTTATTCATTTATTTATTTTTAACGATCTTTGGGGTTGACTAGGGAAAATAAGGTGTTGACTAGCGGTAGTTTTCAATCGGGTCCGTTGAACAAGTAGGGGTGGTATTAAAAGAAATAGACAGAGAGGAGGAGTGGACAGAAACTGATAAAAAAAAAAGAATTTTAAATAAATAAATAAATAACAATTATTTTTGTTTGCTTTGTTGAGCTTATTCTGACTTGCTTCACTCCACTTGTTTAAAAAAGGGAAACAATAAAAATAAAAAAATAAAGAAGAGGGGGAGATTATGTGAGGTTTGAAAGAGAAGTGGTTGTATCCATTCCTTGGCTACCTAGGATGCGAAAAGGGTGAATAAATTTAAATAAATCAACTGTTGCATGTGATAGGTTGGCCACGCTTTCAGCTGCCATAGTCAAAAGTACGAAGTTAAATATAATCGCTTTTGTTCTCCTTCTTTCTTTCTTCTTTAATGCATGAAGAAAACAACAATTACAATAATAGGTTAGCTTTATAAAATATTAAATTTAATAGGTTTCCTATTCTGTACAAATATGTACGCGGGTTTGATTATGATTAAATAACGGCATAAAAGAACGCGTGTGAATTCGATGCGAAACGAAACATTTTGTTTGAATAAGAAGATCGAAATTGACACCTGGAGTAACTTTGATTATATTCAGAACTAGCTTGGATACGATTTTATTTTCTTGTTAATGTAAAGCAATTAAACTTGCATAGTTTGTAGACCTAATACAGATATAGCTATTTACCAACCTAGTTTCAGTGAAATAAGTTCTTTAAATCTATTTGAGAAAAGAAGCTAAAGAACATTGCTTACTTTATGAGAATTATTTAAAAAAATGAATGGAATGAAGAAATAAATTCAAAAAGTAAGTTTCCCAGAAGGCCTCTGACAGGAAGCGAAATCCGCGCATTCTTGAAAGATAGGCTTTCCGGCACCTAAAAAGAAAACCTCTCTTGCTAAGTTCGCGCAAATCCGTCAGGCTGGCCGGCTGTTACGAGAGCAGTACGAGTGTGGGAGTAGCGCCTTGTAGAGACGCTAGTCACGCAACCGAGACTGACTTACAACTCGAACCTCAGGGGGCCGTCCTCCCAGGATCTAACTCGTCTCGGAGAGGCTAGGTTTATCGCTTGGCGCCTGAAGCACCATTTTTAAAGAGGAATGCCGACGGGGCCCGAGACATTTTTTGAGCTGCCGGGCACGTCAGAACTACGGTCCTGTGCCTGGTAACCACATTAGAAAGACCTTGTATCATACTCGCGTGTATGTGGAGCGCTTAACAATTACCTCTCTCACTAAGCGTTCACCGCTGGTACTCTAAGAACCCTTTTTTCCCAGCTGCTAGTAGTGAGCGCATGTACTAGTTGGGTTCCGGGGGCCAGCTAAGAAGAATACCTTACTAAAAACATCCTCAGGATAAACGACGAACTTTTAGCACCGAAAGGGACTAATGTATTTCAACACCTTGTCTGGGAAACGTAACTACTTCTACTGGTTCAGGAAAACGTCCTATCTTAGAATTGTCTTAAGCCCGAAAATAAAGTTTGGAGATTTAACTGTAAGAATATTATTTGTATTCATATTTATCTAACCCCTCCGCTCGGGCTGGATATAACACAAGGTCTATTTCTAAGCGAAGTTTTAATTCAGAGTTTTCCTTCTAGACAAGTTGCCTCACCAAGGCTGAAGAACCTAAAAGTATTTACCCATAGCTGGAGGGAGAATAATTGGATTCATACCTTTCCCAAGGGTATTAGTGCTATGTGAAAATGCAATCAGTCTCGGCCAGGATTTGAACTCGTGTTGCCGTTTCTATTTCCTACGACGATAACCATTAAACCACGGGCACCTCCTAAGAATATTATTTGTATTAATAATTACACGAAGTTATAATTATTCATTAAGCATTATTATTATTAGTTACTTGAAACCATATGATAGTAGGAATAAGCCACCTTATCCCCCATCAATGGGTTAAGCAGTACTGCAACTGTTCTTCTACAATAATGGCTATGGCATTTAATAACCCACGAAGGTTGATATGCCATTAAACAAAGACAAAAAACTGTGAGCAGACAAACGAATTTTATTAAATAGAAGTAATTACTGGAAACTATATAATTATTAGTGGTCGGAATACTTGAAACCGTACTACTGCAGGCAAATTATCTGTATTAGATAGGAATATTGAATACAGAAGTTGAACAGCTAGTCCAGAACTTGAATGGATAACCACTTAAAAACATCAGTTACCGTAAGAAACGAGAGGCCTGTGTAAAAGATTGGTCTTGGCGTGAAATAACAAAGCAAGTATTGACAAATACCATGACATATATGTTTTATTGTGATATCATTTTAAATTATTATTACTCTTGTAAATAAACCTATTTACCGTCCCGACACAAAATAAAAAATTTATAATGCATCTATTTTATGCATTGAATAAATCTGTGTATAAGAATAAAACAGTGAGGATACACATCGATAAAATAACTGATTCCTGAACGTAATTAGAAACTTACCCGCAGGTTTTTATAGATAGATAGATGTACTTTGAATACATCAACAGTAGTATATACGCACTGAAGCATAGACTTTTATATATAAATATACATGTGAGAGTTAACACATCCACCAGAATATACATTACAACGTGTATTTTAAAACACCGTCACAGTCTGACAATACACCTTTCTGAATAAGTCTAATAAATAAATAAAAAAGCAGAAAATAATTTCTCTTTCATGTTCGCCATACAATTTAATTTGCAACCTGCTTTTTCATCTTCGGATATGCGTTCTCGTGTTACATATCAATTTACTGTTCAGATCGTTGTTGGTTGCTTTGTTTAGTTAATATTTACATGACTGTCCTTTATTCATTTTCAAAAAAAAAAAAAAAAAAAAAATGTGTTATTTAAACACTGTATCGCTGTGCCTGTTTCATTTATTTAACTTGATTAGCATCTTTGAAGATTTTGGAAGAGGTAAAAAAAACCCCAAAAAACAGGGAGAACATGATCCGAACCATAGGGGTAATTTTCTTTTCTTCTTTTTTTCACACTCTGCATTTATATGCTATTAAAGAAAAATCTGAACGTTAAACTAACACCGCTCTAATTTACTTCGTTAACGTAGCTCGTTAAATTTTGAAATTATGACTAATTGAAACGTGTGATAAAAATACACACACACACACACACACACACACACACACACACACACACACACACACACATACATATATATATATATATATATATATATATATATATATATATATATATATATATATATATGTGTGTGTGTGTGTGTGTGTGTGTGTGAAGCTACATCTAACAGTTGTTACTTTCTCGAGGCAATTTGAAACTTACAGTTATTTGGAAGCTGAGGAGGGAGTAGGTGGACCTGCCTAATCCAAGGTTTTTACCTGTCTCTGCCGGTTAGCGTTCAGGACTTTTTCTTATTTTTTGACAACTCATTCAAAAACAAAAAAAAAACTTGTTCACTCTTTGATTATATATATATATATATATACATACACTTATTAGACAAGAATATTTGATAGCCTCTTAAAAAAGTCCCCAAAAATTATATATATATATATATATATATATATAAGTAAAATTGGCGACCGTAATCGAAGGTGACCCGAAGACTACCTTTTCAATAACATGTAAACCAAGGTGTAGGAGAAGACGTTACTCCTTTCCCTGGTTTACTCCACTTTACCCTTGATACGTACATTATAATGCTGAGTGTTAAGCAAGGAAATATCAAGTACCATTTTTGGTATAACTCGACCTAGGACTAAACCCCGGTGTCACGGGCCATATTGAGTAAATAGGATAGACACTTCGTTTCTATCTATTTCATCATTGATCCCAATACAGAAAAATTCCAACTGAAAACACATATTACACAGAGAAAAACAAGGGGGTGTCCTTGTGGTGTAATGGTTAAAGCGATGGACTGCGGAATCGTAGTACGCGAGTTCGTACTCTAGTTGCTCTATTACGTTCACTTACGGTCAAATACCCTTGGGAAAGGTATGAACCACCTAATCCTCCCAGCTATGGGTTAAGTAGTACCACTATTGTTCTTCTAGGAGAATGGCTTTGGCATTAGATAACCTAAAAAGTTGATATGCCATAAAACCAAACTAAGACAAAGAAACCAAAACTCCAAATTCTTGAAGCTTTCTTTATAAAGATTAACAAACCTTCCTTAAACAAGATTCTAAAATGCCATGAACACTTTTCCCATAATTTCTTCTGCGAGTAAAATTCTTTTCTTCCGTAAATTCACCAACCCTTTATAGAGATGTATAAGATTCATCCTGTTATAAAATAGCCGAGGGATTTCGGTTCATGCCTTTGAGTTTAGTTTGGCTGAGAACCTTTCGGCTCAGCACATGGGTTGGTTGGGTGTAACATTGAAGCAGGTGTTAACGCGGGTGCGAGCGGGCGGATGGAGGTGTCACTCAGATGTCATAATAGTCCGAGACGATACTGAGTGACAAGGTGCGGGACGTCACGCACCGGAAGCACGCGGAGGTTTGTGTGAGAATTTGAAGAAAGAAAGGGTTGAGTACTAGACGCCAAACGAGAAGGATCGACTTTTGGAGCTCGCAGGCGCGAGGCGGACGTGCGCCCTAGGGGGGGGCGGCTTGAGTTGGGGACCAAATGAATAAGACAGCATAGAAGATTATGTCTCTCCTCCTTACGTCGAAACCTTTTGCTATAATTGAAGATTTTAATTTTGAAATAGCTTCAATACCAAATAACCAAAAAAGATTTGATATGTTCTAAAACAAACCGAATTAAGTTCACGCGTTGGAGGCACCATATATATATATGTAAAGTTGGTGACCTTAGTTGAGGGCAACGCGAGGGCTCTCTTTTCAATGGCTACTACATCGAAGTGTAGGGGAGGGTTGTATTCCTTTTCCTGGATTGCTCTACTTACACTTGATATGTAACTTATTATGCTGAGTGTTAAGCAAGGAGATATCAAGTATCATTTTTGAGACTTTGGTATAACTCGTCCTAGGACTGAACCCCGGCCTCCCGGGCCATTGGCAAACACTCTACCCCCTAGAACAATGGGCTGGTGCATATATGCATGAATAAATACGTATTCCTGCACACCAATATATACACAATCATGCATGCATATACTCTTTTACGGGGGAGTTCTCGTTGAGTAGTAATTGATTTCCAACTCCAGTCACGCTACTACATTCACTTTTGGACTAATACTCTTAGAAAAGATATGAATCCCTCATGCTCCCGACAATGAATCAAACAGTACCAGTACCGTTTTTCAACAAATTCGGCATTAAATAACCCACGAAGATTGATATCAAATTTACCCCCCCCCGGTCTGGCAGGATATGACACAAGGTCAATTTTTTTAAAGCGGAGTTTAACAGGCTTGAATTCACAGTTTTCCTTCTCCTAGACTAGTTGCCTCACCAAGGCTGAAGAACCTAGTCTGCCCTACTATTTACCCATAGCTGGAGGGAGAATAATTGGATTCATACCTTTCCCAAGGGTATGAGTGCTATGTGAAATGCAATCAGTCAGGTCGAGGATTTGAACTCGTGTCGCCGTGTCCATTTCCTGCGACGATAACCATTACACCATGGGGACCTGCGAAGATTGATATGTCATTAAACAAAGAAACCAATCATACTTATTTACAAAATTACTAATTTATGCCATTCTTATTTCTAAAATATTTAAAACAAAATCATTTTCTCCAAAGACAGAAAAAATAAAGCCATATCAAAGCATTGTGGTAATTGAAACAAGTGGTCTTTGGTATCGATTACAGGAAGTTTTGTTCTCGTATATTTGTAGTATATGAGAAACAAAACTCACCATTACAATTCGTACACTTGTAGCTGAAGTAATGTGTCATGCTTTAACATTTCCAAGTGCTAAACAATGAAAAACAATTCACGACGAATTAACATCAACATATTTATTACCTGAGTCAACTAAATAAAAAGAATACAGGAATGACATGGAATACCTAAAAACACATATTATATAGAAAAGTTATATCATGCAGTTGAAGGGTCTTTTAGTATAAGTTAAGAGTCTTTAATCGAATGGAAGTTGTTGAGTAAAGACTTACTTCAAATCATGGTATCATGCCTGGTATGACACGACGTTTGCAAGGGAAAAGACCCTACTGTTGGTAAGTTGGCGACCCTAGTCGAGGGTGACCTGAAGGCTTCCTTTTTGATAGCTACTACACCAAGTTGTAGGGGAGAGCGCTACTCCTTTCCTTGGATCACTCCACTTTACCCTTGATACATACCTTACATTGCTGAGTGTTAAGCAAGGAAGTATCAAGTGCCATTTTTAAAGTCTTTAGTACGATTGAACCCAGGTCTCCCGGACCATTGGTGAACACTCTACCAATTAGATCAATGAGACGCTGTTCGTAAAAACACATAGTTATGCGTTCTGGTTGTTGTCGAGGTAGGATCAGAGAGAGAGAGAGAGAGAGAGAGAGAGAGAGAGAGAGAGAGAGAGAGAGAGAGAGAGTTTTGACTTTGCCGCCCCGTTTTATATTGTACTTTCTTCGCGCCACCAAACGGCCATTAGAAATTCTATTTGGAAGGCATGGGATGTAATCCCTACACATACATAGGTGCAAATTCTTTATATTTATCTGCAACATTCTTCTAAGATAGCAAACCCAATTGGATCGCCTGATAACTAACATTTCCATTAACAATTGCCTCAAAGTTGCAGCGATGATCTTTTAATAGACATAATTATTATCCAATTTAGAATCTTCTCATAATTTTGATAGGAAGCAAAATTATTCTCTTCATTAATAATATTTTATTAACTACTTTGTTGTTGGCCCATATCTGTTTGTTGGCATGATTATCACATTGGAACAAGAAACCAAGCCAAAGGTGTTCATCTTGAGAAATGAGAATGACAAGCGGTGATAATGGGTTGGCGATTGGAAAATGAAACTAAATTCCACTGGTGAAAACTAAGATTTATCAGGAAGGTTAGAAGCATAAAAATGGCTTTCCTGATTGGGAAATTAACTTCTAAATAAACATTCTTCTTAATAAACCAAATTTATTGCAATAATTAGATTCTATCCCAGAATTAATTACTGATTTTTGATTCTTCTTCAGATTTCTTTTACAGTAATGTTTCTTTTTCTTCCTTAATTATAAATATAATACAACTATTTTGTGAGTAACAGTTATATTTATTCCTGACCATGAACAAGCTGCTTTTTCGATTTCCAAAAGAGTTGAATATATTAGAAGGAAACTTCGTGGTGAAGTGGCTAACGTGCTAGCCTGTGACGTTGTAGTAAGCGAGTTCGAACTTCAGTCGTGCTACTACATTCACTTTTGGACTAATACCCATGAGAAATATATAAACTACATTATCCCATCGACTACAGGTTAAGTAGCACTACTGTTGTTTTTCGAAGATGGCTTTGGCATTAAATTGCCAACGAAGGTTGGTATGCCATTAAACAAATAAAATAAACCAAAAGCAAATTTGGTATGCATAATTTCTCAACCAAGGGAAATATTATAACATAAAAAGATTTTTTTTTATCTGGAGTAAGAGTGAAGTGATTAGAAAAATAAAAATAAAATAGATTTTTTAAAAAGTTTAAGAAGTGCAGAAATTTCCAGAAGCCCCTGACCGGAAGCGGGGCGATTCATGCCCGAAAGAGGAACCATCCCTACGAAAAGGAGAAATTCAACCTCACTTTATCCTCCTCCGGAGCAGAGAACAGATGTTTTTCCGCATGGCTGCTAGTATCGAACACATGGCTGATTAAGTTTAGTAGCCTGACACCATGTCTGCTGCTAGCGAGCCGATACCACCGAGACCAACAATATGAAAACATCGACTTTGGACGTATCAACCACCAAAAACGACCAGTGTAATTCAACGCCTTATTTGGGTGAAACGACTATTCTTAAACAGTCCAGGAAAACATTCCTCGCAACAGAGTAACAATGTGAAAACCCAAACAAAATCAAGTCGAAATTCAAAAAGGATAAAATTGAAACTTAAAAAGTGTCTCCTATCTTCGTCTTCCTTTTCTTCCTTTACAACCTTCACAGTCTAGAAGACGCCAACGAATTAAGATTGGATAAGAAGAAAACCAACGGAGTCAGATATTTCAAACCAAAACCCAAACTAAACAAATAACCAACAACAAATCTTCATAGACCCTACAAGAGGAACTCCACAATGAACAATAAACAGTAAAAAGTTAGTTATGACTTATTGACAATATCTCCCACCCACCCCCACAAAAAAATCTGGCCCACACTTCTGGAAATTAGTAAAGTTAGAAGATTGATATGCGATTAAACAAAGAAATCTGACCAGACTAAACCAATTAATAAAAAAGGAAAAAACATTATCGACAATACATTTGCAGCTGCCGTTATTTTCTGAAAATAATTTTAGATGTAACAAAATCGTAACCAAACGATGTAAACGAAATGAATTAAATGTCTGTGGACTCAGAAAATAACTAGTAATTAGTCATGTTAAAAGTGCGAAATTGATTTTGTTTCAGAAAATTATTTCTTTGATTATTATCTTTGTTTTCTTTACTGTGTATCGTGTAAGAATAGGATCCAGACTGGAATCAAGAGAATCCTATTAAATCATTTTTTAGGGTACAAAACATAGATTAAGTACTGAGATATCTAAAACAAATATTTGGTCAATGCCTTTGCTGTGGCATCACTATACATGTGATAATTAGATAATGATAATGCAATCAATGCGCTGCTGACTGTACAGCATGTGAATACTAAGGTTTATCAGGGAGGCTAAAAGCATGAACATGGCTTCCCTGTTTTGAAAAATGAGCTTCTTGATAAACAATTATCTTAAAAAACCAAATTTATTTCAAGAATGAGATGATATCCCGGAATTAATTACTGATCCACAACCTTCAACAGATTCTACTGTTATTTAACTGTCGTCCTGATTCTGAGGGGATTATATAACAGAGGGTCAGTTTAACATGAGCACCCTGGGATATTGCTCTGGAGAAAGGATATAACTGCCTGATCTCTAGGGATAATATTCCTTAGGGACGAAACCATTGATTTCTATTCTTCAACGGTCCAACGAAACAGCTATTCTTCGTTTCTGATATTCCATTTAATCAGAATCTATGGTATTTATCTTATAAGTAATTGTGGACACCGCACGTGGTGTAATGGTTAGCAAGCAAGATTAGTAAACTATCAGTAGTAGGTTCGATTCTGTTGGGCACTTAATACATTTGAACTTATGTAACATCTAAGTAAGTTTTTTAAATACCTAAAAAAATAATAGTAATACATGGTCAGTCTAATGTTAAGGTCAGCACGCGAGTAAAGCTATTAGATTCCAGGGAAACAGTCACAATTACTAAAGAAAACAAACAGGAAAGAAAAAAAGCAAATTGTCAATTTCATCTACTCGAGACAACTTTCTAGAGAGAAGTGAAAAAGAAAAAAAGGTTCTGCTAAGTTCCTTTTTTTTACCAGAATCTTTTGCAATAGGTTAATAGATAATTATGATACATTTGTATAGTGAAATATGTCAATTTTTTAAAACAACAGTAGCACACACTCACACACATACACACATACATCTATATGTATATATAGTAAAGCAATAAAGTATTTTCAAAATTTGGTTTCTTTTGGGAACCAAAGACCAAAAATATGTAAAGGATATTTTGTTAAACAATAAGCTATAACTGCTCTCTTTCTCTTTCAACTGTCTCCCTTTCACTCTCTCTCTCTCTCTCTTTCCCCTCTCCAAAATGTTTGGTTTCTTTTTGGACTTTTCCAGTATATAAGGTAACTAAAGACCAAAATATATAAAGGATATTTTGTTAAACAATGTGCTATAACTGCTCTCTTTATTTCTTTCTCCAAAATGAGTGGTTTCTTTTTGGACATATCTTGTATAAAAGGTAAAGAAAGACCAAAATATATAAAGGACATTTCCTTAAACAATATACTATAACCGGTCTCTCTTTCTCGTCCGTCTTTCTCTTTCTCTCTCTCTCTAAAGTTTACTTTTTTTCTACACTCACCTTGTATAATCAAGATAGACTACCTTACCAATAACGTTAATCAATACAAAGTCATATGCATGAGACACCGTGTGAGCATTAGGAAAGTAAGGCACTCATTTAGCTTATATTCCTCAACATTAATATACAGTTAAGTAAGGCTAGCTCGCCAACCATGGTTTACATTACTTGCCCGTACTGTTCTTAGCATAACACAAGACCACAACTATGGAACCCTCAGTGAGGATCAAACTTATAATAGTAATAATGGTCAATAAGAAAATATTGCTAACCATAATTTAACATCAAGCATCAACTTTGTTATTATAGTGATAAAAAAACAAAATATTTATAACTTGGTGAACTCTGTCCCAGGCATAGAAAATGACATAAGCATCTTACAACACTGGACAGGGAGGTGATTAGGAAAGAGTTGTTTAAAATTGTACATATCTTGTGTTACCGAAAATCTTTGAAAGCTTTAGTTTAATGGACTATAATTGACCAGAAAACATTCTTAGTGAAATATGAAGCTTTTAGGCTAAACCTATGCATCTAATGATGACTGTGTAGATAAAGAAAAAGGGGAAAATATAAAGTTATATTGCTAAGAACATAAGCAGATATCGCCGGGAACTGACGAGCATTGTATTTGAGTTTTGAGAATTTATATTCCAGCTGAGTTACTATTGATTCTAATCCTTTAAACAGATTTGTTGTTCTCTTGTTTATATATATATATATATATATATATATATATATATATATATATTTGTATTATCATATATATATATATATATATATATATATATATATACTAATTTGGAAATACATACATACATACATAAATTCATACATACATATCAATACATGTATGTGTTAGTGATGAATGCATGCACACACGTGTGTATATATACATACATGCACAAATCTCTTTCTATATACGTGGTGCCTTTAATAAGTTTCCAGACATTTTTGCACAGGCATTTAAAATTGTCGTAGACTCTTGAAAATTAACTATGTTATTGCTATACATCTTATGAGATGACTGACCAATTTTTATGATTTCAGGTTAAAAAGAACAGCTACTGCAGGAATCAATCGGGTCTGTGGCATTTCCACCAGGACAATACACCAGTCCACAACTCCATCCGTGTCACAGACTATTTGATCACGATGGGCATCAAGACAGTTCGCCACCCTCCCTATAGTCCAAATCTTGCTCCCTGTGAATTTTCGTTATTCCCTAAGCTCAGACGCTGTCGTTATGAAACAATTAAGGAGATGAAAGAGACTATGATGAAGGTCATTGACACGCTCACACAAGAGGACTTCCATGGGGCCTTCCAGAATTTGTTGGAACGGTACAACAAGTGCATTGCAGCCGGAGGAGATTACTTCGAAGGGGACTAGAGTTTCTTGTGTGTACTATCAATAAAAGTCTCCATACGAAAAAAGGCTGGAAACTTATTTAATGATCTTCATATATATGTATATATACACACGTGTATGTTAGTGCATGCATGTATGCACAAATATGTATATATGCGTGCATACATACAGTCATGCCTGTATATATATATATAAATGTGTGTGTTAGTGTTTGTATGTATGTATGCACAATCATATATATGGGAGGTGCCCGTGGTGTAATGGTTATCGTCGCAGGATATGGACACGGCGACACGAGTTCAAATCCTCGACCTGACTGATTGCATTTCACATAGCACTAATACCATTGGGAAAGGTATGAATCCAATTATTCTCCGTCCAGCTATGGGTAAATAGTAGGGCAGACTAGGTTCTTCAGCCTTGGTGAGGCAACTAGTCTAGGAGAAGGAAAAACTCTGAATTCAAACCTGTTAAACTCCGCTTAAAAATTGACCTTGTGTCATATCCTGCCCGAACGGAGGGGTTGGGTAAATAGGATCATATATCTGTTTGTGTATATGCATTCGTACATGCACTAACAGAAGCATATGTATATATATACATATGTGTGTGTGTGTGTGTGTATTTGTGTATGTTAGTCCATGTATATAAGCACTCATATATATGCGTGCGTACATACATGCACTAACACACCCACATGTATGTATGCATATATATATGAGTGTATGTGTGTGTGTTTACAAGCGCAATTTTTTCTGTTGATAGATAGATAGAAATAGATTAGGACAGACAAATATAATGCAAAATCTTCTGACAAATTGAGCACTCCGGTATCTGATAGCGTAAAATGTAAACAAATGAAAGTTAATAAAAAAATGCGTTAAATTCCCAGGCTGATGTAAGTCACCAAAATGGTTGAGTGGTAAGTTATCGATCTAACGTAAAGTTTTGATCCCAGCTTGAAGTGTCCAGCGTGTCTAGGCACTCTGAAGAGTAGTGATACAATGACACAGTCTGTCTGTGGATGACAGTATATATATATATATATATATATATATATATATATATCCAAGATACACCGAGTTCCAAATTTTGCTCGGGTGTGTGTGTGTGTGTGTGTGTGTGTGTTTACAAATGCATTTTTTTATGTTGGCATATGCATATGCACAGAAAAATATAAAACGTTTTAGACAGACAGATAGATAAATAGATTAATCTCAGATACACTTTGCCTTTTATTAGATGTGTGGGTCTAGGTATTCGTGTGAAGAATATTAAGAGCGTATCAAGGCTCAAGTTGTATTTATTAGACAGAAATGAACAATGAATGAAATGTTAATTTTTTCTTTAATAGTTCTCTTGGTATTTGGTATGCTTGTTCCTGTGAGTTTTCAAATTGGTTGAAGCACATCGTAAGCTTTTTTTTTATATAGTATGAAGCTTTTATGCAATATTTTGTTTAATGCCGTCCATGTCTTTAAGTCTTACCCTTGAGATTAATGATCAGGCTATGAAGCAAGAAAAATTCATACAGAACTAGGTCTGGTAAGTATGGAGATTGCAGCACTTGCACAATCCTGAGTTTCTCAAATAACATACCTTTCGAAAATTACCAAGTGTTAACTGCTGTGGAAAAAGGATTAAAAATTGACAGAATCAAATAGAAGAAAACAACACACGTGCGTTACGTTGAGAGCAGAAAACTTTATGGGATTGAAAAAGGGTGAATAAACGGAAGACAATTGCAGGAAGTATCAGACTTGTCTAGTACTCTTTCAAAATCAAGACTGCCGATTAAAAAAGATTGAGAATTAGCACCAATTTGTTCAGGTCTGTTCTTTATTCTTTGATTTTCTCACTTCTACACAATATATTCATTTAAATTTTAAATTTAAAAAAATTCAAAGATTCAGTTTCAGTACTTGTTGATCATATATTATATTATTATAGGTTGCACTACTTGATATAGTGGTGGGCACTGCCTTTATAATAAATTTTGGTCAGTTTTTCTTTCATTTTATTATATTGCTTTTTATTGCGACACTCGAGTCATTTTTACAAATATTCTACCATTAATGCATTAAAAATCAGCTTGTGTTGTTTCAAGCCAGATTAAGAATAAAACTTAACCTTATGGCAATTTTGTCGAGTTCCAAATATGGGGAATGTTTAAGTAAACATGGTTAGTTCAAAACCAGTCCAAGAAGTGAGCATCAGAACAGTTGAGTCACACTTTGATAGTGTTTGAGTTAGTTGATCTTTGAGGGCTTGTAGAAATTTATTGTACCAAAAGACATTATCTTGTTGACCTACATTTTCAGAAAGTGCCCTAAGCAAATTAGGTCAAATGCATGGAATGAATGAATGAACAAAATAAATGAGCAAATGAACCAAAATGTTTGAAAACTGAAAAGCCTAAATTAAGATCAACAATAACAATGTGGAACAGTGACATAGTAAACTAACCAAAACACGGACACCGCAAAGGATGAATAAACAGATAACCGTCTTCTTTATAATTCTTAATAAATCTTTTCATCCTCTAATTGGAGTAATTCATCAGTGACTAAATTTGATCAGTATTGGGAATAATGAATTAAAAATGTATTTGCATTTGTTCTTTTAAGTCTATTTTGTGATTTCCGGCTGTACAAACTAATCACCTAATCTCAGCCAGACGAGCAGACTATATAATAATCGACACAAAAAAATAAAAACAACTTCGCTGTACTGGCTAACCACTGAGTAAAATTGAAAGAAAGTGAAAAGAAGGATAAATACCTCGACCTTGCTAGGGAATTGAAGAAACAGTGGAACATGAAAGTGATGTTTATACCAATCGTAATTGGTGCTTTTGGTACAGTTACCAAAGGATTATTAAAGGTACTGGAGGACTGGGAAATGAGAGAACGACCATCCAAACTACAGCTTCATTTAGATCAACCAGAATACTGAGAAGAGTCCTGGAGACTTTAGGAGACTTGCTGTAACTCTAGGTAAAGACCATCAGCTAACGCTGATGTGAAAAACTCACTAGGAGTAAAAAAAAATAATAAATAGTAAACTAGCGCAAAAGGAATATAAGTCTAAACATGACTGGGTGGAGAAAATGATCCACCGGAAATTGTGCAAGAAACTTAAATTTGACCATACTAACAAATGGTATATGCACAAAACAGAATCCGTCCCAGAGAATGAGATATAAAATTCTCTGGGATCTTCAGATTCAAACAGATCACCTAATTCCGGCGAGAATACCAGACTTAGAGATAATTTTTTTAAAAAAGATACGAACTTGCCATCTCGTGGATTTTGCCGTTCCAGGAAACCACACAGTGAAGATCAAAGAAATCAAAAAGAGAGACAATTACATAGACCTTACCAGAGAATTAAGAAAGCTGTGGAACATAAGAGGGAAGGTGATACTAATTGTAGCTGTTACGCTTAGAACTATCCTAAAAGGTTTGGATAATGGATTGGAAGAATTGAAAACCAGAAGACGAATCGAGACCATCGAGAAAGCAACATTGTAGAAATCAGCCAGAATACTGAGAAGAGTCATAGAGGCTTGAAGATACTTGTTGTCACTCAAACTCCTGTGAAAAACTCTCAAAGGAGTAAAATAATAATAAAACGACTGTATAGATACGTCATGCGAAAAATTGAGGAAATTGTGCCCAAGATGGCCAGTATATAGTTAGAAATGGGAACCTCAAGAGCGAAAGTATATATATTTAATTAGCAGCACAAAATAATGCCATAAGGACAAGTTATATCAGAGCGAAAAAAGATAATACACAGCAGAATAACAAGTGTTGGTTATGTGGTGACAGATTTGAAACAGTTAATCATAAAATAAAGAAATGTAGCAAACTAGCACTAAAGAAATAAACGATTATGCATGGCTGGGTGGGAAGGGAGATACACTGGAAACTGTGCAAAAGATTAAAATTTTAACAAATTTAAACAAATGCCATATGCACAAAACAGATTCTATATGAGAAAATGAGACTGTGGAAATTATATTTTGTTTTCTTTTCTTTTACTGATTGTATACATTTGTGTTCGGTGAAAATCTATGTGTGTCAGATGTGCTTTGATCTGATTGGTTAGAGTCTCTGAAGGTGGGGTGCTGTTGCCCCTGGCGTTACCCGCCGAAATCAACGGTAATCAGTTAAAAACAGGCCTTAAAATAAGGCTGCGTTTTTTTTTTTTTACTCCTCAACTCAAATGGAGCTGGGTAATAAGAATTGTGTCCTCTTAAAGGATTTAGTGTTTCTTTCAGAATTCCAGAAGGGAATTCAAAGAAGTGTTATATACTCACATAATAAATATGCTTATATACACATATACATGTTCATGCAGAAATATACATATATATGCTGGATACATACCGACGCAATGAACAACAGACGCAATGACAAAGACGCACGCAGAAAGACGCAGGAAGACCTCTTTAACAAAATATTACCTCTCACTTTATTGCAAGGGTTCGAAAAGGTTGTGTGGGGTTTTACTGTGAGAGGGAGCTGGAGACCGAACATAACTGAAATATTTTGACCCCACTGTTATGACCGTCACGTTGTATCTTTCTTGTTCTCTAGGGCTGCTCAACCGGAGGCCTAGGGCCCACTCTGTTGAATGCTGGCTTTCTTTACTGCATCTGATCAGCATCTTCTCTGGACCCCAAACTCCATCGGGGTTCCCGAGGGCCCCCTCGGTCGGGTGTGGTTTTCCCTACCACATCTCCCTCTCCAACTGTCTGGAACTCTACTGGCAACTCCACTCGCTCCTTCTGTTCAATTCGTCGGCCTTATATTACCTTCAAACTCCCACGCGGTGATATGGACACACCTCCGCAATTTCTTCCGATATCTGGCGATCGGGATGTGTCACTTCCGCTATCTTTGGAATGGCCTGTGTGATCGTCATCGAGCGGAAATAACTGTCATCCAGTTCACAGGTCACTCTCTTCCGGTGCATCAGTCTATGAGTGTACCATGGGGATTTTTTTAGTTCGTCCCATTTCATCAGCCAATTTCCGCCCACGCGATTTCCTCTCATAACTGCCATTAGAATGTGTCACTTCCTTCCGGTGCATCACCTTGGAATTGCATTTTAGGCCGGGTCAAAAAGTCAAAGTATAACAGAAGGCTTGATAGCTAAAAAGAACAGAAAAGAAACGGGAAGAATTTAAATCCACCTGAAGGATTTTGTATTTTATTCAGAATTCCAGAAGGGAATTCGAAGTTAGCACAAGCAGAAAAGAAGATAAAAGAAGGAACCGAAGAAAATAGGTTTCTATTGCTCAAGCCAAAAAGAAGAGAAAAGAAAGAAAGAAGCAAAAAAGTAGGTTTCTACTACATAAATTTACATTTTGGAGGAATTGTTTCTCTAAGAAAAAGAATTAATGTCTTCAGACAACTCCAACTACTACACAAGTCTCAGACGCCATTACATGCTCTATCGAGAGGGAAGACGACCGACACCGAAAGAGAAAAAGAAAAAAGAACATTATTTGAGACATTGTCTCGCAGAAGAGAGAAAGACAGAGAGTGGCTTTTTATTAAAAGAAAAGAAAAAAAACAATTTTAGCGACACGCTCTAAGAGAAAAAGATAAAAAGACATTTTTAGGGTCTTAGTCTCTAAGAAGAGAAAAAAGATACTCGTGTGAACCCTTGTTTAGCTGGAGGGAAGAAGTAGAGACCTCTTTCCCTAGTTTGTGAGTGAAGCAGCTGGTGAAAGGAAGAAGTCGTGACTTTTTTTCCCTTTTTTGTGAGTGTATCAGTAGGTGAATGATGTTTTAATAATTTTTTTACTTTTTCGTATTTATGAGTTACTTGTCATATTTGCCTTGGGACACATATGCAACTAATTAGAGTGACCTTCCTTTTGTCATAATAAACTACTTTGAATGTTAAACAAGAATCTCTTTCCCCCTTATTTTATTTTATTTTATTTTTGCCTTCATATTTTTGTAATATTATTTTTGGTATTAGTGCCCAATTTTGTTGACTTGATAAAATTGCGATAAGACCCCAAAAATTCCCAAGGATTTTGAGATACAAACGATCATCTAATCTAAATCAGAAGGCAAGACCTGAGGATAATTAACAAGGAAACACTTATCTTGTAAATGTTACCGCCCCAGTGATCCATAGAGAGAAAATCAAAGAAAGCAAAAAGATAGACAAATACTTGAATCTTTCAAGAAAGTTAGAAAAATGCTAAGAAACATGAAAGTGCTGATGATACCAGTTGTAGTTAGTGCCCTTGGAACAGTCCCCAAATGTTTGAAAAAGTGACGAGGGAATGGATAAATCGAAACCGTCCAGCAATTTTTAGGTACGATAGAAAACATTAAAGAGTCCTGAAGACTTGCGAGACTAGCTATCACTAAGACTTCGGAGAAAAGCTACCAGTTAAAACGTCTAAGAAAAAATCGCAGAGTTAGCCGAATGGATCAAGAGTTACAAAGACTCGAAGAAGTACCTAAGGCGAAAATACTCTTAAAAATGTACCAAATTGGAAAATGCCAAGCCATGATGGCATACATGGATTCTGGTTTAGAATATTCACTTCAGTCCACAACAGACTGGCTATCGAAATGAATAGACACTTACGAGAGACTGAAATACCCGAATGGATGACGAAAGGAGAGACCACCCGGATCCAAAAAGATTCCCAAAAAGTAATGGCCCCCAACAACGACAGACCCATATGTATGATGTGAAAAATGCTAACGGTACAAATTTACAATTCGTTAATAAGCCGTGGACTGTTCCCCAAGGAACAGAAAGGATGGTGCAAAATGACCAGAGGAACTGGAGAGCTACTATACAATGATCAACACATTCTTAAGGAGAGCAAAACGAAACGTTAAAAATCTATAGTTCTGGCGTGTATTAACAACAACAAAAAAACTATATGAAATGTTCCGCAAAGTTGAATAATAGACTGTTTCAAAAGTCGAAATCTGAACGTTTATCGAGAATACCCTGGAAAACTGGAGTATGGGACTAACAAAAGGAGGAAAAAGCTTAACTGAGGTAAAAATTCAGTGAGGGATCTTCTAGGAAGATGCGCTATCACTATTACTATTTATAATAGAGATCATGCCACTCAATCACGTACTTAGGAAATGCACAGGCGAATACAAACTTCATAACTTGCAAGAAAAAACCAACCACTTAATGTACATGGACGACATCAAAATGTTTGCCAAAATTGAAAAAGAATTGGGCACCCTAATACAGGCAATGAGGATATACAGTGAAGATATGGAGATGGAATTTGGCATAGAAAAATGAGACATACTAATAAGGAAAAACGGAAAACAGCAAATGACGGAAGGAATAGAACTACCAATGCAAGAAAAAATCAGAACACTCGGAGAAAAGAAAACTTACAAATACTTGGGAATGTTAAAAGCAGACACCATCAAATATGTGGCGATGAAAGAAAAAATTGAAAAAGAATACCTCAGGACAACGAGAAAACTACTCTAAACCAAACTACATAGCAGAAATCTCACCAAAGGTATAAATACCTAGACTGTCCTTCTCGTAAAATACTCGGGAACATTATTAAGATGTCACAATAGCCCGAGATGGGAAACGGGGTTACAGAGTGCGGGTGACGTCACTCACCGGAAGCGTGCGGAGGATTTGGGGAGATTTTGAAATAGTCAGTTAGTAGAGTTGAGAACTAAACAACGGACGAGAAGGGTTGACTTTCGCTTGCTCGCGGAAGCCTTGGGCAGGTGCTGCACGAGCTGAGGGGGCGGACAGATGAAAAAGCCAGTATAGAAAGATTGTGCCTCTCTCCTTATGTCGAAATCTTTAACTCAAAGGTAATAAAAGGTTTCGTACCTGAACTGAGAAGTCGTTACGTGCTTTTCGAATTTCGAGATTCCTGTACATGTACATTTCGCATATTCATGTATATGGCTATGGTATATACGTGTCCTCTGATTTTTAAGTCTTCCTGTCTCTTTATCAATCTTCTGGAGAATGTTTCAAGCGCACCAATTTCAATTGATATAACCGTCACCTTTATGTTCCATAGTTTTCTTTTTTTTTTTTTTTTAAGTTCTTAGCAAGGTTTAAATCATATTTACCCAACCCCTCCGCTCGGACAGGATATGACACAAGGTCAATTTTTTTTTAAGCGGAGTTTAACAGGTTTGAATTCAGAGTTTTTCTTCTAGACTAGTTGCCTCACCAAGGCTGAAGAACCTAGTCTGTCCTACTATTTACCCATAGCTGGAGGGAGAATAATTGGATTCATACCTTTCCCAATGGTATTAGTGCAATGTGAAATGCAATCAGTCCAGGATTTGAACTCATGTCGCCGTGTCCAATTCCTACGACGATAAACATCACACTACGGGCACTTCCGTGTCCTTAGCAAGGTTTAGATGTTCTTTCTTTTCTCTTTCTTTTAATTTTGCTCTGTGGTCTGTCGGGACAGTAAAGTCCACTATTCGGCTGGCTCTCTTTTCTTTATTGACTATGACTAGGTTTGGTCGTCTGGCCGAAATTAGGTGATCCGCTGGTATCTCAAAATGCCAGAGGATTTTTATTATTATCATTCACTCATTAGAGCTTTTCACATCATCGTTAGCCGATGGTTTTTCACTGGAGTCTGAGTGACAGCAAGTCTCCTCAAGTCTCCAGGACTCTTCTTAGTATTCTGGCCGTTCTCAATAATGCTGTCGTTTGGATGGTCTCTATTTCAAGTCCTCTAGTTCCTTTAGTAATACTTTAGTTACTGTTCCAAACGCACCAATTACAATTGGTATAATTGTCACCTGCATGTTTCACTGCTTTTTCAATTCTCTAGCAAGGTCGAGGTACTTATCCTTCTTTTCACATTCGTTCAGTTCTATTCTGTGGTCAGCCTATTATTATTATTATTATTATTATTATTATTATTATTATTTTACTCTGTTGCGGGGTCGATAAATACGTCGATCTCGCAGACATTTGAAAATTAAGTCATGATTGACGGAGGACTAAACAAATGACAAGGACAAGAGGGTATGTTTAAAATGCCAGGACTTTATAGAGCGAATCGTTTACGAAAGGTTGCATGGGTGTATGAATCGTTGTTGCTGTATAATGTCTGTTTAGTCTCTGCGTTGTTGAAAGTCGGTATTGTGGAAAGAGGTAGACTCGGCTGTCTTTAAGTTCTTGGTGACAGCGAGTTAAGGAGATTAGGAAGGTCTCGGTGATTGGTGCAGGTCGTAGATGTACCTGCACTGTTAGGAATCGAGAGACGGTCAGAGAGATGGACGCATACGTTACTGAGGCTGGATGATCGATGTCCCAGTTAATTCAATCCTTGGTTAACCGGGGGTGTATGTCGATGAAGCCCGGAATGCTGATGATAGTTGTCGCTCGTGGACTGGACTTCTCTTGCATGATCTGGTTTGCTGTTGGTCTGGAAATGCAGGTACTGGCTCGCTGATGCTGGAACTGGTCAGCTGCTTGTCTGATTGGTTGCTGCGTCGTCGTCTCGTGGTATCTGCAAAGAGGTGTATGGAGGAGACCAGAAGTGATCATGAGAAGACTTTTTGAAAAAGCTCTTAAAAGAGCTGGTTATGACTTTCGTAAATTAGCTCTGAAAAGAGTTATTTGAGAGAGCTTCGGTGATTCGTTGGAAATTGGCATCTGAGTCTGCGGCTGGGATTAGTTCGATCCCATGTCAACTGCTAGCTGTTGGGAGAAGCGCAGATCTTACGCCCCTGGATACGTATGTCCCCGCCGTATATTGCTTGATCAGTGGCTGCTGTGTACATATCGAGGTAAATTGTAGCGTATTTCATGGTCTGAATGTAAGGAAATTCTGTGTTGCCAAAGACAAGAAGTCTCTCTTTGAAATATATAATTAATAATGGGGTATCTCATTAGACTAACAAAAGGAGCTTTTAGATACCATGTATTTTATCCTGTGATAGGAAACTATCTCCGAATCAGTTGCAGAATTAATTCATCCCGAAAAATAGTCTTCGCGTTGGCAACAAAAATTCCACTCGATACGTTGGTATGAGGTTGTTGTTAGCTGACGTCTTGGATGACTTTGAGGGGGTTTTTATCATGGGAATTTTAGCTTAGAGTAGCCAGCACGTTACGATAACTATTAACGAATTTTTCTTTGTATTCTGGCCGATTTGTTAAATATTGTTGAATTCATTTTTTTTTCAAAGCGTTACTGAGTCAACGCGATTTCGGAACGTTTGGTTTTTTGATTCATTACTTTTTAATACCTATATATATTTTTTTCATATTCTAATTTCAACTGTTTTTTTATTTTTTTATTTTGGTTTGTTTTCTTTTGTTTTCTTTTTAAATTTTTGCTAAGTTTTTCCCGATTTGTTTGGAAGAATGTTTTATTTTCATATGGACTATGAAGTCAGTCTCAAAATTCTTTTGTCTGAAGTTTTTGGGTTGCTGACTTGTGTAAAAATGGACTTCAAGAAGCAGAGAATGTCATATGAGAAACCTCTCTTAAACCATGAAGAAGTAGTAGTAGTTGTTCTTGCTGAAATTTTCCAACGAGTCGTTTCAAAGTTGTTTCAAATTATATTCAGGGATTCTTTGTTCTTGTGTTTTTTTTTTCATTTTTACGGCTATCTGTAGATCTTTTTCTTTTGGGAGAAATAAATTCTTCTGTTCCACGAAAATTGAGAGAAATCATTTTGTGGAAGAATTTGTCTCGTTGGCAGGATCCCTGGTAGAAAATCTCAAGGGAAATTCGAATGTTTGCTAGTGTGTTTATTGTAAACAGTTTAACGAAAGATATTTGTTGAGTTGTTCCTCTTAGATTATTTGCAGAAGGGTTAGTTGAAGTTTTGTCGAAGAAATTCCAGACATATACTGCAAAATAAAACGGTGCAGTTTGGATGTTCATGTTCAAGTCACTTTTAATTTGTTCAACTATTTATTTATGGGAGAATTTGTAGATAAGCCTTTGGTGGTGTTGTTTGTTATCCTAGCGTCGTGGGTTGATAGATTTATAGAATATTGTACACATATCTTTGTCGTACCATTTGTTAAAGTGTTCAAATTTGGGAGTCATCAATGATTTGTATGACTATTTTTGTCAACACCTTAGAATAATACTATTAATCATTAGAGGAAGATCATATCCTTAAGATATTTTGCCTGAGCAGAATCATAATATCTTGTTTAGCTATTTATTTGTGTTCTTAGTTGGTCAGTAATAAATTGTTTAAGAATTTTACTAATGATTTTGAGATTATTTGTTTGTTTTCTTAAGTCAAGTTAACAATAATCTATATGACCTCTTTATCTATCAATGTTAATTGAAGATTTCGTTTGGTTTGGTTTTATGGCATATCAACCTTTATAGGTTATTTAATGCTAAATCCATTTCTATGTAAGCAATCAGTTGTATTTCGAACAATTCAGTTCAGCATGAGTTCAGTTTGTCAAAAAATGTTTGCATTTCAAACTATTCAGTTTATTCAAGCAGTTATATATAACAATTCAGTTTAGTGTAAGTACAATTTCAATCTCAAAAACAGTTCAATTTCAAATAATTCCGTTTAGCATAAGCACGCAGTTTAAATGTAAGGACAGTTCAAGTGTGAAAAAACATTTCTATTTCGAGCTATTCAGTTTAGTCAAGCAGTTCTTATTCAGCTAATTCAGTTTAGTATAAGTACAGATTTTGTTTACACACAGTTACATATCAAAACAGTTCTATGTTAAACAATTCAGTTTAGTGTAAATATAGTTTCAATATCAAAAACAGTTCTATTTGAAATAATTCAGTTTATCATAAGCACCTAGTTTAAATGTAAGTACGGTTTAATTGTCGAAAACATTTCTATTTCAAGCTCTTCAGTTTAATCAAAGAATTCAGTTTAGCATAAGTATCCGTTAGTTCTGTTTAACCCATAGATAGGACCCATATCAGGTGCTACCACACCGGGGCAGAGTGGACCTGGGAGCAATGGCATTGAAGGGATACTCCGCATTCCCCAAAGCTCCAGCATTGCTGGAACCTCACCATCAGGTTGTTTAGTGTCTTATCCAGGACACTCGTTGGGGGGGTACCCCTCTGCAGAGGTGCAGTCGGTGTATTCTACAGCCCCAGCCGACTGGGCAATACACTGAGTTAATGTCAAAACAGTTTTATTTCAGATAATTCAGTTTAGCATAAGTACACAGTTTAGATGTCAAAACAGTTCCATTTCGAGCAATACAGTTTAGCATTAGTACGCAGCTTTAATGTCAAAACAGTTCTATTTTAAACAATTCAGTTCAGCATAAATACGCTGTTTAAATGTATAAAAACAGTAAACGCCAACCACCGTTTAGTTCTCTTTAACCCTTAGATAGGAGCCTTATCAGGTGCTACCACTCCGGGCCAGAGTGGACCTAGGAGCGATGGCAATATAGGGGTACTCCGCATTTCCCAAAGTTCCAGCATTGCTGGAACCTCATCATCAGATTGTTTAGTGTCATATCCAGTTCACTCGTTGGGGGGGGAGGTCTTACCCCACTGCAGAGAAGCAGTCAGTGTATTCTACAGCCTTAGCCGACTGGGCAAAATGTTAATTGAAGAGATAGTCATGGTCACAAATAATTTTATTAGTGAATGACCTTTTATTTATGACCCTACGTCGGAAGTCATCAATAATTTATGTTACTTCTTTATTTATGTTTGTTGTATACAAGGAAAAACAAATACAATGCTTATGTATAAAAATATTATCTGCTGCTTTTTTTTCTCCTTTTATTACGTAATGTACGAAATAGTGGAGTGAAGGAGAGAGTCGAGGATGGCTAGCTGAACTCATTTGGCGAGAACAAATCTTCAGTGAACCACTTCTTCGTTTTGTTTTCACGAGACTGGTACAGGGCCAACTCAAAACATCTAATCATCTCAGCTTCTATGTTTTTCAACTTCAGAGCCTTTGCAAGCCACCCCTTCTTTCTTCTTGGATCATACCCATTTTTGACTTAAGCATATCTGTTTCTTAAGTCTTCTCTGCTTCGTGCGTCTAGTATCATCTCAAGATATTTAATCATCTTACCTACCTCATTTTAGCGAGTCTCGAACAGCTCAGACCTTTCCATACCTCTCGACCCAAGGCCGTCTGGCACAAGGCCAACGCCCACAGCGGTGTGACGTCTAGTGACTTTTCTGTCTACCCCTTTGTTCTCACCTTGGGTAAAAAATCTTTAGTTGTTATATAATTTTCCGGATAGCCACGCAATCCTCGTGGTCACACTTCCTCAGGACACACCACCCAAGCAATTCACAACCTACCAACCAATCAGTAGCAGGCTGGCTCATATTTCATGATAGATGTTGTTAGGACTGGCTAAGTACACTATTTTTCCTCTTTATAAAAGGCTTCAAGCACAGATATTTCTTGAGTTTCAAAATTATATCATGTCATGACCATGTTCAAATTTGTGGTGGAAGCCATTATATATATATATATATTATATATATATATATATATATATATAAGGATCATTAAATAAGTTTCCAGACTTTTTTGTATGGGCACTTTTATTGATAGTACATACGTGAAACTCTAGTCCCCTTCGAAATAATCTCCTCCGACTGCAATGCACATGTACCGTTCCAACAAATTCTGGAAGGCCCCATGGCAGTCCTCTTGTGTGAACATGTCAATGACCATTGTCACAGCCTCTTTCATTTCCTCTATTGTCTCATAACGACAGCCTCTGAGCTTAGGGAATAACCAAAAGTCACTGGGAGCAAGGTCTGGACTATAGGGACGGTGAGGAACTGTCTTGATGCCCATCTTGGTCAAATAGTCTGTGACAAGGATGGAGTTGCGGACTGGTGCATGGTTTTGGTGGAAATGCCACTGACCCAATTTGAAGAGTTCTGGCCTCTTCCAAAGGAATCTCTTCCTGAACTCCCTCAGAACCTCAACATAGTAACCCTAAGCCTAACCCTAACCCTTTGGCCAGTCAACTCTGGTGTATTGACTTCCTTACTCCCCCCACACCTCTCATCATCCCTCACAGACACCCTGCTTTCCTTGAATCTCTTATGCCATTCAAAAACTGATGCTCGATTCATGGAAGATGGTCGAAAAGCAGTCTGAAGCATTCCATACGTTTCTGTGGCATTTTTTCCAAGTCTAAAACAGAATTTTATTGTATATCATTCTTCTAAAGTGTCCTCACGTCCCGATTGCATTTTTGAAATTCATCAGCTGTGACAATCAGGCTTTAATAGGGTGTATTCCAATTGTTGCTGTAGCTGTTCATTTGAAGTTGAACTCATAAAAATTGGCCAGTCATCTAATTAGATGTATAGCAATAAGATACTGAATTTTTAAGAGTCTACGACAATTTTAAATGCTTGTACAAAAATCTGGAAACTTATTGAATGCACCACGTATATATATATATATATATATATATATATATATATATATATATATATATGTAATCTAGTTTGCTATATTTATAAGTAAAAAGTGTTCAATATCAGTGACAGAGCATATATATAAGTTACAATAGTGTAGACACAAAGTCTATGTTCCCATAGGCAAGAAACTGATTATAACCAAGCACTGCTGACTTTTTATCAGCACTATCTTTATATTTATATATATATATGCACACACACACACACACACACACACACACACACACACACACACACACACACACATCTATATATGTTTGTATCCACATGTATGAAAAGAAGAATTATTACACTGACAGATATACAAGTTATTTTCAATAAAGAGCCAAGGTTGCAGATTTCATTATTCTTATTTATAAATTTTTTACTCTTAATAATTAATATGGAGCACTTCAGTTGAGTAGTTAAAGTAAACTGGTAGATAAACATGGCAGAAAATTCTGTCTAGAATCTTTTTTTATCATTTTTTTTTTTTTAGTGAGGATTGAATTTCTATTGAATTCTTTTTGATAGTTACATTACTTTTCTTGATACAGGTCAGACAAGGCCAGAAATCCACAACTTTTACTCTTACTGACCAAAACAAATGGAAGAGCCATTAAGGACTATTATTCTCATATGATGAATTGATATATATATATATATATATATATATATAGTATATATATATATATATATATATATATATATATGTGGTGGGGCGTACAAAAATAATCCCTCATACTTGAACTGGCTGAAAAGTTTATTGAGTTTGTTTCTGATTTTACCATCTACCTGATTAATCAGAAACAAAACATCTTAGATGATCATCAGACCATAAAAAAATTCATTTCTGACTGTCAGACAAAAATAATTAGAAAAGAAGATATAAACAAAATGATGCCAAAAATAATATATATATATATATATATATATATATACATATATATATATGCAGTGTTGGCCAGAAATATGTACATACCAAACAGTTTTTTATGAACTGTTAATTTTCTTCTAAACCAAAGATACCAAGATTTTATTATTTTCATCAGAATATCATGCAATCAAAACAGATATTATTAGGTGATATTTATTAGCAACTTCTACAATATTCAACTCTGATAGTATCTCATACTCCCACTGGTCCAGTAAGCTGGTCTATTAGTGGGGGTGCTACTCATGTACCATCTTTTGGGCAGGAATAGCCTGGCAAAGCTCAGTATTCTTCTGGTGAATAACTGATATGGATTCAGGCTTTTCCTTCTCTTAGACTGGTGGCCATATCAGCATTAAAGAGTGCTGTCTGCCCTACTAATATACCCATAGTTGAAAGGAAGAATTGTGGGATTCATACCTTTTCCAAGAGAATTTGTATTATTTAAAATCCAAACAACCTGATATTATTGATTCTAGTTAATACTAATAATTTGTGTACCCAGTTTATAGTACAAAGTATTCCTATATAATACTAATAATTTCAAACCTGCTTTATGTAAAATGTAATAATGTATATGTGTATGTATATATTTCATAAAATTGTGACTTACACAGACAACTTTATGTAATATTTATATATGTATATGAGTGTGTAAACTAGTTTTATATGTATACACACACACACATTCGCACACACAACTAATCTTATATATATGATAAAATTTATTGCTATTGTTGATAGCAATAATAGTATTTTTTATTATTCAAATATTAGTTGCTTTATTTTCTCTATCTTCAACAGCAAGAAACAGCATATTTCAGAAATAATAATAGAAAAGTTCTCACTGAGATTTGAACACAAATATCCATGTTGCCCTAGAGAAGTTTGAATATATTCACTGCTCAACCAAGCGAGCTATAAAGTGTTATTGGTTTGCCAAAGTGAAAATCAGATCTTTATTGTTTTCCTTCATCATTCCACGAAATGTCACTTACTAAGCCAGAAGTGTGAGGCACCCAGTAAGAATCAAACTTACAAACAATGATTTGCTATCATAATTTGCTTGCTAACTCTTAAATCACATGAGCTGCCCCTTTCTAAGCACTATGTTTTCTTTGATTAGTTAGTTTTTTTATTTTATGGCGTATTAAAACTTTCGGGTCATTTAATGCCAAATTAAATTTCAAACAATTTAGTTTAGTATTTGTATACTTTTTGTTTACTAACAGTAAAATGTCAAAAGAGTTTAGTTTAATGTCAAAGCAGTTCTATATCTAGGACACTCATTGCGAGGGGGTCTTACCCCTCTGCAGAGGTGCAGTCAGTGTATTCTACAGCCCCAGCCGACTAGGCAATACACTGAGTTAAATGTCAATCAATTTTATTTCAGATAACTCAGTTAAGCATAAGCACACAGTTTAGATGTCAAAATAGTTCTATTTTGAACAATTCAGTTTAGCATTAGTATGCAGTTTCAGTGTCAAAACAGTTCTATTTTAAACAATTCAGTCTAGCCTAAATACGCAGTTTAAATGCAAAAATCAGTATAGTGAAAGAAGTATGGTTTAGTTCTATTTAGCCCATAGATAGGACCCATATCAGGTGCTACCACTCCCGGCCAGAGTGGACCTGGGAGTGATTGCAATGAATGGGTACTCCGCATTTCCCAAAGCTCTGGCATTACTGAAACCTCACCATCAGATTGTTTAGTGTCATATCCAGGACACTCATTGAGGAGTGCAGTTGGTGTATTCTACATCCCCAGCTGACTAGGCAATCTATGTTTTATTTTTCATGGTGGCTATACTTATGGTATTAATAGCTTCTTTTATTTACTTTTACGAAAGGTGATTCTAAAGTTTTGCCATATTTTCATAACATGAGGCACAATTTAGCAGTTCCACATGCTTTTGATGAGGTTGTGTTAGAGACAAACCACACTGGACTGTGAGATGCCGAGCTTGCCTGATATTCTTTGAGTGCTACTCTTTGAAATTGCCTCTATGACTTGAAGCACAGTCTCAGAATTCACACTTTTAGGGCTACCTGACAGTGCTTAATCATCAAGGTCCTTGTAACCCAAACAAAATTTCTTGGACCATCTGATTACCATACAGTCATCAACTGCTCCATCAACTTTCACACAAGGAATATTTTTGGTAGCTTCCACAATACTATGACCCAGTTCAAACTCATAATGTATAAAATCTCAGATTAGATTACATTGCATATTCATCTGTGCAGTTTTTAAATTACATGCAGAACGAAGCAGTGCACAATGTGTCAGTACACCAATTAGAATGATAATTCTATAGTGTGTATCTTCCACAACTTGAACTGTTTCAGTGAAATGATAGACTCACCACAAACAAGCACATACCAAAATATTGCAAAAAACTCTGAGTGACCCAAGTATTTTTTTGATGAAGAATTATAAACCATTATTAGTCTTATTAGTTTTTACCAGTACTTTCTTTCATCTTTAATTTTTAACAGCAACAGCTTACAAAAGTAGCGGTATATTTTTTATTGGTGAAATACTGATTATTGTGATGGCAAGACAAATGAGAAAAGACTAAATTTCTGATATAAGATTAGATTCTTAAAATTCATTAATTTCTTAAAAGAAAAAAACAGTAATGAACCCAAAACCAATTTTCAAAAAGACAAAAAAAAAAACAGACAGAAAATTTGATAAAGTCTTCACAAGCATTACTGTAATTCACTTAAGTATTGCCAAAACAGTAAATATTAATGTGGATATGATTGAATATAGAAACAATAAAAACAGAGAAAGGAAGAAAGAAAAAGAGAAAGAAATGATTTAAAAATTTGTAAGAAGAAAAAGAAATATATTAATAACTCATTAAATGCAATTTTTCTCTGCAATAATGTTTGTCATGGGATAATTTAGCGAAACAATTAGCAAATCATGACAAAAGATTTCGGATGATTATAAGTTCAATATTGAAAAAGAGGAAAGAAGTTTCTTTAATGTAATCTTTCTGCTGAGGAGAAAGATATCGCTTTTTCTGTCTTGGTCTAAAAGACAGGCAAGCTTTAAAAGTAGATGAATTTATTTTCTGCCTCAGGCACTGCTTTTAAGGGAGCCTCTAGATTTATCTCACAAGTATTCTTTCTTTTTCTTTTGTTATTTTATACAACAGTAGTGAAATTATCTATTTATTTCCTTTTTCACATCTGTTGCAAGATATATTTCGATTCACTGATGGAGAGAAAAAACCAAAGAAAATTAATTTTGCAATTTTCTATAATATTGTTTAGTTTTTATACTTTTCTTATTGATATATGGTATCTTGAATAGACCAGACTGTTATTGGACAGAATGAATGTTGTCAGATTGTCTGCTTGGTCTTTACACAGCACACACATATGCAGACATATATATATATATATATATATATATATACACACACACACACACACACACACATATATATATATATATATATATATATATATATATATATATATATATATATATATATAAGCATAGGTCAGATAAAATAGTTCTATTTACATATATGTTTAAAATGAGGAAACAACATTATCAGAACTATTTTATTAACCATTGTGTTATGGCCATTTTACTGAAAATCTTTATATAATTTAAATTGCAAGAGGAATCTCCAGTGTGTTGTGGCTTATGTGCTGGACTGCAACATCATAGGAAATGAGTTCAAATTCCAGTCACTCTATTATGTTCATTTTTTGTGGGGGTCCCCATGGTGTTAATCTGTTGGACTGAGACATCATTGTGAGTGAGTTCAAACTCCAGTACCACTACTGAGTTCCCTTTCAGATTAATACCTTTGTGAAAGATATGAACCCTTTATCCCTCTTCAGTATGGGTCAGATAGCACCACTACTGTCCTTCAACAATGTTAATTTTGGTATTAAATAACCCACAAAAGTTGATATGCCATTTAACAAAGAAACCAAACATTTTAAGTTCCAGTATATATATATATATATATATATATATATATATATATGTGTGTGATGAACTGATGAGAATAAACTATCAATTTAAAGGTGTTGGATAAAAGTGCTCAAATGCTGGACAGCAGAGCACTTTAAAAAGTAATAGTAAGTTTCAGATGTCTTCTATTCAATACAAAATATAATTCTCAAATGAAACTTTATTAAACTGAAAAAAATTTTATCTGATAATTTTGTTCTATCAAAGACATGAACCTTATAGTTAGAAAACAATTGTAGGAAGCCAAGATCTTAATCATGTTTAGTTTATATAAGTAAAAGTAAAGTTGGCGACTGGAGTTAAGGGCGATCTAAAAGCTCCCTTTTCAATAGCTACTACACTGAGGTGTAGAGGAGGTCATGACTCCTTTCCCTGGATTGCTTCATTTTAGCCTGAATCTGTACCTTATAATGCTGAGTGTTAAGCAAGGCGGCATCAAATACCATTTTTTGAGTCTTTGGTATGACTCGACCTGGTATTGAACCCAAGTATTCTGGTACACTGGCAAACACTATCCACTAGGTCAATGGGCCAGGATATATATATATATATAAAATGGAAAATAATCTGACAATGTGGAGAAATAGATTGAAATACAAAGTAATCCATATCAAATTCTTCAGTTTGGATTACTTTGTTCTTCAATATTTTTCTCCACCCTCACATACACACACACACACACACACACATATATATAAGTTGGCGACCATAGTTGAGGGCAACCAGAAGGCTCCCTTTTCACTAGCTACTACACCGAGGTGTAGGGGATGGCGCTACTCCTTTCCCAGGATTGCTCCACTTTACCCTTGATACTTACTTTATATTGCTGAGTGTTAAGCAAGGAGGTATCAAGTACCAATTTTAAAGTCTTTGGTATGACGCGACCTGGGTTTGATCCCAAGTCTCCCTGTCCATTTGATGTCCCATATAATATATAAAAAATGTGAAACATTAAGATCAGTTAAATATAAAAACAAATAAAAGCAAAAACAAATAGTTTACAACAATGAAGGACACAGGAGGCTCCAAAAGATGACTTTCTGTATATATTGTACATATATTTTGTACTTTTATATCAACTGGCCCATAGCATGAATATATTTGATAAAGATCTTGTTCCCAAAATATATAAAATAAAAAAAGATATAGTCAAATCTTTTTTTTCAATTAGGTTTACTGCTTTTTTCACACACACACACACACATCAGCACATATCATCATCTCATCTTGTCATGCCATCAGCACGGATATCCCTAACCCTCTCTCGCCACCCCTCCCTATTGTTCATTGCTTCCGGCAGGTCTTCAGGGCTATACTCCGTATCTACACAGAGCTGCTGTATGTAGGTTCAAGCTGGTCAGCATGCCTTTGCTTGTCCATGTGAAGGGGTCCACCAGAGTACATCACTTATGAGCATGCCCCTACTTCTCCAGCTGCGTCCCGCATCTGGTTCGTTTAATTTTGGTAGTTTTCATGATGGGTGGTAGGTAGCCATATAGCTGCTGCTTTGTTGGGTGTTGCCGCCTGGATTTGTTCAATATTGCTCGCAGCATTTTTGTGTAGTTGCCATGAAGCTTTTAAATATATATATATATATATATATATATATATATATATATATATATATGTATACATATATTGTCATCCACAGACAGACTGTTTCGTTCTATCAGAACTTTTCAGTGTGGCATGACACGTAGGATGCTCGAAGCCAGGATCGAAAACCAATCAAACTTTACGTTAGACTAAGTCTCAGACCGCTCGGCCAACAAGTGTATCACGTTGGCTATGGGAATTTTTAAGGTATTTATGTAGCAACAGTAGCAGCGTCCGTTTGTTTACATTTTTACACCCTATCGGCTCCCAGAATGCTCAATTCTTTCGAAGAGCTTTGCATTATGTGAGCAGCGTCCGAAAATTCCTTCGCCAGAGTGCTCAACCCCCATGGGGGAGCGTATATATATATATATATATATATTCTATCAAAATTGATTATTTCTATCTGGATTATGACATAACTTTCAGTATGGGATCAATGTTACAGCATTAGAATTTTAGGACACACAACTTATACATATTTGAACCGACTCACAATCGATTTTATTACCAATGTTTGCAGGTGCTATTAAAGATTTAGAGGTGTCCATGGTGTAATGGTTATCGTCGTAGGAAATGGACACAGCGACACAAGTTCAAATCCTGGACGAGACTGATTGCATTTCCTATAGCACTAATACCCTTGGGAAAGGTATGAATCCAATTATTCTCCTTCCAGCTATGGGTAAATAGTGGGGCAGACTGGGTTCTTCAGCCTTGGTGAGGCAACTAGTCTAGGAGAAGGAAAACACTGAATTCAAACTTGTTAAACTCCGCTTAAAAATTTGACCTTGTGTCATATCCTGCCCGAGCGGAGGGTTTCGGTAAATAGGATTAAAGATTTAGAGAAGGTGTAGCTTTCCAGAATGACTTTTTTAAAACTCATTCAAATGGAATGTGAGTTGATCTTTTCAATCAACTGGATGAACAAGATTTTATAAGAACATGAAAGAAAAACTTGTTTTCTTTCTTCATTTATCTACTTAGTTTCATTAAGCAAAATATTTTCCAAAAAATTAAAATCCAGAATCACAAAAACATGACAAAACATATGCCTGGTTGCAATAGAATGTATCCTTTAGGTAATGTTCATATTTTTAACTTTCAAAATTGAGCTATTTGAAGTAAATTGATTGTTTGTTTACATATCATGTTCAACTAATGTAATGTCTTATTTTTGAGTATATATCATAAATGAAAAAACAATGTCTATAGAAATATTTAATCATTAACATAACCTTCATTACTTCCAAAAAACTTATTAGATGCCACACAAGTAAAATTCTTTTGGTTTTGGTATTAGACCAACTCATGTTCAACATCTTTTCTTGATGTCAAACTAAGACCATCCAAATGATTCTGTAAACCCGTAAACATTGTTGCATATTGACCTCCGACCTGGCCGGGCTGTCAAAATAGGAAATGCACCTGTGTAAATAACAGGTGCATCCAGTCGAGGAATATCAGAATATAACATTGACCGTGGACGGGTTGAATGAGTGCGATTTGTGATGCCCACAAGAAGAAGGTGGGCGTTGAACTATTATATAACTCAGTGCTCAGGAAATTCAATCAGTTGGCGATCAGACGAGTTGGGGATCAGACGAGTTGGGGAGAAGATGCTGGATTGAGGAACATGTCCCAGAGAGGCTGGGCCCCCAGGCCCCTGGTTGAGCAGCCCAGGAGAATAGGAAAAAAAAGCGGTTATGGCCAATAGAGTGGGGGTCAATATGTTTCAGTTCTATTCGGTTCTCCAACTCCCTCTCACACACAACCCTTTCAATAAAGTGAGAGGTATATTTTTCTAAAGAACTGTGTCACTCGTCATTAATGTGTCGTCATTATGATTCTGCATGCATGTAGATGTATTATGTGGCTATACAACATCATGTGATAATCAGAAGGAGCAATGCCAGAAGAATATGGAGGATGAGGCAATTTTTCCCAAAACGAACTCCTCCAAGAGATTTTTAGTCTGTTGAGTGGAACATGACTCTTTTTCTGTTTATTAACGAGGAGATTTTTTTGGTCCAAAGCAGCTTTTAAATGATGAAGTTGATTGCAGTAGAAATTAGAGGTGATTGTTTAATTATTATCCAACATAAACATAAATGTGTTCTTAATATGACTTTAAGCTGCATCCAGTGGTGTGAAGTACCCTTTCATTGTCATTACTCCCAGGTCCACTCAGACTCTGAGTGTTAGTTGCTGTTAGGGTCCCTTCAATGGGTCAAATAGATCCATTTGAAAATTATTGATATTGGATCGGAATGCTTCATTCCATATAACTGTGCAAACAAATAATTATAAACAAATTAAAAAAAAAATTTCTGGGGTGAAGTGGGACAATTTTTATCACTTAGAATATTCAGATGTTCATTGTTACTCTCACTACGTTTCAATCAATATGTTCCTTGGCCTTCCTTAGGTGCTTCATGTTGAACTCGGGAACCTACACAAAACCTTGAACTGAACCCTTTATTTAAATCCATGGGGTTAGATTGTTCTAATTCCATTAACCATGACTGGATACAAGTGTTAAGCTATGATAAGTATTTTTTGTTATTCTTTCTTATAGTTGGGATTGAACCAGCCACCTTCAGATGATTTCACTCAGAACCACTTTTCAACAAAATGCCTATCCTGTTGTGCCAAGTCTTTGAGGTTCTGTGCAAGCTTCCAAGTTCGACTTGAAGCACCTGAAGATGGCCGAAGGATGAATCAGTCAAAACATTGGGAATATTTCAATGAAAATGAAGATAATGGTCTGAATATTCTAAGCGATACAAAACAGTTCAATTTTTAAAAAAATGGAGCATGGAAAATAAATATAATTATGGGCAAACATTTACCAATTAATCAAATTTTGACATTAAATAACCCATAAGGATTTGATATATCATTAAACAAATAAGCCAAACTAAACTAAGTTGAATGCAATACAAGCCACTTCTGCTGCCTTTAGAGACTAATACCATTTGTAAGTTGGTGTACACACTGCGGGCAATGGAATACTGAGAATAAGATAATAGGAACTAGCAGTTAGAGTAATTCCTTTCTTTTCATAGTCAAATTCATTAAACCTTTGGGCATCATCACTTATAGAACTAAACTAGAATTAAAGCTCATAATTTTAGGATTTGATGGTCATAAAAATAACGAATTTGTTTCTGGTGCCAACATTTACCTTCCAAGGTTAATTAAAGGTCAGTGCTTCCAAAAGTTGAATTTCAAGACAAGCAGATCAAACAGTTTATGAGATTAGCACTAAATCTCCCCTTAACCCCAACCCTGTAAGATTAAGATAGAATGAATTAATCAATTCATCACATATCCCTGTCCTTATCTGTTTATCCATTTTACTCTTTATTATTCTTCTTTTTATCTATATCTGAACTATGCTTAGTGGTTTAGATGGTTGGGTGTTTTCCTGGTCTTCATAGAGCTGTAAGCAGATTTTGAATAAATAGCTATGAGTTTGGTTAAATGAGCATGGGTATGGCAACCAGTTTAGGAAAAAGAAATTTCAAACCAGCTATACTTTGAGAATTAATTTTTTAGAATTTAAAAAAAAAATTTATTGCAGTTTCAAATCCTACCCAAGCCGGCCAGAGGTTTACTTGGTCAAAAACGTGGTGCGATAGACAACAACTACGGAAGGCAGTAATTACTGAGGATACGGTTACAAGACTCAGCATTCCTATCTGAGGTCGCAGTAAATCACCTGAAGAAGGCCAGAGGTGAAATTTGGCCGAAACGTAGTGAAAGAAGAAACAACACAAAAAACTACCAAGATGAGGACAAAAAGTCCGCAATAAATAAAAATTAATTCTCAGATTAAGAAGCCTCATCTCAAAATGATTCCAATTAAAGACAATTACAGCTATACTTTACTTAAAAATCAGCCTGGTGTCACTTCCTGCTTCTTGTTGGATATATATTTACCTAACCCCTCCATGAGCAGGATGCAATACAAGGTCAGTTTTAAGCAGAGTACTACTGGATTGAATCAAAAATTTTCCTTCTCTTCAACTGGTTGCTTTGCCAAAACTAAAGAGCTTAGTCTGCTCTACTATTTAACCTTAGTAGGTAGAGAGAAGAACATATGGATTCATTACCTTTTCCAAAGGCATTAGCATGAAGGGAAATGCAATCAGCTGGAACAAGGATTTGAACTTTCTATTTCCTCAAACAATTATCATAATGCCACAAACACTTCCATATATGGGTAAATATACACCATCCCATAACTGCAAACAATAATAACTTTTATCAATATTTGATCATTCACACACCTACTGTGAAAAAAAAATCCTTTCGTTTTATTGTATGTACTGTCATTTTTGATGAAGAAAATCATAAAAAGAAAAATAATTAATCTTTCTTGGAGGCCTCTTGCCAGCTACAGAGGCCCTAAATAGCTACAAATATCATTTATTCTTAGGACCAGTTATCAGAGTATATATTATTATATTAGTTGTCATACAAAACAATTTTTAATTTCAGTTATATTCTTTAATCACACCATTGGATCTCATTATTTAAATTACATTTTAGGCCTTGTTTTATGGATTGTAATACAATTTACTTCTACTTGTGTAATTTTTAAATCTCAGAAACCAAGCAATTTGGAGTAAACTGTGTTTTTAAAAATCTGTCTGTGGATGACAATATATACGCTCCCCCATGGGGGTTGAGCACTCTGGCGAAGGAATTGTCAGCCTCCGCTAGCGTAATGCAAAGCTCTTCGAAAGAATTGAGCACTCTGGTAGCCGATAGGGTATAAAAAATGTAAACAAATGGCTGCTGCTGCTGTTGCTAAATAAATACCTCAAAAATTCCCTAAGCCAACATGGTCCGCTTGGTGGCCAAGAGGTCTGAAACTTAGTCTAACGTAAAGTTGGACGGGTTTCGATCCCGGCTTCGAGTATCCTGCATGTCTAGCCACACTGAAGAGTTCTGATAGAATGAAACAGTCTGTCTGTGGATGACAATATATATATATATATATATATATATATATTGTCATCCACAGACAGACTGTTTCATTGTATCACGACTCTTCAGTGTGGCTAGACACATAGGACGCTCGAAGCTGGGATCTAAACCTGCCCAACTTTACGTTAGACTTAGTATCATACCTCTCGGCCAACAAGCAAACCCCGTCAGCTCAGAAATTATAAGGCATTATGTTGCAGACTTTGTTTGTTTACATTTTTACCTTACCAGATACCAGAGTGCTCAATTCATTTGAAGAGCTTTGTATTATGCGAGTGGTAGCCATAAATTCCTTTGCCAGAGTGCTCAACCCCTGTAGGGGAATGTATATATTGTCATCCACAGACAGACTGTTTCATTGTATCACAACTCTTCAGTGTGGCTAGACATATAGGAGACTTGAAGCTGGGATCAAAACCCACCCAAAATTATGTTAGACTTTGTATCATACCGCTCAGCCAACATATACAAGTTTTTGTTGTTTGGCCAGCACTGGCACATCCGTGTGCAGGAGTCTATTTGAGAATATCACTTTTGAGTTCATCCTTGATTCTCTAGCAGACTCCCACATGCCTTGCTTGTCTAATTTGAATGATAATAGAGATGGGAGGTAGGTGGACATGCAGCTACATTTTTGTGGGATATTACTTCCAGGATTTGTTTGATAAAGCTCTTTGCATTCTTGTGCAGTTCCTGTCTAACTTTTTCTTTATAAGCCTTATCAGCATCCATAAGACCTGCCAGATAAAGCTCTTTGCATTCTTGTGCAGTTCCTGTCTAACTTTTTTTTTATAAGCCTTATCAGCATCCATAAGACCTGCCAGAAGCAATGGATGATAGGGATGAATGGCAAGAGAGGGTCAGGAAATCCATGTTAGCAGCATGAATGGATGATGATGATGATATTGATATATATAAGTGTGTGTGTATGTGTGTGTATTTTTTGTGTGTGCGTAATTTTGTATGTGTGTGAATATGTGTATGTTTATTATGAGATGAATATATATGTGTGTGTGTGTGTGTGTGTGTGTGTGTGTGTGTGTGTGTGTGTGAGTGTGTGTGTGTGTGTGTATTTTGAAATGTATGTATGTATGTATGTGCATATATATTTCTGAATGTAACTTGAATGGCTGCTTAACGTCTGTGTTTATCTTTTAATATGAAAATCTTTGGCAAGATAAACAGGGAAAACACATAATCAAATGAATATTTGTTCAACCAATATGAGCCAAATATTTATTTTCAAAAAAACAAAATTCTTTCACCTGAACCAATGTAGAATCCATTATTTGGCACCGGCTGAATTATTTTCCTAATTTTTCTCAACAACGTAGTTTCTTCTTTATGATTCTCATTTTAAAAAAATGCACATCGTTAGTTTATTTTTTTTCTTTTCTTACTTCACATTCAATAGAAATTATTTTTCATAGCTCTGTATTGGGATTTTTGACCACCCTCATCACATTTTCTGACTCACTAAATCTTGATGTCTCTCTTAAACAGTAGACTCATGAATATTTTCAAAGGTACGTGTAAATGGACAGATATTTAATATTGTTTGCATGATAGAACAGAATATCATAATATTGTTTGCATGATAAAACAGAACATCATAATATTGTTATATAAACAGACGTGAACTAATGGAGCTAAGGGCTTCCATAGAAATAATAAAACAATCATGTATTATTTTTTTATTTTAATGACAGGCACAAAATAGGTATAAAATAATTCTGGATTTGATAACATGTGGAATAATGTGAAAAAAATGTTCAAACTAACAAGTATTTCTGTGGAAAAAAAAATTCAAATATAATTTCATGTAACAAGAAAATATACTTTTTAAAGTATACTATTATGGCAAGAATATTTCTCATCCTAATTGAATAGATTAGAATTAGATAGGAGCCCCTTATTTATAAACAAATACTCCCACACAAACCACACAAACCAAATGAACTCATATACATATACACAGAGAGGAAGCTCTCTTAGTGTAATGGTTATTAACACAGGAAATGGAATCAGTGACTTGAGTTTAAATTCTGGACGAAATTGTCTGCATTTCACTTTACGACAATGTACTTGGGAAAGGCATGCACCCATCTCTTTCCGCCCAGTTATCGGTAAATAGAAGGGCAGAGTGGTTTCTTTAATACATGTAAAGCAACCAGTCTGGAAGAATGAGATCTCTGAATTCAAACCAGCTGTACTCTGCTTGAAAATTGAGCTTATATTATATCCTATCCATGGCAGAGGGGTTATTTTGGTTTGGTTGGGTTTAATAGCATATTAACCGTTGTTGGTTATTTAATGCCAAATCCTCTTTATACACATATATTAAATAAATAGGATTTGGTTTGGTTGGTTGTAATAGCATATCAACCGTTTTAGGTTATTTAATGCCAAATCCTATATATATATATATATATATATATATATATATATATATATATATATATAAAGTTGTAAACACATTTTGTTGATAGCCTTTTTAAACGAGCTCAAGCTCATTTTATTTGTACACAGTAATGCTGTATAACAGTCATAATTTAACATCAGTCATTTATTTGTATATATAGTTTGTAGGTATTTTCATTTGTTCATACACTTGTATTTCTACAGTAAATGATTTCAATTATTTCTATCTAACACAAGTAATTCTATTCAATATTTTCCCACAGTGAAGTGGTTACAAGTATTGCTATTTAACACTAAGTATTCTATTCAACACTAATCATTTATTTGCACAAAGTCAGATGGTTCCAAATATTGCTATGTAATACCAATATTTCAGTTTAGGCACACATTTAAAGAGTTTCAACAAACTATTCAATTAAACAATCATTTGTTCACACACAGCTAAATGGTTGAACATTTCTATTTCTTACAATTCAGTTTAACATAAGTCATTTGTTTGCACATAGTTCAAATGGTAAACAGTTCTATTTGATCCATAGATAGGACCCTATCAGGTTCTACCACTCTGGGTCAGAATGGACCTGGGAGCAATAGTAATGAAGAGGTGTTCCATATTCCCCAGAGCTCAACTGATTGGAGCCTCACCATCTGATGGTTTAATGTCATGTCAGGACACTCATTAGGGGAGTCTTACCCTTCTGCAGAGATGCACTCAGTGTATTCGACTGAGCTGGCAGAGGGGTTGGTTAAATACATACTCACACACACATGCCACATAACAAACACACTCACATACATGCACACAAAAATACTCTACAATGCATACATGCATACATATGCACTCGTATACAGACATGCACACATACATATATGCACATACAGACTCATACACACATACATATACATACATATGCAGACATACATACACACCTGCACACACATATATGCATACACATACACATTGCCCAGTTTGCTGGGCTGTAGAATACACTGACTGCATCTCTGCAGAGGGGTAAGACCTCCTCAATGAGTGTCCTAGTTATGACACAAAACAATCTGATGGTGAAGTTCCTGTGGTGCTGGAGCTTTGGGGAATGTGGAGCACCCCTTCATTGCCATTGCTCTCAGGTCCACTCTGACCTGGAATGGTAGCACCTTAAAAGGCCCTATCTATGGGTTAAATAGACTTAACTGCATACTTATGCTAAACAAAATTGCTTGAATTAGAACTGTTTGACTAAACTGAATAGCTTGAAATAGAAATGTTTTTGACAATTAAACCGTACTTTATTTAAACTGCATACTTATGCTAAACTGAATTGTTTGAAATGGATCTGTTTTTGACATTGAAACTCTACTTACACTAAACTGAATTGTTTAATATAGAACTGTTTTGATATTTAACTGTGTGTAAACAAAATCTGTACTTATGCTAAACTGAATTAGCTGAATTAGAACTGTTTGAATAAGCAAAATAGTTTAAAATAGAAATGTTTCTGACAATTAAACTGTGTACTCATTGAATTGTTTGAAATAGAACTGACTATTTGCATAAAAATGGATTTGGCATTAAATAACCTTTAAAGGTTGATATGCCATAAAACCCAAGCAACCAACCACATATACATAGACATACATACTTACATACATGTACGCACACACATTCACATACTCACAAGCACACACATACACCAATATACATACATACATGCATACTTGCATAAATGCACACATATACACAGACACATGTATACACATACATTTACACATACACATATACACACATACATATACTCACAGAAAATCACTCACACATATACACATACACATGTACATATATGCATACACATGCACCGACACACATACACACATACATATATGCACACACATACACAAATTGATAGACACACATACATATACATACACACAAAAACACCCACACATACATACATACATACATACGCATGTACATACACAGACACACATACATATAAGCACACAAAAACACCCACACATACACACATACACACATACATATATGCACATACATACACAGACATATATACATACACATACAAATACCTACACATACACACATATGCACACACATACACAGACACACATACTTACATACATATATGCGCGCACACACACACACACACACATATTTGAATACTCAAAAACACCCATACATACACACATACACACACATACATACACAGACACACACTATGGGATCTGTTATTAGTGTTCTTCTCTGCTGACTATCTTAATACATATAAAAAGTTAAAGTAAATTTAGCAATCATAGTCGAGGGTGACCCAAAGGCTCCCTTTTCAATAGCTACTACACCAAGGTGTAGGGGAGGGTGTTATTTCTTTCCCTGGATTGCTCCACTTTACCCTTGATATGTACCTTATAATGATGAATGTTAAGTAAGGAGGTACCAAGTACCATTTTTTTTTAGTCTTTGGTATGACTTGACCTGGGATTGAACCCTGACCTCCCGGGCTATAGGTGAACACTCTACCCACTAGGCCAATGGGACTGTAGGCACTGCAACCCAAATCTAACTTTTACTGTGTTCAAAACTAACTTAAATAAAATGTTTTGTGTTCCACAGTGTTGAACAAGGAGATATACAGAACAATTAAACCCATAGATGGAATTCTAATAGATACGACCACTGTGTCAGAGTGTACCTGAGAGTAATAGAGATATAGAGGTGATGTCACACTCCTCATAACTCCAGAATTGGAGCCTCACTACCGGATTCACTTCAGTCTACTATCCAGGATGTACTAAAATCAGTGACTGTCAAAATTTGGTTGATGGCATACTATGAAATATGTGTAACTTCCACACAGTTGATGCTTAAAGTATAAGCTGCTGCCACATTACTAAAGTTAAGCAGTGAAAAGTCTGTTCAGTGCTTAAGTGGGTGACTTCTTAGTAACAGCAGATACTGTAAGCAACCTGAAATATGTCTGAACTGACAAAGCAAGGTTTGATAGATAACAAGAAGGCGAGAAAATGTCTGAGGTTTATGGTCAAATTATCTTGAAAACTATCATTTCCAAACAGATAATTCAAGGTAAGCAGGGATAAGCCTGTTTAGTTCTTAAGTTGGTGACTACTTTGTAACACCCTGTACCATAAGCAATTGGAAGTCTATATCCGAGTAAGCAAAGCTTAGTAACAAAAACAAAGTCCAGGAAGGATCTGAAGAGTTTATAGTCAAGTAATGCTGAAAAGCATAGTTTCTCAACAGTGATGGGTATGTTCAGCATTTAAATGGGTGACCACTTAATAATAGTCGGTACCATAAGCAATCTGAAGCCTGTTTGCTAGAGCTTAGTAAATAATAAGAAATATATTTAATTTGCATGACACACTAATGTTTTATTCCATTTAAATATATACGGGAGATTTTTGTGCAATTGTTTTAAAATATCTGTGCATGCATTTTAGGATTTATCAAGATAACTGTAGGTCGCAAGCATACAATGAATTGTTAGCATGTAATTGGTAGGTTCAAGGTTAAATCAGTGATTTTCAAACTTTGTTATATTTTGATTGATTGATTGGTTGGTTGGTTTTATGGCATGTCAACATTTATTGGGCTATCTAATGCTGAAGTCAGTTCTTAATACTTATAATTCATACATATTTTCAAGTAACTATTTTGATTTAATAATGATTATAATAATCACTTGTTTGTGTAGTTATGGTTTCAAGTATTCCTAATAATTTTCAATGGTTTTAAGAATTCCCAATAATTTTCAATGGTTTCGAGTATTCCCGATAATTTTCAATGGTTTCAAATATTCCCGATAATTTTCAGTGGTTTCAAATATTCCTAATAATTTTCAATGGTTTCATATATTCCTAATAATTTGGACACATTTATATAGTTTCAAGTATTTCAGACAATTAATAATAATAATCCTTAGTAAGCAGTCTTGTGTCGCACCATTCTTCAAAAATAAACAGTTAAAATTGTGGCTTTTTACATGTAATAAGTCACAAACCAATATTGCCAACTTCTGTCTCAGTTACAAGAGTCAATCAATAAATAAGGTAAGTATTGTCTAAGGAGTTGGCAAAAGAAAATACAGTTTATTGTTGCACCTTTTTCAAGGAAATTATTAGTGATGGGTCATTTCATGTCCCAGTGTAGTCAGAATGATCTTCTTTAGTGACAGCTGTGTCTAGAACTTATTCATTATCAGAGAGTGTGTTTCCACTCCATAGATATTTTATCAATTTCAACACATAGGATCAAAGTCATGTTTAGCTTATTATAAACACTTTTTTTTTTACTAAAATATGCTTCTCCATACATATCACACATTCTTTTGTAATTTTCACATGGTTTGTACTTCTTGGTCACTAGAAATTTAACAACATACCTCTGTTCAAGCTTGGAACTCTGATTTGGTACCATTTTGAATAGTCTCAAAACAAATGTTTTTTTTTGAGATTAAGATAACTTTTGCTATAAACTAATTTCAAAGAATAAAGTCTTTATATTTATGGAAACAAAATTCTGATAAAAAAAATTTTTTTTTTTTGCTTTTCTCAAAAATTTTCCCCTTATTTATTGAATGAAATTAAAGAATTCCCATTATTTATTGAATGACCATCATAGAAAGTAGATGATAGACAGTAGAAATTTTGACTTATGCCAATTTAGGCACAAGGTCACTTTCTTTTTAAAAGATTTAATGAAAATCAAGTTCATATCCAAAAGTATACTAATCAATGAATTCCCACAATGCACTTCTCAATCTTCAATATATTAAGCAAGAAGAAAAAGATGTTTCTTTCTGAAAGTTAATGAAGAACTCACTTTCTTTGCTTTTTAAAGTTTCCTTAACATTATACAAAGTGAGAAAGAGGAAATATGATTTCATGCCTTTGTTAAGGACAATATTCAAAAGCTAAATACATGTTACTTCATCTTGAATTCAAATTTGACTCTTTCAGTCAATTTGTTACAATTATAATAATGACTCTGATTTCCTCTTTGGATATATTTATAGATCTGTAAATATATCTTATAAACAGACTTAGATATTTATAAATAGACTTATACACAGATTATGTATTATAACAGCTATATCTTGGCAGATGATAGCCATCTTAAAATTAAAATCACAACTCAAGCATCCTGATTAATAACTAATTCAACTTGTGAATACTATACAAGATGTGTAAAATAAGGTATTAAGACATCTATACCTTGTTAGATTATAGCGATATATACTTATGCGATACTTATGCCACTCTTTGGGTCTTCATAGCTGCAACTCTGTGATAAGCATTACTAAATACGACTAGTGACTATGCAAACTGCAGGTTTTATTTCAGAAGACCAAGTACGGTCTCTTAGACTTCCTCCGTCAAAGGATACCTGCAAGTCAGCAGAGATTTGTGGTTGGAGCTTCTTCCTCCAGTTCTAATTTGGGAGTTAACTTCTCCTAGAAGGGTTGCCTCCACCAAGGCTTTGTCATTAGACTAGAGTGCCTTCTACTCTTATATATATATATATATATATATGAGAAGCTGTAAAATTTTCTTCCTTTCTACATAAAGTAAATACTTGCAGTCTATGTTTACTAAGTTTTTATATTTCACCAGAATTTATTGAAACTGTAGTTGGAGACTTTAAGCATAAAACAGTTGCTATTTGACAAGATTTATTTAAAAAGAAAGAAAAAAAAAGAAAGAGTGGCTAATACACTTCTGAAATTACTTTGCATCAAGAGACCCCGATAGATGTACAGACAGTAAAAATGGAAAAAATTAACAAGGCACAAAAAAAGTGTATTTTTAAGTAGATTTTTTTCTTATATAGTGAAAAAAAAAAATATATATATATATAAGAAGTTAATATAAAATGAAGAAAAATGCGAATGCTATGTTTTTTCATTTCAACTTAAGCAGTATAATAATAAGAGCATAGATATATCTGTGTGTACATGAGCAGCCACACACACACACACACACATACACACACACACACACACACACACACACACACACACACACACACACACATACACATACACACATACACATTTACAGAGAGAGAGATATGTTGAATACATGCTCACTTAACAAATGACAATGTGAAACTCTAAGTTTTGAGTTTTTATCCTGTTGAAACGCAGTTTCTTCCAAGCAGCGGTCATGTCGATACTGCTATATGGATGTACAACTTGGATGCTAACAAAACTGCTGGAGAAAAAGCTAGACGGCAATTATACAACAATGCTGTGAGCAATATTGAACAAGTCCTGGAGGCAACACCCAACAAAGCACCAACTATACTGCCACCTACCTCCCATCATGAAAACTATCCAAGTTAGATGAACTAGACATGCAGGACACTGCTAGAGAAGCAGGGACAAGCTTATAAGGGATGTACTCCTATGGACCCCCACATATGGCCGAGCAAAAGCAGGATGACCAGTTCAAACATACATACAGCAGCTCTGTGGGGATATAGGATGTAGCCCTGAAGACCTACCAGAGGGGATGAACGATAGGGAGAAGTGGTGAGAGAGGGTCAGGGATATCCGTGCTGGCATGACATGATGATGATGATGATGATGATTATTATTATCCTATTTCATACATAAAATATATTGTGATATTGCTTTGTTTTTTGTATAGAGAGAACTGTAATGATTTTACTTATTCAAAAATGCTTTTAGGATTAATTTCTAATCATAATTTCATATATATATATATATATATATATATATATATATATATATATATATATATATATATTAGTAAATAAGAAAATTAAATCCCACAGTATGAAAAAAGTTGAAAAAACAAAATAATCCAAAATATAGCAAAGGCTGTTTAAAAAATAGCAATTTCATCAAACATCCATCACTATTTTGACAACATTTTTCATGAATTTTAAGTCCCGAAGAATGTTATTCCTAGCAAAATGTTTAGCATCGACTTTCATAATACATTTATCAAATTTTCAATTATTTTGTTTTTTCAACTATTCTTCATATATATATATATATATATATATATGTGTGTGTGTGTGTGTGTGTGTGTGTGTGTGTGTGTGTGTGTGTGTAAATGAATGATTACTTTGAATGAAAAAGAATCAGTTCCCGTTGGTATAATGTTGCATATTTATTAATCTAATCAGGTACGAACATTTTTAATTTGAAATTTTCCTTGTATAATATTCAGACTATATAATTATAAAAGAGTAAGTCTCCAAGGTGAAGTGGCCAACATGCTGGAATGCAACATCATAGCAAAAGAGTTTGAACTCTAATCATACTATTATGTTCACTTTTCGACATATACCCTTGGGATAGGTATGAACCCTTTTATACCCCCCCCACCCGGCTAAATAGTACCATAACTCTCCTTCTACAACGATGGTTTTGGCATTTGATCATCCACAAAGGTTGACATGCCATTAAACAAAGAAACCAAACCATATAATTATATATATATATATATATATAATCTTATATGAAAAATTATGTACTCATTGACATAATGGTTAGAGTGTTTGTCAATGGCCTGGGAGACAGGGGTTCAATCCCAGGTCAAGTCATACCAAAGACTCAAAAAATATTACTTGATGACTCCTTGCTTAACATTCAGAATTATAAAGTGTGGATCAATCCAGGGAAAGGAGTTGTGCCCTCCCTTACACTTTGGTGTAGTAGCTATTAAAAAGGAGCTTTCGGGTTGCCCGTGACTATGGTTGGGCCAATTGCTATACATCAGTGTATCAAGAGGTGGGTCAATAAGTCCAAATCCTGACATAACTGTATTTTAATATGAAATTTTTATTGTATAATGTCCAGACTATGTAATTACTAGAGAAGCATTAAGTTAATTGACAAGGCAAGAGAATATATTGAAAAATAAACATTTGTGGTGTAAAACAAATGCATTTTTATGATTAATTTTGTGACTTATTGATGTACATAAATATCTATGAGTGGGTGTTTGTGCAACTATAATGTGTGCACAATTGCATGTATATGCACTTTGTAAATCCATAAATTTTTGTATAGATAAAATTTCAATTTTAGACACTTCCATAGTTTGATAAACAGCTCTGTTGTGTTAGCTGTGGCGTCACCAAGATAGTGAAGAATGTCTTCTTTTGCTTCTTCTCTTTCTTCAACTACTTCTTGCTATGTTCTTGGTCAACTAGTGTCATACATGGAAGATATTTCGGTAAGCAGATACCAAGATATGGATACATGTATATCAATTAAATTTTGCACGCAGTACATCCAAGTGTTCCAAGCCAAAGATGCAGGATTGGAGAAATAAGTAACTTAATCTTGTGCCATTTATCAAACTCCCATTTCTCCCAAAGTCTTATATATTACTCGAGGAATGAGGAGAAAGAGGAAGAAATATTGTCAGGTTGCATTTTGAAGGAGAAAAATAACTGTAAAAGCAAAGTAGAGGAGAGAGTAAGAGTAGAGAAGCCATTAATGGTAAAGAAGAACTGAGAAAAAAGAGAAGAGTGAGAAAAAGAAAAAGAATTTAAAGAGAAATAAATGAAAGAAATTAAGGATTATAAAGAAGAGAAATGGTAGGAGGAGAGAAAATAAGAATTGGATAAGGAGAAAAAAATGGAGAAAAAAAGAAAAGAGAAAAAGAAAAAAGAAGTTAAAGAGAAAGAAATGAAAGAGATAAAGGATTATAAAGAAGTGAAAGAGTGGAAGAAGAGAAAATAAGAATGAAGAAAATCAAGAAAGAGAAAAAATAATGTGAGGAATAGAGGGGAAAATGCAGGAAGGAAGATGAAGGAAAGAAAAAAAGAGGAAGATAAGTATCCCTATTTACCAACCCCTCTGCTCGGGCAGCATATGACACAAGGTCATTTTTTTAAGCTGAGTTTAACAGGTTTGAATTCAGAGTTTTCCTTCTCCTAGAGTTGTTGCCTCACCAAGGCTCTAGAACTCAGTATGCCCTACTATTTATCCATTGCTGGAGGGAGAATAATTGGATTCATACCTTTCCAAAGAGCATTAGTGCAATGTGAAATGCAATCAGTCTCGTCCAGGATTTGAACTTGTATCACTGTGCCCATTTCCTATAAACATTACACCACAGGCAGATAAGTATTAAAACAAGGAAAGTGAGAGAATTGATTGATTGTTTGATTGATTTTAACTACATATCAATCCGTCTGAGATTAGGTAATTGTGTTCATTGCACATTTATATTTACCTTTTTTGTGTAGATGTTTCCTAAGAGTTTTTTTTTCAACACAGTTATATGATATCAAATATTCCTTTTTAATACAAATTACACACTGTTGTATAGTTTCAAGCATTCTGACATAAACGAATAATTATATAGTTTCAAATAACTATTTCTATTCATTAATAGTTATTTTTTGCACATAATCATATGATTTTAAGTAACTAACAATAATAATCCTTAGTAAACAATTATAGCCTCAAGTAACTATTATTAATACAAATAAGATACAGTTATATAGCATTGAGTATTCCTGTTGAATATGAATTTGTTGTATTGTCACAACCATGACCAACTATACAAACACATATGCATGCATGCACATCTGTATGCAGAATCATAATGACGACACAATAAATACGAGCGACACAGTTTTTAGAAAAATATACCTCTCACTTTATTTGAAAGGGTTGTGTGGCCATAACTGCGTTTCTTTCCCATTCTCCTGGGCTGCTCAACCGGAGACCCAGCCTCTCTGGGTGCTGGTTTTCTCTACCGCATCTTATCTCTAACTCGTCTGATCCCCAAGTGATTGAATTTCCTGTGCACTGAGCTATAGAATAGTTCAACGCCCACCTTCTTCTTGTGGGCATCACAATTTCGCACTCATTCAACCCATCCACGGTCAAGTTTATAATATCCTGATATTCCTCGACCGGATGCACCTGTAATTTACACAGGTGCATTTCCTATTTTGACAGCCCAGCTGGGTCAGAGGTCAATATACAACAATTTTTGAATAGACCCATAGACATCACCATAACAGGTCACTGAATCGTAATGGATCTAGGTGTAATGGCAATGAAGGGATACACCACAATCCCTAAATATCCAGAATTGGAGTCTCAACATCCGATACAATTTAGTGTCATACCCAGGACATCACTGTTTTGTGAGGGGTCTAACTCCTCTACAGAGAATACAGTGTATTCTTAGCTTCGGTGACAAGGCAGAGAAGTAAGAGAAAGAGAGAAGGAAAAACAAAGAAGGAAAAAGGAAAGACAGATTGTTGAGGAAATGTATTAGGATACCAGAGAAAGCAGATTGATAGAAATAGAGAAAGAAAAAAGATCAAGAGAAGGAAAAAGAATGAAGTTGAAAAAAAGAAAAGAAGGATAGTTTGATTTGATTTGTTTTTTGCTTTCTTTGGCTTTATGGCACATCAACCATTGTTGGTTATTAATGCTAAATCCACTTTTATACATGTAGACAGTTCTATTTTAAACAAATCAGTTTAGCATAAGTACACAGTTTCAATGTCAAAAACAGTTCTATTCCAAACAATTCAGTTTAGCATAAGTACACAGTTTAGTTCTATTTGACCCATAGATAGGACCCTTTCAGGTACTACTACTCCAGGCCAGAGTGGATCTGGGAGCAATGGCAATGAAGAGGTACTTCGCATTCCCCAAAGCTGCAGCATTACTGAAACCTCACCATCAGACTCTTTTTGTGTCATATCCAGGATACTCGTTGGTGGAGAAGGTCTTATCGCTCTGCAGAGAAGCAGTCAGTATATTCTACAGCTCCAGGCAACTGAGCAAGAAAAGAAGGATAGAAAATTAACAAAAGGAAGAAAAAGTTGGTGAGAAGAAAAAGAATACGATTCAAGAAAATAGAGATGAAGAATAAGGAGAAAAGGAATGGGGTAGAAAGAGGAAAAAATCTAGCCATGCTTGAAAGAAGATGGAAAAAGAATGAAATAGAAAGAAAAGTATCAAAATTCTTAGAAAGAAATAGTGAGATGAAATAAATAGTTAAGCTGATATATTAGGTTCAATGATAAATGTGGAGATGCATGAAAATCTGAAGGAAATAAACCTATGGTAAATGCTAAAATACACATGTAGAAAATGCTTAAATGCACATGGAGGAAAGATTGAAATAAAGCCCAAAGAAATAAAACAGCTGGTACTTATATCGGTATTTGAGCCAAGATCAAATACAGAATGCAGAATGCTGATTTTCAAGGCCTATTGGAAGCTTGCCTCCATTTCTTTAAAATCTGGTCTTGTGCCATATTAAGCAAAACTTAATAAATATCAAGACTGAGTGTTGCAAATAATGTATATACACATTACCAATTTATAATTCTGTGAGTTCATCTTTTATTCATTCAACATAAACAATGCTTTTACAGTTCTGGTCGAAATTATTAGCACCCATGAATCCAATAAAACAGTTTTGGTCTCTTTGTCTCTCTCTTTGTCTCTCTCTTTCTCTCTTTCTCTCTCTCTCTCTCTCTATATATATATATATGTATATATTTGTACAGAGACAGAGAGACAGAGAAAGAGAGAGATACTTGAGTCTGGTACAGAAGTGATCATCTTGAAATAATAATTAAAAAAAAACAAGTTGAAAAAACAGTAACAACTTGAAACTTCTCATCATATCAGTATTGGCAGCCATGGATAACTATAACACTGTTTCCTCCACTCAATGTATTTAGGAGTAAAAAATGCTTCTCAAGACAAATATTCAATTACTGCCATGTCTTAAGTAAATTAGTCTCACTTTTGCAAATTTAAAAAACAAATCACCTTGAAAAAAAATCTCACTTGACTCATCTGGGATAAATTAGAAAGTAGATTGAACCTTGATAAATGTTCAGTTTTTATTGATTTTAACAGCGTGTCAACCTGTCTAGGATTATTTTATGCCTAAAAGTTAGGAAATTGCATACATTGTATATTTATATTTACATTTTTTGCACAGTTTCTTAAGAGTTTTTTTTTGCACACAGTTATATATCAGATATTCCTATCTAATACAAATAATTTGAAAACAGATCTATTTGACCCAGAGACGAGACTTTAAAAACTACTAGCACTCTGTGTCTGAGTGAACCTGGGAGTAATGACATTGAAGGAGATCTTCACAATCTTCTGAGCTCCAGAACTGGAGTCCCATGTCACACAGAAAACGTCTTTTAGAGTGTGCCTTACTCCTCAGCAGAGGATATTGTCAGAATATTGTTACAATCGTCGACAGGGTGGGATAAATGTTCAGTGCTCACAGCAATTGAATGATCACTTTAACACTTAAAATATCCACTTATTATTCCCTATTCCTTTTTTTTTTTGCAATGAAAACCATGAACTTTTTCTAGAATATCAGAAGTGCTATTATCATCAAACTCAAGACTTCTAAAGACCATCCCTAAAGACACTAGTATCTCTGTTTCAACAGTGTACAACATTATCAAGAACTTTGCTAAACATGCATCTGTCAAGAACCTCCTTGGACATGGAGGGAAGAAGAAAATGAATGAGAGAAATCTTTGAAGGTTGATTTAATCTGTGAAAAAACATCACATAAAATGTTCAAAATGTTAATGGCTGACCTGAAGCAATTTGGAATTATGGCTTCAATGCATACAATATGCCGAACACTAAATCAAGAAAGGCTTTATGGGTGATGGTCAAGGAGGATTTTACTGTTGAAAAAAGACATAAAAAAACGAAAAGGTCAATCGTTGAGAGTAAGTGGACAAATCACAACCCTTCTTGGTAAATATATTGTCAACAAAAGAAATCGAAATAGAGATTTTGGGCAATGCATGCCAGTTATTTGTTTTAAAGACAATGAAATAAATCTTATAAGAAAAAGAAAACCCACCTTACTGTTAATGGTGATAGAGGAGTAATAATTTTGTGGGGGGGGGATTTACCAAAACATAAATTGCAACACACCAGTAACCCAAAACAGAATGGCAGAAACATATATAAGATGTATTAACTTTTGGACTGCTACATATTCCTATATTTGGTAAGAGAGTTTCAGTGCTGTAGAGTTTGGTAATAAATAATAGCTAATAATATATATAAGAGGTGTACGTATTTTTGGCCAACTACATAATCATATTTTTGGTAAGAGAGTTTCAGTGCTGTAGAGTTTGGTAATAAATAATAGCTAAAATATATATAAAAGGTGTACTTATTTTTGGACTACTATATATTCCTATTTTTGGTTAGAGAATTTCAGTGTTGTGGAGTTTGGAAATAAATGATAGTTAATGATATATATAAGAGGTGTACTTATTTTTGGACAGCTTCATATTCTCATTTTGGTTAGAGAGTTCCTGTGCTGTAGAGTATGGCAATAAATAATAACTAATAATATGTTTTGATAGTATGATATTCCATTTGAAATACTGAAATCCTGGTATCTTTTATTTTAGAAGAAAATTAACTTCAATCGAAAAAATTGTTGGGAATCTATTTATTTATGGGCAACTCTGCATGTTTGATTATAAAAGGAAAGTTAAAATTGCTAAAAAAAGCTAGTGAACATCAGTATGATAGTATTACCACTCATAGAAAGAGGCCTCAGAAGAATCCTGAAGAAACTAGAAAAGAACCTGAGGAAACTGAAAATCCTGGGAAGAATTGAAACCATCCAGACCACAGCACTACTGAGATCAGCTACAATACTTTTGGTCCTGAAGAACTGAAGAGATTTACTGTCTCACAGACTTCAATGAAAAACCACCTCTTAGAGCTGTTTTAAAAAAACTCACCACAAGAACAATAATAATAATAATAATAATAATAATAATAATAATAATAATAATAATAAGAAGAAGAAGAAGAAGAAGAAGAACAACAACAACAACAACAACAACATTTCTACAACTAATACGTCTTTTTTTTCTTGAGATACAAATGCATCATCCAATCCTGGCCACAAGACCAGACCTTGTATTAATTAAGGAGCAAGAACTTGCCATTAAGAAAAAGAAAAGAACTTTTCATTAAAAAAAGGAAAAGAACTTGTCGTTCTAGAGGACCATAGAGTAAAAATAAAAGAAAGCAAAAGACAGCAAAACACTTGGATCTTGCCAAGGAGCCGTAAAATTTTGTAACATGAAGGTGATGGTGATACCAAACTGTAGTTGGAGGCCTCGTGTTGGATATTAACTTGAAGATCCGTTTAACATGCCGTGTAAATTGCGTGGGTGATATGCTAGAAGGAAGTTCGACACTGGGAACAAAAGCAGGAAATGCACCTGGTACCCAAAGTAAACAGGACGCAGATGTTTCTGCAGAAATTCGACGTAAATTGTGTGGGTGGCATTCTAGAAAGAAGCGTGTCCACGTGCAACGTGTAAGTAGCAGGTTGGAGATGTGACTGCGATAATTTGCGTGGGCGTCCGGAATATTATAAAACCACAGAGATTTCGACCTAAAGGGTAGAAAAGCAAAGAGGTTTCACGGAAAATCCGTACCGTGCACTCCTGTGTGTGCAAACTAAGGCGTCTTCGACTCTTTCTCTCACTTTTATCAGTACGTATATTTTGGGTTATAAAAGAGAAAGAAAAGAAGCACATTATTTTTATACCTCAACGTTATTGTCTTTGTCTACTATACAACACTTGGAATATTCAAACAAAACTGAAAAGAGACTGGGAGAACAGGAGATCAGAAGAACAATCAAGATCATCCAGACGACAGCACTGTCACGGTCATCAAGAATACTTTGGAGAGTCCTGGAGGCCTGAAGAGTTATGCTGTCACTCAGACTTCAGTGAAAAACCATCAGATACAACTGGTATGAAAAACTTGCAGAGTAAGATAATAAAAAAACAATACATAGATATGATAATAATCAGTAAACTAAGTTTATATAAATATTCATGACAACTTCATTCTCTCTCTCTCTCTCTCTCTCTCTCTCTCTCTCTCTCTCTCTCTCTCTCTCTCTCTCTGTATTTGTGACTGAGAGAAAGAGGAAAAAGAAAGTTTAATCTTATACATTATTAAAAAAAGTATACGTAAAGAAAAAATGTGAAGAGAGAAATCTATGAGGCCAAATCAATAAGTCTAGAGCCTGGTACATAGTCATTAGTTGAATTCTGATCTGAAATTTTCACTCTATCAGATTTAATCTGTGCGATTAATGGCTACTACTGAATTAAGTGCATTGACAAAGAAGTAGGTTATGTTGAAAAAATAGATATTTGATGTGCAAAATGTAACCTTTTTTTCTATTATTAAGCCACAGACTTATTGATGTTGCTATATAGTTCATGGAATGAAAGAAGCTAAAGAGATGTGGGGAGGGTAGTCTTCTTTCTTTCTTTTTTTTTTTTTTTAGATTAAGCAACAAAAAGAGAGGGGGTTGATAGAGGAGGAATAATTCAATCGCAGCTTAATAGGTTCTTTTATTCCTGCAGGTCAATACAGATGTCCAGTCTTGGCTTTCTATATCTCGAGCTGGTCTCTGGTATTTCTAGAACGATCCAATATTGGCCACTTGTGTGTTTTTTGTTGATTTTGGATTTCTTTCTTTTTAGTTTGACAGAAATTCAGAAATAGTTATCTGCATGCATTCATCTATTTTGTGTTAAGGAATAAACAAAACAAAAAAAAAATCAGGTTGATGAAAACGAGAGAGAAAAAAAAAATGTGATTCATAATAAAAATAAATAGAATAAAAGAGTTAAAACTATTGGAATACGGGAGACAAATAATTTTAGGCGGAATTTAAAAGTAGTAAAATATATATATTTTTTAAATTGGTAAAGAAGAATGTTTTAGAGAAATATAAGAGAAGAACTGGGTGAAAAGACATAGCATTGCTTGATTTTAATGACCTGTCAACTAGTCTAGGGTTATTTTATGCCTAGAGATTAGAGAATCGCTTTAAATGTACATTTATATTTATTGTGTTGTTATGTCTTGAAAGTTTTGGGGGTGTTTTTCGCTCACGGTTGTATTATATCAAGTATCAAGTATTCTTATCTCATAAAAGTAATTTACACACAGTTGAATGGTTTCAAGAAACTTGTAATTAATCTTAGTAAATAATTAAACGGTTATATCTGACTCATAGATAGTACTCGAATAGATACTATAATGCCGGGTCAGAATGGGCAAGGAAGTAATGGAAATGAAGGAGTATTTCATACTCCTCAGAGCTCCAGAACTGGAGACCAACCCTCAGTTGTAGTTTAGAGTCATATTCTGAACACTGCTTTTTGTGGAGTCAGCATATTCTAAGCCTTGTTGACGGCGAGGAGTGTCTAAAAATGTGTTTTAAATTAAGAGCGTAAAGGTAAAAGAGGAAATAGCAGATGAATAAAAAAAAAAAAGAGGAGTTCCCGTAGCGTAATGGCTAACGAGCTCAACAACGAGATAGTGGTAAGCAAGTTCGAACTCCAATCACGCAATTACGTCCACTTTCGGACTAATGTCCTTGGAAAAGTATAAACTCTCTTATTCCCACTTGTGTATTGGGTTGAATAGTGTGACTGCTGTTCTTCGACAACGATAGCTTTGGCATTAAATAGCCCACGGAGGTTGATATGCGATTAAACAAAGAAACAGAATTCAAGAAAGAAACATGAAAGGAACATGAAAGACAGAATCAAAGAAATTCAAAGAATAAAAGCTAAATAACAGGATGATATACAAGTAATAACCCTTAAAATCCAATCGATAATATACATGTTCCTGTCAAGGAATACATATACCCAAAGTGATCTGAATTCCGAAAACCCTATTTCTAAAATACGAAGTATCTCAAAAAGCCTGAAAAATACCTACAAAACTAGGTGTCGACTTGTATGGCAGGGCTAAAATCCAAAACTTTAACAAAGATTGATCAACCAGTGTAACAGTCCTCACAATCGATATACACCACATATCGTAATTCTAGCATGTCCAACTTAAGTATAACAAATTAACACAGAGATTAATATAAAACAATAAAACTATAGTATCAAATTAATACTATATTGCACGCCGTTTCCAATAGCTGATGCACCGACTGTAAACACAAACCGAAATGTCACAGCCCTAGGCGGCCATTCAGACAATTACGGTATGTTATTTATCTGCACAATTTCATGCTAGCATAATAGAATGAATATTAGCTTCTATGTATGAGATTTGCTTATTTCATATTTGGCTGACGTAATTCTGATTTCAGAAATAAAATACGTACACCTTACACTCATGGAGTAATGATAATTTAATGGGACGTAATGGTAGTTTATTGATTATAAACACATTGGCATTATTACAGTACGTATAAGGGAGAGTATTTTAAATAAAGGTTATCATAGCCAATCCTCATTTGGGCCTATTGGGTAAATTTTGACCTATCAGTAGCTAACTATTTGTTTGGAGGTCGATCTATAGAACAGTTATAGGTTTAACATAGAATGTTGAACTAAAAATCTTGAGGTTGTCTTACATGCCAGATCGACTTGTTTGCCACAATTTACGGTACTTACATATTTAAAACTGTTTAAACAATTGTTAACTACATTCAAGTGCTTGCATATAATTTGCTTTTGACAGAGATTCATGAAACCATATAAATTTGTAAAATTTGTTTGCATTAGATTAGAGTAATTACTCAAACAGCTAAGTCGGCTGGGACTGTAGAATACGCCGACTGCATCTCTGTTGAGTGCAACCACTCTCCTCAACAAGTATCCTGGATACGACATTGAACCATCTGATGGTGAGGCTCCAATCTTGGGAATATGGAGTACCCCTTCGTTACCATTGCTCCCAGGTATACTCTGACCAAGAGTGTTTGTTTGTTTGTTTTATTGTTTAATGGCATATCAACCTTCTTGAGTTATTTAATGCCAAATCCATCCTTCTAGACGAATAGTAGCGTTAACTGATGGCTTTTCACTGGAGTTAGAGTGACAGCAAGTCTCCTTAAGTCTCCAGGATTCTTCTCGGTATTCTAGCCGATCTTAATTATGCTGTAGTTTGGATGGTCTCCACTTCTTCCTGTTATTTCCAAGTCTTCCAGTCTCTGAATCAATCCATTTGGGGAATATTCCGAACGTACCAATTACAATTGGTATCACCGTTATCTTCAAAGTTTTTTAGTTCTCTAGCTCACAGATCCACTCTGACCAAGAGTGTTTGTTTGTTTTATTGCTTAATGGCAAAACAACTTTTTTGGGTTATTTAATGCCAAATTCATACTTTTAACCGAACAGTAGTGGTACTATTTAACCCATGACTAGGAGAATAAGGGGATTCATACCTTTCCCCAGGGTATTTGTCCGAAAGTGAACGTAATAGTGCAACTGTTGTTTGAACTCGCTTACTACGATTCTGCAGTCTAGCGCTTTAACCATTACGCCACGAGGACACCCCGACCAAGAGTAATAGCACGTGCTAGCACCTATGGGTCAAATAGGACTATTTGACATTCAAACTGAGTGCAAACAAATGACTTACGTTAAACAGAATTGTTAGAAATAGAATTGTTTGACCATTGTCCTTCATTGCCATTACTCCCTGGTCCACTCAGATTTCACATGGTAATACTTTTTATAGTTTCAGGAAATGGTTAATTTCTCTAACACTATAAATTATCTGGCAACACAAATGAATAACGAAACTTCTTTTAAACAACACAACAAAGAAAGGTTTATTACAGTAGCAGGCCTAAAGGAGTGAAAGTGAGAAAGTATCCCTTTTGTGTCGCTGGTCAGTATGTTGGTCCTTGGTTTGTAGGAAGCGTGTGTGAAGCTAGCAGCAGCGTGTTCTCCAGCGATGGGTTCCAAGTGGAATCAGTAGCAGTGATGTGAGAGAGATCTTTTTGTGCTGTTGGCTCATGGCTCTCTGACGTTGTTCGTTCTACCAAAAGGGGCTAGAAAAAATAGTTCCTGAGAGGAAGAAGGAATCAATGCGCTCTGCCAGTTGATTGATCAATGAGTGACCGAATCTCATGGCGGGGACATTGATTCGCGAAAGGAAATAGATCTGTGGCTGCTACAACTTCTTTGGGCCCGATCTAGGGGTCAAATAGAGCTATTTAATCTTATTAATAGTATCAAATAGAATTATTAGCGTTAAATATCTGTACTTGAAAGCATTTAACTGTGTGAAAACAAATGAGATCTAGTTCGTTTAGAAATAATGTTACCTACAAACAATTCATTAACAAATCATTTATATTTGATATATAAGTATAAACAGGATTTGACATGAAATAACCAACAAGGGTTGATATGTCATTAAATGCATCCAACAGATAAAATTCCTGAAAACTATATAAAGGCTTATAAATTATAAGTGTTAGTTAGGAATAGTTAAGTAAATATATAAGATTGCAGGAAAATTATAATTATTATTATATTAATCTTTGAGAGCTTTCACATCAGCGTTAGCTGATGGTCTTCCACTGGAGTTTGAGTGACAGCCAGTCTCCTCAAGTCTCCAAGACTCTTCTCAGTATTCTGGCTGATCTCAATAATGCAGTAGTTTGGATTTTCTCCACCTGTCCTGTTATTTCCAAGTCCCTCAGTCCTTGTATCAATCGTTTGTTGACTGTACCAAGAGCTCCAATTACAATTCAAGTCTCCAGGACTCTTCTCGGTATTCTAGCCGATCTTAATTATGCTGTAGTTAGGATGGTCTCCACTTCTTCCTCTTATTTCCAATTATTCCAGTCCTTGTATCAATCCATTTGGGGAATGTTCCGAGTGTACGAATTACAATTGGTATCACCGTTATCTTCATGTTCATAGTTTTTTAGTTCTCTATTTATCTCTCTTTTAATTTGACTCTGAGGTCGGCCGGGGTGGCGAATTTCGCTATTCAGCAGGTTATCAATTTTTTTTTTTTATTTTTTAAAGTCTTTGCCGAGATTAGGTCATCTCAAAGTTCCAGAGAACTTGGCGCTACTCATTCTCCCGGACGGATTCTTGGTTTTGCATATACCACTTGTTCATATTGTTATTATATCAATCCGTGAGACTTTCACATCAGCGTTTGCTGATGGTCTTTTACTGGAGTGTGAGTGACACAAAGTCTCTAGCCAATCTCGTCAGTGGCATTTCCACGAGGACAATGCACCAGTCCACAACTCCATCCTTGTCACTGACTATTTGACTAAGATGGGCATCAAGACAGTTCCTCACCCTCCCTATAGTCCAGACCTTGCTCCCTGTGACTTTTGGTTATTCCCTAAGCTCAGAGGCTGTCGTTATGAGACAACTGAGGAGACGAAAGAGGCTGTGACGAAGGTCATTGACACGCTCACACAAGAGGACTTCCATGGGGCCTTCCAGAAGTTGTTGGGGCGGTACAACAAGTGCATTGCAGCTGGAGGAGATTACTTCGAAGGGGACTTGAGTTTCATGTGTGTACTATCAATAAAAGTACCCATACGAAAAAAAGTATGGAAACTTATTTAATGATCCTCGTATATATATATATATATATATATATATATATATATATGGAAGAAAATAATGGATAGTAATCCGACAATTTCTGAAGAAAAATTGACAACAAGTAATCCAAATAGAAAGTGGGGAATTATAGAGAAACAAAGTCAGTCGACACTATAGCATTTCGGTTCTGCTGAACCATCATCAGGAGTGTGAGGGGTTTTATTAGTGATGTTAAGTATAGATGGATGTATAAAAAGTGTAAAAATATATAAAAAATTGGAAAAGTTGTACAACAAGAAAAGTTGGCTGTTTATGACAAGAAAATCTCGTGATGAACTAACGGAAAGTGGATTATGCACAATGTTTCTGGTATCAGGTGACGTATTTTAAAGAAACGAACGCTGATTCATTGATCAAACGGCCAATTTTTCTTGTCATAAACAGCCAACTTTTCTTGTTGTACAACTTTTCCAAATTTTTATATATTTTTACACTTTTTATACATCCATCTACACTTAACATCACTAATAAAACCCCTCACAGTACTGATGATGGTTCAGCAGAACCGAAACGCTATAGTGTCGACTGACTTTGTTTCTCTATAAATCCTCACTTTCTATTTGGATTACTTGTTGTCAATATATATATATATATATATATATATATATATATATATATATATATTAGTTTTTATAAATATTTTATAGAATAGATGCTTATCTGCGACGACTGGTTTCATGCCGTCTTTACACGGGAATCTTCAGGCAGAAAAAATCTTTATCTGCCAGATGATTGCTGTGTAAAGACGGCATGAAACCAGTGGCCACAGATAAGCATCTATTCTATTAAATTAAAAGAGAAAATAAAAGAAATTATAGGTCTAAATAGGCCATTTCTTTGTCATAAACTGATAACTATGAATAAGAATATAGATTTATTTCTAGTGTGCATTGTTTTATTAAATTTAATTAAAACTAATATGTATTTATTTTTTATATAATAGCTCTATTGAGCAGTCCACATCATACCACATTTGGTCTACCACAAACCCAAAAAGTAAGATCGTAACAACCATAAATTTTTGTAATATATATATATATATATATATATATATATATATATATATATATATATATATATTTGTCATCATTTTCCTACATTTTCTATCTCACCTCTTTCCATCCATTTTCTTTCTTCTTTTTTTTTCTTGTCAATGTGATCAGATACAAAACAAACATTTCCCAACGAGTAAGATATGAAGAAAGGTAACAGTGGAAAATTTATAAAGTTAACTTGTATTTAATTGGAATCATTTTGGGATGAGGCTTCTTAATCTGAGAATTAATTTTTTTATTTATTGCGGACTTTTTGTCCTCATCTTGGTAGTTTCTTTTTTTTGTGTGTGTGTGTGTGTTGTTTCTTCTTTCACTACGTTTCGGCCAAATTTCACCTCTGGCCTCCTTCAGGTGATTTACCGCGACCTCGGATAGGAATGCTGGGTCTTGTAACCGTATCCCCAGTAATTACTGCCTTCCATAGTTGTTGTCTATCGCACCACGTATCAAAGATTAATATAATAATAATTATAAATTTCCTGCAACTTTATAAATTTACTTAACTTTTCCTAACAAACACTTATAATTTATAAGCCTTTATATAGTTTTCAGGAATTTTATCTGTTGGATGCATTTAATGACATATCAACCCTTGTTGGTTATTTCATGTCAAATCCTGTTTAAACTTATATATCAAATATAAATCCAAATAGTTCTTAACTGTGTTGAAGCAAATTACTAACATTAGATAGAAGTACTTGTGTTTGATAGTTAGACTTGGAACTATCTTGGCTGTATGCAAAAGAGTGAGCTCTGGCTGGTTTAAAAGTGTTGAACTACAAAATATGCGCTTACAATTCATATATATTTGATATATATATACATAAACAAGATTTGGCATGAAATAACCCATAAGAGGTTGATATGCCATAAAACGCAACCAACCAAACCAAATAGTTCTTTTCCACCATTGTACCTTGGGATCCGAGTATCTGAGAATAAATGGTAAGCAGATGTGGAGTTTTCTGCACTTGGAATGTTCCATTTTCTGAAGGTTGCCACCAGGGAACTAAAATCTTTATAAAAAGAAAATCTGCTGTGATGAAAACAATGCACACTAGAAAGAAATCTATATTCTTATTCATAGTTATCAGTTTATGACAAAGAAATGGCCTATTTAGACCTATAATTTCTTTTATTTTCTCTTTTCTCTGTAGTCATCTGAATACCTGACGTTTTTTTTTTCATCCGTTCCAAATCTTTAGATCGTTATTGAAAGCAACTCTCTGAGAATGATGTCTTTTGACCAAACACTTACTTTTTATTTCGTTTTATCGTTAAAATTTAATCAATTAGGTCTGTTCAAAAGGTACTTAAACTAAATCTGTATTTACTCAGACAGAAATGAGCAATGAATTAATAGTTGAATTTTCTACACAAGTTGTCCTATCAGTTCCGCCTGTTGTTATCAAGAACTAGTCGACATGAAGCATTCCTTTTGGCCTTTTACAGCATATATATATATATATATATATATATATATATATATATATATAGCATTATTTGATCCAGTTAAACCGGAGTTGGGAGTAAGAGTTTTTTTATCCATATGATCTGAAGAAGTCCTGTTAAATTTTTTTCGTGTTTTTGAAATTTTCAGAAACGCGTAACAGGATGGAAATAAATTTATAATCCTAATGTGACCGGTTTGTTGTTTTTCTTAAAGAATATATATATATATATATATATATATATATATATATATATATATATATATATATATATATATATTCTTCATGATGATCCAGTTGGTGAAACCTAGGTTGATTGGTCTGACTTTGTAGGCTTTACTATTTACTACTTTGGATTCGTTTTACTAAGTGAATTCGAGAACTTTTACGTTTAGCTTAGTTGATTCTGTCGGTCTTTTATTCTTTTACCGAGGTATCGCAGCAATATTTGATAATTTTCAAATAGTATGGGTGCCGTTAGTCTCTTTTCTTTTTATTGATTTTTCCCCGGATATCAGTTTGAATAATCTTTATTTGCAAAATGTTCCATTTGGGTTTTTTTCACACTATCAGAATTTAATAGGTTAATTATATATATATTTTAAATACATCAGATGAGCTTTAATATGGAATATAATTTCTAAATTTCTTTTTTTTAAACTATATATATATATATATATAGTCATCCACAGACACTGTTTCGTTCTATCAGAATTCTTCAGTGTGGCGAGACACGTAGGATGCTCGATGCCGGGATCGAAACCCGTCCAACTTTACGTTAATCTCGGCCAACAAGCGTACCACGTTGGCTAAGGGAATTTTTAAGGTATTATGTAGCAACAGCAGCAGCATATATATCAGGAACTAGGTAAACCCCAAAAAATGGACTTCGAATACATACACACACACACACACTCACACACACACATATATGTGTGTGTGTGTTTATAAACTAACTTCTATACTTTTCTGACTTGCTATTTTATGCAAAGGATTTTTCTGACTTGCTATTTTATGCAAAGGATTTTTACATCACCATTATTAGCTAGGTTGCTTAGTTATACTATTTACCAACCCCTCCGCTCGGACAGGATATGACACAAGGTCAATTTTTAAGCGGAGTTTAACAGGTTTGAATTCAGAGTTTTCCTTCTCCTAGACTAGTTGCCTCACCAAGGCTGAAGAACCTAGTCTGTCCTACTATTTACCCATAGCTGGAGGGAGAATAATTGGATTCATACCTTCCCCAAGGGTATTAGTGCTATGTGAAATGCAATCAGTCTCGTCCAGGGTTTGAACTCGTGTCGCCGTGTCCAATTCCTACGACGATAACGACTACACCACGGGCACATCCATTATAGACTAACCCCTTGTTGAGTTATTTAATGCTAAATCCTTACTAAATTACAGACAGCCGACTGAATAATTAGACTTCATCAGGAAAAAAAATTGTTGGATTTTTTATGCTAATGTCAATTTAACAAATATGGCCTCCATTCATATATGGTACAAAAAAGTATCTTCACGATCATTTTAATGAGGGAAACACTTAATTCTTAGTTTCAATATCAATATTTTAAGAGTCAATGTATCTTACCTAATATTAGAAAAAGTTAAACATTTAATTAACTCCTAGGTGTGACCCAAATAGATACTACCACTCTGGGACGTCACACACTCAAGAGTCAGAGCCTCATCACTGGATACTGCTTTGTGTCATACCCTAGACACCTCCACTCGGCGGGGATCTTACCCCACGAGAGTCAGCAATTGGCATATTCTAAGCCCCCCCCACCGACATGACGGACCCCCTTTCGGTAAAGCAATAAAAACTTTGAGATTATGCATTGATGGTTTGGTTTGGTTTGGTTTGTTGGGTTTTATGGTATATCAACCTTTGTAGGTTATTTAACGCCTAATCCATTTTTATGTAAATAATCAGTTCTATTTAAAACAATTCAGTTTAGCATAGGTACACAGTTTAATTGTCAAAAACATTTCCATTTCAAACTATTCAAGCAGTTATATGTAACAATTCAGTTAAGTGTAAATACAGTTTTAATGTCGAAAAACAGTTCTATTTCAAATAATTCAGTTAAGCATAAGCACGCAGTTTAAATGTTAGTACGGTTTAATTGTCAAAAACATTTCTATTTCAAGCTATTCAGTTTACTCAAACAATTCATTTTAGCATAAGTATGATGTTAGTTCTATTTAACCCATAGATATGGCCCTATCAGGTGCTTCCACTCCGGGCCAGAGTGGACCTGGGAGCAATGGCAATGAAGGGGTACTCTGCATTCCCCAAAGCTCCAGCACTGCTGGAACCTCACCATCAGATTGTTTAGTGCCATACCCAGGACACTCATTCGGGGGGGGGGTGTATTCTACAGCCCCAGCCGACTGGGCAATACATAGAGTTAAATGTCAAACAGTTTTATTTCAGATAATTCAATTCAGCATAAGTACACAGATTAGACGTCAAGAACAGTTCTATTTCGAGCAATTCAGTTTAGCACTAGTATCGCAAAAATGAGTTGGAGCTCGAATCGCTCCATTACGTTCACTTTCGGACTTATATCCTTGGGAAATCTATGAATCCTATTATCCTCCCATTTATGGGTTAAATAGTACCACTACAGTCCTTCTACCGGAATTCTTTGGGCATTAAATAACCCACAAAGGTTGATATGCCATTAAACAAAGAAACCAGACCAAATCAAATTAAACTTTGCTTCGTCTAGTACAACGGTATTAGTTTACTTCCACCACCTACTGTTCCTAAATGGTCACCCACTTGACCGTAAGCCCAATTATCTTATATACATGTAACCATAAATTATACGCTTAACTATAGATTAGTTTTGACCGATTATATATATCTCTGTAAAAATGGTTAAAAGAATCTCCAAATTTGTTTGGAGCAACGTGAATACCTCTGTTCCGAAAAACTGGAATTCCAGAATTTCTAAGTTTTATTGGACACCAGTCAAAATAAGATATGTTATTTACTGATTCAATTAAATGCTTAACTGTTTGAACAATTTCAAGTAAGAGGAAATTTAGTCAGTAAATATCTAAGACATAATAGGGAGTTCCTGTCTTCTTAGCAAATGTGGCATCATCTATTATAGCTGAAAACACACCCCATGATATTGCCCAGTCGGCTGGAGATGTAGAATACACCGACTGCTTCTCTGCAGAGGGGTATGACCCCACCAACGAGTGTCCAGGATATGATATTAAACAATCTGATGGTGAGGCTCAAGTAATGCTGGAGCTTTGGGGAATTCGGAGTACACCTTCATTACCATCGCTCCCAGGTCCACTCAGGCCCGAAGTGGTTGCACCGGATAGGGTCCTATCTATGAGTCAAATAGAACTAAACTGTAGAATTATGCTAAACTGAATTGCTTGAAATAGGATTGTTTGACTAAACTGAATAGCTTGCAATAGAAATGTTTTTAAACTGCGCACGAAGCGCAACTAAATTGTTTGAAGTTGAACTGAATTGTTTTAAATAGAAATGTTCTGGCATATACCTATGAGTAAACAAAAATTATATTCATACTAAACTGAATTGTTTGAAACAGAACTGATTATTTGTATAAAAATGTATTTGGTATTAAATAACCGACAAAGGTTGATATACCATAAAACACAAACAAACAAACACCCCATGACAAGATTTTAAGTTATTTCCACTGACCATAGATTTATCCTGATTAATTTTTTATTGCAGAAATAGATACAAGCACAACTCCAAAATATTTTTGAGGACTTTTAAGTTAATAATCATCTATGGGAGGTCAATGTTCATGACTCTCTTGAAGCTCAGACAAAAATGTAAACACAATAAAGATTGTTTTAAAACTCTTGATCATCCAGTGCTTTTAATTCCTGCCCTCATAAAAATCAGGGAAAAAATCGTAATTTGGGTTTCTCTTTAAAAAAAAATATCAAGGGGAATCCCTGTAGTGTCAGTGGTTAACGTGTTAGACTGCGACATCACAGTCAGCGATTTCCAGCAATGCAATCACGTTAGCTTTCGGACTAATCCAATCTTATCCCCCCAGCTATGGGCTAAATATTACCACTACTGTTGGCTTCGGTATTGGATAACCCACAAAAGCTGATATGCCATTAAAACAAAAGAAGCCAAAGAAACCAAATAATTCTCAGCGATAAATCTATTTCATATAGATAAGAATAGATAAAGATTTCGTTGAACTAAGCTGATGAACACAAATTAGAAGAATAAGTTTGGTTTCTTTTGTTTAATGCTCTACCAACCTCTGTGGGTTATCTAATTCCAAATCCACCCTTGTTGAACAACAGTAGTGATACTGTTTAACCCATAGCCGGGGTTCATACCTTTCTCAAGAGTATTCGTCAGAAATTGAACATTATAGTGCGACTGGAGTTTGAACTTGCTTACTTCACACTTCGCCACAATAAGACATGTAGTTTAGTATTATAATTACTTTGTAAATTTGTAAACACTTCGCTATAAATCTTTAATTTCTTATCTTTGGTTTAGAAGAAAGTTAACTCGGTTAGAATTTACTTATTTATTGAAGATCCTGTACAAATATATATATATATATATATATATATATATATATATATATATATATATATATATATAATAAAAATAGGAGGAAAAGTAGATAAACCAAAACACTTACAACGGGTTTAGTAGTAATAATTCGTTCTTTATTCAAGGAAGAACTTCCTCAGACTCTTCTTCCTTGAATAAAGAACGAATCATTACTACTAAACCTATTGTAAGTTTTTTTGGTTTATCAACTTTTTCACTTATTTTTATCACCTTGTCAGATATAGCAAAATCTAACATTTCTCTCTCTCTCTCTCTCTCTCTATATATATATATATATATATATATATATATATATATTTAGTATCTCAAAGAGATAAATATATATATATATATATATATATATATATATATATATCAATAGTGATATACAAATCATTTTTCTTAGATGTGGCACAAGGGCCGAATGAATGGGGCACCTATTGTGACTCGAACTCGCTCGTGAAAGTTTGCTAGGCAAGCTTACAAACCATTACACCACCTGGGGGTGGGTGTATGTGTCATCTCCATCCCATCAACCTTTTTCTCAGTTCAATGTAAGACAGGCCTTTTCCAAAGTCTATCAGAATATGGAAGTATCCATCTTATCCTTTCACCCGAACATCGGATATGTTTTCTGTCCTGGTTGGACACGAAATTTCATCTGATAGTGAGGCATCTGTTCTAGATACCTGTAATGTATTAAGTACCCCTTCTAGGCCATTACACCCAGGGACACTCTAGACTGGAGTGGTAGTACCTGTAAACATTACATCTCTAGGTAAAAAAGATCTGTTTGAAAATCATTTCTATTCAATGTGCAAAAAAGAAAAAAAGTAAAGAAAAAACCCTTCAGAAAAGAAAAAAAGTAAAGAAAAAACCCTTCAGAAAAAAAAAACACAAAAAAGTGCACATATGAACGTACAATGAATGCAATTCCTTTACCTCTAGGCATAAAAAAATCTAAACACGTTGACATGCCATCAAAATATAATAATCAGATATGTTTGAATTCAGAGTTTTTCTTGTAGACTGGTTACCCTACACTACTAAGGTTAAAGAAGTTTTAGTTTAGTTTCTTTGTTTAAAGGCATATCAACCTTCATGGTTTATTTAAAGCCAAGCCCATCCTTATTGAAGAACAATAGTGGTACTTTTATCCTATTGTTAAGAGGGGATAAAGGAGTTCATGCTTTTCTCATGAGTATTAGTCGGAAAATAAATGCATTAGCGCGACTGGAGTTCGAACTCACTGAAGACGATGTCACACTGTAGCCCGTTAATCACAACGCCATGTTAAAGAGTCTAGTCTGCTCTACTTATAGATTCGAAAGTTTGCATATTAATTCAAATGAAAATTATTCGTTTATTCTTTAAATAATTCATATATGAAAAAAAAAAGATTTTTAGTTACGCAGATTAAAAATTAATATATCTTGTTCTAAGAAATAAGTATTCTTTTAAAAATCAGTTTTTGTGTTATCGATAAATAATGCTTTCGTTTATTTTTTGTTATTTATTTTCTTTTTTATCCACTAAAAATCTAAAGTTATTGGTTGTTGCAATAGAAAGTAGCTTAGAAATAAAAATGTGTCCTTATAATAAAAGCAAGCTTACAATGGAAAATGTGTCCTTTCAATAAAAAGAAACTAACATTTAAACGTGTGTTCTTACAATAAAAAGAAGCTAACAATGAAAAATGTGTTCTTACAATAAAAAGAAGCTAACATTTAAACATGTGTTCTTACAATAAAAAGAAGCTAACAATGAAAAATGTGTCCTTACAATAAAAAGAAGCTAACAATAGAAAATGTGTTCTAAAAATAAAAAGAAGCTAACAATTAAAAATATATCCTTACAATAACAAGTAGCAAAGAAATAAAAATGTGTTCTTACAATAAAAAGAAGCTAACAATTAAAAATAAGTTCTTACAATAAAAAAAAGCTAACAATTAAAATTTTTTAAAAAACATTTACAGAAACAGAATGCAACGCGGTGTCATTTGCTAACATTAACTCAATTGATCGTTCTCTGTTAACTTCGCTTCTTTAAATGTTTTAGTCATTTGGTTTATAAAGAATCTCTTCTTTTTTATATTAATTTTAGCTGTTCACCATGAACTGTGTTTGAGGCGATACGACATGCAAGTTGCTAATGTTCTTTGTCTTTTTTGTTTTTCAGGAAGATTAAAGTAAACTTGGCAGATAGTTATTCTAAAATATCAGATTTTCTTTCTCTTAGATTAAGCTCATGTGAACTTCTAATTCTGCGCATCCTTATCTTAAAATATCCTAAGACTGCTCAGACTCCCCAGCACACTCACCCTAAAATGTTCGCATTAGTCCTGGTGGTTCATTACCTCTGCTATTGTCTCACCAAAATGCGTTCTCTCAAATGTGTAATGAAATATATCCAGGCAATTCCGCTAATAATTTTATTTGTTTAAAGTTGTGTATGTTCCAAAATACACGTGTTAGAAACTGGTTACACATGCTGCTGATAATTGCAATTCATTTTCCTGTAGGGCAGTAGTACATAATTATTTTCATTACTATTTTTTATTTATTGATTTTCTTTCATTTATATTTTATGTCTGGCAGGTCATAACACATGACAAAATTCCCAAACATCTGTCCATATCCAACTGATTCCTTATCAAACCAGAGACGATCATGCGAGTATTTGTGTTCAGTTGCGGGCAACACTACATGAATTCATGGGTCATTTAGTATATACAGGGTGTTTCAGAAAAAAAATCGATCTCATTTTGTAATTCAATAACTTGATCAATTCTCGCTCAAATGATCTAAAATTTTAACAGCATGAGTAGAAACACCTTAAAATTCTGTGATCTATGATTTTTTTTCCGATATAGAAATGCAATTTGTTGGGTAAGGAACAACGTTTAAACAATAAGTATGGAATTTTTAGTTGTTTCTATTCATGGTGTTCAAATTTGAGATCAATTGATCGAGAATCGGTCAAGTTAATCGGTTAAAAAATAACAGTTTTTATGATTTACCCTAACATCTCAAATAATAGCAATTTTTCTTAAACAACCAGAATATATATGTGAATAAATACTAAAGTTGTTATCAACATCATCACCATCACTACTACTACAACTACTACTAGTAGTAGTAGTAGTATGTTTGGAGGAATTCCGGTGACGTAGTGGCTAACGTACTGGACAGTGACATCGAATTTGGATTCTAGTCGGACAAATACAGTTGGAAAAAGTATGCACCACTTACCCCTCGAGCTATGGATTAAACAGAATCACTGGTGTTCTTCAACAAGGATGGCTCTGATATTAAATAACCCACTAAAATGTATATGCTATTAAACAAAGAAAGCAAACTAAATGATTTTCTGTATATATATATATATATATATATATATAACAATAATCCAACAGAATTGGCACATCGTAGTCTGATTTTTGATCGAACAGTAAACCTAAAATACTCTTTGAGAATAAAGCAATTTCCGGTCCATTGAATTATAATTCAGAAGAGTTTGTATTGACAAGGATAATTTTTTTGATCATCGAAATCCTTGATAAGATGGAGATGATGATAGAATCTTTTCATCATCATCATCATGTCGTGCCGCCAGCACGGATATCCTTGACCATCTCTCGCCACTTTTCCCTATCGTTCATCGCCTCCGGCAGGTCTTCTGGGTTACATCCTGTGTCCTCACATAGCTGCTGTATGTAAGTTCGGGCTGGTCGTCCTGCTTTTGCTTGGCCATATGTGGGGGTCCATAGTAGTACGTCACTTACGAGCTCGTCCTTGCTTCTCCAGCAGTGTCCGGCGTGTCTGGCTCGTCTGACCTGTATAGTTTTCGTGATGGGAGGCAGGTGGCCGTACAGTTGGCGTCTCGTGGGGTGTTGTCGCCAGGACTTGTACAATATTGCTCTCAACATTCTTGTGTAGTTGCCGTCAAGTTTCTTCTCCAGCCGTTTGGTTAGCGTCCATGTAGTGCATCCATATAGCAGTATCGATACAACCGCTTTACTCTTCCCTAAATAGCAATGTTTTCAGAAAGTAGAGAAACTGAAGTTGTATTTTCCAAAGAAAAAAATGAAACATTACTTTTTTTCAAAACAGTCACCTTGTAATTCAACACAATAACTCCAGTGAGTTTCCCCGAAGGATGAAGTACCTTTGAAACTCCGTTTTTGAAACGGTGTAAAAGTAAACCGTTGTATTTCCGTTCATGTCTTCCACATCCTCTAAATGTATCACTGAGATAGATTTCCTATTTTGGTAAGAAGTAAAAGCTGCACTGAGCTACGTCTAGAGGGTTTAAAATGTTCTGCACTTGCCCAATCCAGTGCTTCACAAAAATATATTGTTTAAAAAGTAGAGAGACTGGCTTCATTTTCTTTCCTTTTCAAATTGATTCTGACTTGTCTAGATATCAATTTAGTCATCTTGAAGTTTATCTTTATTTTTCAAGTTCGATATGCCTTAATTTAATTTTTAGATTTTTTAAATTTCAAATTTTTAGTTTTGTTATTTCTACGGTACAAATTCTTTGTTTTGTTCCGTTTTTTTAATTGATACTAATTCTAATCACTTCTATGAAATACTGTTAGGCATTTGAGCCAGTTTTTACCATCCTTTGTTTTCAGTTCATCAAGTCATATCAAATGAAAACATTGGGATTAACAAGATTGTATTTTCATTATGATCACCAAAATGGTACGAAGGTGGTGATATGACATCTGTATCAAAAAATGATACTACTTATTTGTTGAGAACAATAGAAACAGGAAAATGGCAGTAATAAATTAGGGAAAATAGCCAAATCTACATCCCACCAGAATAAGATATCTTTAAAAGTCATTATATCTACATATATAGTAAGTCAAGAAGATTTTAAAAAGCAGATAATAAGAAAAGGTGTTGGAGAAACTCTGAATACTGTCTCTCCTTTGAGACTAGCTACCATATGCTGCAGGAGTAATCTTTGTGGCGTATTGGTTAACGTGCTGGACTGCGACATCGTGGTAAGCGAGTTCGAATTTCAGTCGTTCACTTTCAGACGAATATCATAGGAAAAGGTATGAACTTCCCCCAGCTATGGGTTAAATATTACCATCGCTGTTCTTCTATAAGTATGGCTTAGGCATTAAATGACCCACAAAGGTTGAACAAAGAAACCAAAGCAAGCCGTATACAGCGTAGTACATTTTCACATTATTGGATTCTGTATTTTCGATTCGATTGGAGCACTTGACATATATATCATAAAATAAACATCCAATAAAATGTAAGATCTTAGCTTCAAGGGGTCATTCCTTAAGGCAAAATCTATGCTCTCGTCTAAAAGGTCACAGGTCTAATGTCTGTGAGATGCCTCGAAAAAGTTAGGGCGAGGAATGCTCTCAGAGACCTAGCAATTTTTAAGCACTAACAGTGCATTCATTTCCAGGAAAAACTCCACCCAAAACTTTAACCTTGTGACGCATCCTGCCCATGATGGAGGTGTAAGGGAAATACCATTATATCATTGTTATTGTCTGTGGAGATCGTGAATTAATAAATTTTTCTTCATCATGTTTTCGCGATTGACCTTATTCGTATTATATATATATACATACATATATATATATATATATATATATATGCCCTTCGGAAAGGTATGAATCCAACTATTCCCCCCCCAGCTATGTGTAATTAGAGGACAGACTGAGTTCTTCAAACTTGGTATGGCTACCAGTGTAAAGAAGGAAAACTCCGAATTCAAACCTGTTAAACTCTGCTTAATCAGGGGGTGTCCTCGTGGTGTAATGGTTAAAGCGATGGACTGCGCAATCGTAGTACGCGAGTTCGTACTCCAGTCACGCTATTACGTTCACTTTCGGGCAAATACCCTTGGGAAAGGTATGAACCCCCTTATCCTCCCAGCTATGGGTTAAATAGTACCGCTACTGTTCTTCTAGGAGAATGGCTTTGGCATTAAATAACCTAAAAAGAGTTGATATGCCATTAAACAAAGAAACCAACCAACCTGCTTAAAAATTGACTTTGTATCGCATCCTGCACGTGCGGAAGGTTATATATATATATATATATATATATATATATATATATTGCCAGAACAATCCTGAAAAGCCATTCGGTGAAACCTAGGTAGACACGCTCTTGGCCTGTTGGAATTATTTTCATAATATTAGCTCTATCGCATGTACTGAGCACCTTATTACGTTTTAGCTCAGGTAATTCTGTCATAGTTTTTTTTTCTTTTTTCTTTTGACTAGACATACGAGCAGCTTGATTATTTCTAAGTAGCACGTGTGTTTTTCGTCTTTTCTTTTTTTACAATTTTTTTCCCCAGATATCAGTTTGTAGAATTTGCAAATTGTACAATCTAGGTTTTTTCACACCAACAGAATTAAAGATTAGATATAAAGATTAATATACATACATACATATATATATATATATATATATATATATATATATATATAAGAGGGTTATTCAATAAATTAGGGGAATTTCTGAAAAAAAAATTTTTTTCCCATAAATGAAACTCTGTATTTCTTGAAATTCCTTTTAATAGCAAAAATATTGCAGCATCTAAAAATATCAGTTCTGAGACAATTCAAAATATTTCCAAATCAAATAGAGTGATCCATGCTTGAACAGAGACCTGTTATAAAATCTTTGGTGGCTGAGAAGTGCAAACCATGTGAAATATACAAACGAATATGTGATAAACACAGACAGGCATGTTTAGTAAAAAGATGTTTACAAATGGGTGAAACATGGATTTGCCACTTTGAGTCGAGAAGACAGTCCACGGAGTGGAAAAACATTGACTCTCGGCTAGAAAAAAAAATTCTGGGTGCAACAATTAGTAAAGAAGGTTCCTCTGTCAGTCTAATAGGAAATGAAAGGTCTCACTATTATTGATTTTCTTGAAAAAGGTGCAACTGTAAAATGTGGTTCCTATTGCCAACTCCTTTGACAGAATTTACCTTACTTATTAACGAACCAACACATGTTTATTAATTTGCTTTATGGTTATGATTACATTTTACTATGAGTTAATATTGATTCCTTATAAGATGTTAATGTTAGATATTTGAATTTATGCAATACATTAGCATACATCAGTACTTTTATCAAGAAGCGCTTGTGGTCTAATTGGTATCGTTGTAGCAAATCGAAAGTTCACACCCGAGACGAGGTTGTTTGCATTTTCACAGAGCACTAATACCCTTGGTTAGTTATTTGGTTGTTTGTGTTTTATGGCGTATAAAACTTTGTAGGTTAATTAATGCCAGATCCATTTTTGTATACATAAACAGTTCTATTTCAAACAATTCAGTTTAGCATGAGTACACAGTTTAATTGTCAAAAACATTTCTATTTCAAGCTATTCAGTTTAGTCAAACGGTTCTAATTCAAACAATTCAGTTTAGCATAAGTATGCTGTTTAGTTCTATTTAACCCATAGATAGTTCCGTATCAGGTGCTACCATTCCGGGCCAGAGTGGACTAGGGAGCAAGGGCAATGAAGGGGTGCTCCGCACTCCCTAAAGCTCCAGCATCACTGGTACTTTACCATCAGATTGTTTAGTGTTATATCAAGGATATTCGTTGGGGGGTTCTTACCTCTCTGCAGAGGTGCTGACGGTGTATTCTACAGCCCTAGCCGACTGGGCTCTAATACTTCTGGGAAAGGTATGATTCCAATTATCCTTCCTGCAGGTATGGGTTAAATAGTAAGGCAGAATGGGCCCTTTAGCGACCGGTCTAGAAGAAACAAAACTCTGAATTGAAACCTGTTAAACTCGTAAAAAATGACCTGTCACATTCTGCTTGTGCGTAGGGGTTTGTAAATACTTACATCAGCAGTTTTACCAACATCTACATGGTATTTTTAACGACTACTGAATGTACGTATTATTGAAAATGCCTTTACATTTGATTTAATGATGTAAACACATTCGAATTATACAGTAATGTCAACAGATTTGGGAAATTAGGTATACCGTGTAAGGATGCAGTAAATAATTATTTCCCTTTGATAATTTACAGATCCATTAGGAGTACATAGGATGTCACATGACAGTCCCAGAACCCCCTTCTTGACTTCTACAGTCTTTGAACTGTAGGGACCCTTCCAAGGAACAGTAACGCCACATGACTTTGTAAGTCATTTTCCATTTAGTACCCCTCCTACATACTGCTTGTTCATGGAACAGTATTTGTATACTTCTACCATAGTACACATTTGCGTATTGTTTCTTTGTAATCCAACTTGCATGTAAATTTTGCGTATAGAATATTAAATGTTCTTTTTTGTGTAATTGAGTTTATTTCATCTTTCCTTCTAGTTTGTTCAGTGTTAACATATCACGGATATACTGATGCCAGTAGTTGTACTTGGAGAGTGAAGATACGACTAAAGGTTGTTTTTTTTTTAATCTCCAAGCACGACAATAATAGTAAAGTAAATTAATTCATACTCAGAAAACATTGCGACGTCAATCAGGAAAGACTGAAAAGAACCCATAAAACTGGGGGTTCGAGGGCATTTTAAGTCCCTCTGAGGATTTATTTTTCTAAATTGGACCAATTTTTTTCAGATCATGGAACTTACATTCATTATAATGATTCTATAACCTACCCCCACCCACATTCACGTCTATATCAATGATTCATAATTTCTTTCATTTCAATAAATAGAGGTTTTACTTCCAACTTCCAGTAGTCAAACCAGAATACTGAACAAGTTGGTTGGTCGTTTAGGTCTTATGGCATGTCAACATTTGTAGGTTATTTAATGCCAAATCCATTTTATGCAAATAATCACTTCTATTTCAAACAGTTCAGTTTAGGATGAGTACATAGTTTAATGGTCAAAAACATTACTACTTCAAGCTCTTCAGTTTAGTCAAACAGTTATAAGTCAACCAATTCAGTTTAGCATAAGTATAGATTGGGTTTACTCATAGTTAAAAGATCAAACAGTTCTATTCCAAGTAATTCAGTTTAGCATAAGTATACTGTTAAGTTCTATTTGACACATATATAGGACCCTATCAGGTTCAACCACTCTGGACACAATGAACTTGGGAGCAATGATAATGATGGGGTACTCCGCATTCCCCAAAGCTCCAGCATTACTGGAACCTCACCATCATCTTGTTTAGTGTCATATGGAGGACACTCGTTGGAGAATCTTGCTCCTCTACAGAGAAGCAATCGGTGTATTCAACAGCCCCAGCCAACTGGACAAGAATATTGAAATACTCTTAATGTATAATATATTATAATTTATATTGAGAATAGTATAAAATATGCATGCATAGTCATATTAAATGAACAAGAAAATTTTCATTACGAGGAAATTTACATTAGTAAACACTGGGTTTAAAGAAATAACTAGAAAAAGTAGGTATATACTATAACCCTGTGTACCTTATAATTTCTATCAATGCACACATCGAACTCTTCAACAAATTAGCATATATGCACTCGCTTCATCTTTCTGTCTGGCACAAACTTGTACGTATACACACATAAGTATGTGTATATCTGTTTACACACCAATGCGTAAGTACAAGTGAAAGCCAAAATACATCATGTTAAGTGATGACTAGATATAAATAATACTCAATAAGTTTCTTTTTGAAGATTTCAGAACTGAATTACATAGAATGAATTGTAAACATGTATTGTCAAACTTTCCATATATATATAAATATATATATATAGTTAAACTTTATCTTTATATGTGAAAGAATATACTTGCATCATATATATATATATATATATATATATATATATATATATATATATATATATATAAAACAAGTATATACTTTCACATATATACACTGGAAAAAGGTCCAAGAAAAAATATAGATGTTAATATTCCAAGATAGTGGTCATAAAAGACTTTTGCATATAGGCAATAATCCAAATCTAGCTCCAGGAATTCCAGGAACAAAGATTCACAGAGAACTTACAAAACACTGAAAATACAAAAGCTACAGTAATTCTTTTTGCAAACTGGATTTCAGGAGATTTATTTCAAAGCTTTAAATATACAAGCTGAATAGCCAAAAAATAAATAAAAAAATAGATAAATAAATAAGAATAAAACTAATAAAAATAAAGAGACTAAAATATAAAAGTAACCATAAAAAAGAGAGAAAAAAATGCAATAAAAATTCCAAAATGAATAAAACATTTTATGTATGTATATAAAATACTTAACGTTGTTCTCTTTATAGGAAGGACAATAAAATGAAAATACAAAAAAAGAAAGAAAAAAAAAATACTGAAAATCGGATTTTGTCCGATTTTGTTGTAGGTTAATGTACTTGGCTCTAATCCACGTATTTGTGCATTTACTATTTGCCCAAGTTATATTTTAATGTCTTTCTGTTTGGTAATTTGGAATTAAGGATTTTCACAATGCTGCTATTATTATTATAGAAATAAATAAAAATTGGAAGAGTTAGGTGGGCCAAAATTTCTTTAGTAAATTGCTTTCATTTTTTTTTGTGTGTGTATGTATTTCTTGATTTGATAGCTTTGTATGAAAATATACCCTGTGTATCAATTTAGCCATCAAGTCTATATAACTTTTTAATAGCATAACTATCATTGACTTTGTTTGATCAGCCAGTCGTTGTTGACTAAGTTCAGGTGGAAGCCAATATTTTATCACTGATTTTCAAGGCTGACTGGCACACAAAAATTATATATATATATATATATATATATATATATATATATATATATATATATATATATATATGCAGAACTTTCTATGGGAACATGTTTGATAAAACAAATAAAACGTGCCATTAAAAATATCAACTCTAATGGTATTGGAAAAAATGCTCAAACAACCTTCAACACATTAAACTACTTTTCTGTAATCAGATGCAAAAACATTACAAACTCGATGAAAAGGCAATAAAAATCTAGTACGTAACAACATTCCCCCTATCGCGTCTAACAATGAAATAAAGCTCATATTATCCTAAATTCGATACAACTCACCTCGTCTTCTATAACTTCTCTTCATCAGCTAGTTACCTCAGTATGACCAATGTAGTGTACCAGTATAAATGTCTAATAAGAAAATGCTTCTTAAATAAAGTAAGTACTTACATAGGCCAGACTACAACAACAGTCAAGACGTTTAACACATCGCCTATCCGACACTTGTTCCATCTCTTAACACTTTAAAATACATTCATGTCCCTCCATCAAATACTGAAAAAGTCTAACTGAATTATCCATATTACATAAAGAAAAATCAACTCCAAATTCTTGAAGTTCTTTATATAAAGATTGACAGAATTTCCTTAAACAAGATCATCTTCAAATATAGCAGCCACATTCTAAAAGGCCAATAGCACATTCCCTGCCAATTCTTCCTTTTACCTCGAGTAAAATTCTTTCTACCGTAAATTTCCTTCCTACTTGTATTTTCTCCTTCCCTTTATTCAAATGTGTATAACTTTTCATGGTATTTGCCATTCAATTATTTGCTCCCCCGAAGATGGCTCCAGTTAGAACCGGAGGTACTTGGAAAAAATACGGGGCCTTCCTAAAAGTCAAACAACTCGTACTAAGTATTGAGCAGATCAAGGACAGAAGAGGAGAGACATTTCGTGTCTGTCGTATTTAACCCCTCCACACACACATGTATGTAAATATATATCAGGATAGCGTAGACAAAAAATCAACAACACTTAGTAACTCTCAGTTTCTCGCCTATGCAATCATTAATGCAATTGGTTAGATGATTATCCAAGTGAGAAACTGACAGTCACTAAATGCCAGTTACTCTGTATTGTATTTTATTTCATCATTAATTTAATTCCATTTTAGTCGCATTGAAATTTATCTCACCACCACCACCACCAATGATGCTGTTGCTGCTGTTATCATTATTACTACTAAGCTCATCATTATCAAAGTGTGACCACAGCACCGATTCCCTTGAGTCTCCCTCGCCATCCATCTCTATTGACCATCACTCTAAGTATGTTGTCTAAATAGCCCCCAGTGTCCGCTCAGATTAAATGAATATCAGTTCTTGCTGGTCGACCAATGTTCGTATCTCCATGCGTATGCGTCCATAAGATAACGTTAAACAAAAAAAGCAAAGCTTTATATATAGTTCCATGGTATTAAATGGATGACTTTAGGTTTTTAGTTTGACTTGAACTCTGGTGGCCAATTCCATTTTGTACGACGATGACCATCGCACTTATACTACCTCCATATAACATATAGTAATAACACCAGGAACAGCAAGATAAGAGTTCGTCCTTGCTTCGCTAGCAGTCTTGCTTGTCTAATTTGGATTGTTTGTGAGATAGGAGGTAAGTGAGTGTACTACAGCAGTTTTCTGGGCTTCTGCTTCTAGAATTTGTTTAGTTCCCATCTAGTTTTTTCTTCAATCGTTTTGTTTGAATCCAAGTGCCGAAACCATACAATAGTACTGACACGTTTATGGTACGGAAGATTCTCATTTTGCCTTATTATACAAAGCTATACATTTTTATTGTAGGATTAGTGTTTGATTGGGAAGTAAGCAAACAATTACGGTCTAACCTTGTGAACAAATATATTGGATTGGAAAACTAAAATGAAGAGATACTCTGGGATTCCAGGTCCAGACTCTCTACCACCGTTCAATCAATAAAGCTGGATCTAACCTGTAAAAAAGAAAAAAAAAACTTAGAAACTTTCGGATCTGGAACAATTATTCGATCCAAGCAATACCCTAAAATCTGATGATAATGATTAAAGAAAAGAAGACTTACCAGATAATAGGCATAGTTCTAGCATGCAGACAAGATTAGAAATGCAAAGAAAAGGAAAAGTTTGAAATTGATTAAAGTTAGCGTCAAAAATCAAGATTGAATGAATTGAAGATTCAAGAAAGATTTGGGACTATGTAGACGACAGCGGTGCTGTGGGGATTCTATGAATGATAGTGAAGATTTGTTGTCATTCAGCCTCCGCTGATAAATACCAGACATTTTATGTGAGCATGCAACTGCATAAAATGTTGAAGTATGTATTTAATCAACTTTTCGTCTCGAGTAGGACATGACATGGTCATTTTTTGATTTGATTACAGCTAGTTTGGATTTAATGTTTTCCTTCTCCTAGACAGGTTGCCTAAAAAGGAAAAAAAAACAACAGTCTGCAGAACTATTTATCTATAGCTTGATGTAGAAGAGATAGATTTTTGCCTTTCCCTAGGGCAATAGCACAAAGTGGATTCGAGATTTGAACTTGGATTGCCAATTGAAACTGTTACAGAAGATAACTGCAACGCCAAGTACGCCTTCTAACAGTACTGATATATGTTTATGCATTGTATACATTCAAATATCTATCATCAGTATCTTAATTATATCAAATTAATGTTACCAATGGGCTGAATATTATTTTTAAAAAGCGAAGCTATATATATATATAGTTCCATGCTATCAAATAAATAACTTTAAGTTTTTAGTTTGATTTGAACTCAAGTAGCCAATTCCATTTTGTACGTCGATAACCGTCGCACATATAGCACCTCCATATGACAAATAATAATAACAGCAGGAACAACAACA
>OY757914.1:77511622-77521622 GCA_963585895.1 Sepioteuthis lessoniana
TATCCAATTTATAGACTTTACAATTGATTTTAAAAAGCAGTTTTTTTTTTTAAATTTTTATTACAGGCTGCAGTAGAAATACCTTCCACATTTTGAACTGTGATTCTTTGTAACGCAGAGGAACTTTGGCAAGTGGTAATGAGAGCTCAATCAATCCAATGTCTTATCACTTTTTTTATCGGATATGATATATTGGGATCATAGCTTGGACCGGTGCACACCAGTTGTTTGGTGAATCTGTTATAGCTAATCGGAGAGTTTTTTCATGCTCCTTTCATATTAAATCGTAATGTTGTTGTTCTTGATAGAATTCTCAACTCATAGCAGTACTGATTTTCTGTCCAGAATAGCATCATCTCGATCAGAGGAAAATGAAATTCATACCTTTTCTAAGGGTTATTAGGTCTGAGAGTGATACGAAACAGCGCGATTGGAGTTCGAACACGCTTACTATGATACCACAGTCCCACACGTTAGCCAATTCACTATGGGGTCACCACTTCACTTAATACGATGTATTAGCAAGTTAGCCACAACACCACAGGGACTCACCCCTTCCCCCTCCAAAAAAAAAAAGAAAAGAAAATTTCGTAGTTCTATATCAAAACGTTTGACTGTCTAAAGAGAATAGAAAAGAACCCTTCAGCAATACTTGATATATGCACATATATTTAATAGAATGCATATCAATCTCCCCTCTCCCGTATATATATATATATATATATATATATATATATATATATATATATATATATATGCAATCATATATATAGATCGATAGATATATGCATAAACACATACATAAAAGTATAATATATAAAACCAGGGATGTACGATGGATGTATGTATATCTAATCGAATGTATATTAGTACATACACATACTCCCTCTCAACACAAAAAATAATATATAAATATATATATATATATATATATATATATATATATATATATTATATATATATATATATATATACACTTATGGTTTATATTCCGTAATATATTAATGGGCACTTTTCGAGGAACCTAAATATAATCCACCAATCATCTATAAAAATATATTTACTTGAAGAATATATATTTTTATGTATATTTATTTATTTCTCTTTTTCTTTCACTTTCTATATATATATATATATATAATTATATATATATATATATATATATATGTTGATAGATTGATAGATAACTAGAGAGATGAACAAATTTATGGAAACTTAGTTACAAAATATAATCTTACTTACTAGTGCATATATATATATATATATATATATATATATATAATAGGCATTTGAACGCATATAAAGAACTTTTTCTTGTGATTAGACCATTGCAGCTCTGTTTGCCTATGCAAATGGCGTAAGTTGACCCAAGAGGTTACTGGCTCACATAACTGTATTTTCACCTGCGTTGGACAGTTCCTGACAGGCTGTTATTATATCTAACGGACACTAAGACCTGAAATGAAGTGTTTATTTCCTGTGTCAAAACCAGAGATGCTGCCTTTCCCACCAACAGCCCCTCCAATACCTCATGTCATATCATCAGAGTGAATCTTAGCCTTCATCATTTCCAAAAAATCCGGCAAACATTCTCCTCCCCAAATCAAAATCGTCTCATTACTTGTGCCATCTGCTCGATAGGTGTATACACTCCCTACCACACACACACACACACACACACACACCACATATGAGGAAATGAAAGTGAATCTGATGCTATGTAAAGGTACAAAAGGTATTCAGAGGAGGATTTTTTATAGTTGAATTATATGCCAATATTCAAACATTTTGTTTTTTTTTTCATTAAACCTTCGTCAGGCTTATTTCTGACTACAGCAATATTAATCAAAGAACTGGCTTTTTCGATTTATCTCTTTATTTATTCTAAATTAGTTTTTAAAAAGTTACAAAAGCCCTTATTTTAGAATAGTTTTGTTTCATCGATTATATATATATATATATATATGTGTGTGTGTGTGTTCTAAGAAAATGCGTCAAGTCTTTAAAATGGATTTCAAACCCTAGTTACTTCACACGATTTTGAAACAGAACGCCACAAACGGAAATAGAGTGTTAAAAACTTCCTCATTTTTTAGTTTCCATATAAATAAAAAATTAAATTAGATACAATTCAGAAGATACAGCATCACATATTCAAATGTCCTGAAGTAGGTTTGATTTAAAACCGAAACGATTTAACATCGGGTAAATAATTCAACTATGAATAAAAGTATCCTTTCAATACTTTGTTTTTTTTTTATATTTGTACATTTACACACTCATATATACATCACCATTTTAGCGATGGGGGATGTTATTATTAGGTTTTCGGTTTAAGTTGGTTTTACGTTGGTTATGTTGTTATTGCGTTGGTTGTGTTGGTATTACGGTGGTTATGTTGGTATTACGTTGGTTGTTATCCCCTCGCTATGGTAGCATGAAGTAAGGGATTTACGCTGGTATACTGCGGAGTCTCGTAGGAAGGAAAGGAAGGTAGAAGTTGTTATAGTGTATAATCTAATTTATTTTCAACTAGGATCCCTTCGTCTAGCAGAATAGACGCAAGGGGTGCATAAACTAGATGGCTCTCCTCATAGTGTATGATGCTGCTGCCGCTATTCAAGAGCAGACAGTAAAACGTCTGTTCCTATTGAAGATTTCTGAGGAAGAGAGTGTTTCGCGGGCTTTCTTCAATTTTTGGTGCTGCTTGGAAAGTTGGTTCGGGCTGAATAGGACAAGTCATCCTGATTGGGTGAAAATATTCGGCGATCCTAACGGTCAAATTAAATTACGCGCCAAACAAAAATTTCAATGTTCTTTCTGCTACACCATCATTAAGTCGTCTGAGAAGACAGATTCCCTTAATTCTCTCTATTGTCTATTGCTCTTTGGTGATCTTGACTGCATTCAGTGTCCGTACAGAGCTGATGAATGTAAGTTTTTGCTGATCGAACAACACTTGGAAGGTGGAAGGGCAGTGGCCGTAGAGCTGCTGTTTTATTTAGCTGCTTTTAGGATTTATTCAAAATAGTATGCAGCATTCTTGTATTGTTTTCCTCCAGCTTTTTCTCCAAGTGGTTTGTTAAATTCCAGGTGTTGCAGCTGAAAAAAAAAGTATTGATATGGCTTTGAAAAATTTCCGTTTAATTTCATTAGAGTGATCAGATTTCCATATGATCGATAACCGGTCAATAACATTCAATGCCTCTTCCATGTGTATTTTGACATTGCTGTACAGCTATCAAGATATGTGAAACGATCAATTAATATCAGAGGCTTATCATTAAATGTAGGATAGCTCTATCTTGTGTAAAGAACATGATCTCTGTTTTATCTGAGTTCATGGTGAGGCTAATGCTTCTTGCTGCCTATGCAGCAGACATTCCGTTTGTGATGGTATATTTGGAAAAAGCGCTAGATCATTCATGTTATCTATATCAACTTTTTGCTGTTTTTTAGGTTTGGTTTGGTTTCTTTGTTTAATGGCATATCAACCTTTGTAGGTTATTTAATGCCAAATCTATTCTCCTAGAAGAACAGTAGTGGTACTATTTAACCCATAGCTGGGAGGATAAGGGGGTTCATACCTTTCCTAAGGGTATTTGCTCGAAAGTGAACGTAATAGCATGACTGGAGTACGAACTCGCGTACTACGATTCCGCAGTCCATCGCTTTAACCATTACACCACGAGGACACCCCCCTGCTTTTTTTGAGAGTGCGATCATTTTATATCTCTGAAATATGTGAAGTTTGATCTTTATTTAATGGCATCTCAATCTCCGTGGGTTATTTAATGCCGAAGCCATCATTGTAGAAGATTATCAGTGATACTATTGGTTATGGTGACCTACCTACACGATAATGAACTCTTCCTCCTTCATAGATACTAACCGTATTTTACTCTCGAAGAGAATTCCCCCCAGCTGGCTGGTCACACGTCGATCGGCCGAGTTGATCGGTACACGGATCTAGTCGGTGTGTCCTGGTTCCGCTGGCAGTCGGTTGAGGCCGTCTGACATGGATTCTGGTAAGTCGGTATTCATATCGGGCATGCCAAGACCAGCATCCTCGAGCCTTTGGGAGCCGTACCCCAGGAAGGACTAAGTTTATCGCCTGGCGCCCCATTTTAGGAAAATACCGGCGGGGCCCGAGGCATTTTTGGAGCCACCAAGCGTGTCTGGGCTACGCCCCTGCGCCTGGATCAACCTAAAAAAAGACCTTGTGCCACACTCGTCCGATTGTGGGACGAACAACAAATACAAACTTCCTCCTAGCAGTCAAACCTGACAGTTTCGGACGAACACTTCTACCTGCTGTTCTAATTCTTATTTTGAATATATGTTCTGTTTATTCAATATACTTGTTCTTTCTACTTTCTCTTCTTTCCATGTCTTCTTTCTGACCCCAACAGGCCTCAACACCATAGTTAGGGGATAAGGAGTTCATAACTTTTCCAAGTGTTTTAGTCCGAAAGTGAACCGTAATAATGTAACTGGATTTCAAAATCGCTTACTTTGAGATCAAAGTCCAGCACTTTAGCTCAGATGCCTAGTGGACTTCCCAAAATAAGCAAGATGTGTGTATACCATCATCATCATCATCAAGTCGCGCCGCTAGCACTGATTTCCCTGACTCTCTCCCGCTATTCATCCTTATCGTCCATTGCCCCCGGCAGGTTTTGTAGTCTACATCCTGTATCAGTACAGAGCTGCTACAGGGAGGTTCTTGTTTGTCGGCCAACACTGATATGTCCATGTGAAGGGTCCCATAAGAGAACGTCATATATTGGTTCATCCTTGCTTCTCCAGAAGTGTCCTGCATGTCTTGTTTGTCTTATTTGGATGGTTTTAGAGATAGAAAGTAATTGGCCGTACACCTATTCTTTCGTGGGGTGCTGCTTTTGGGTTTTCGAAAGATTACCAGGACTCTAACACAAACCATGTGTCCAAAGTGCGTCGCCCTTTGCATGGTATATATATATGTATATATTTGAATAGCCTTAAGCAAAATATGCATAGGAAGTTCTAAAAAGATCTATTTTCGGTCACATTGCGTCAGTAAACTCCTTAACACTCTAGCAATAATGAGGAATAAATAAGGATAGTTGACGACTAAGAAAAAAATGGGAAAATAAACGTTTACTTGGTGGGACTGGTAGTGCTTTTTATCGTGGACTATGTCAGGTTTAGTTGCAGTATAACTGTTAGAGTTGAACAAAAGAAGATTGTAGAATTCCTTTTGCTTGCAGAGAGCAGGTTGGTATTTAGTGATATAGACCACATCTAGGACTGACAACTGTAATTCAATACTATATGTATCAAGGATAGTAAACGTCTTAGAGTTATAGGCATTAGCACAAGATGGATTAGCTAATAAATGTTGTGTTATAGGAGAAAGAGCAGTCTGATCAAACAAACTTGTTGAGTTAGTTAAACTATTTGATCAGATAGCAGCGGAAAAGAGATGGCTTCATACCTTTTCAAAGGGAATTAATGTGAAGGGAGATGCAAAGAGTTTTATTCAGAACTTATACTTGGCTCACTGAGTCTTCTTTTGATATCATATGAACCTGTACTGTCATATCTCTTTTAATGTCCTCCACAGCCTCAAACTGAGACTGATTTCATAAACCGGCCTTAAATCTGACCCCCAATAAATCCAGGATTCCATATACTGACCTGAAAACAACAATTAATAAATTCCTACACACAAAATGGCAACAATGATAGAGCAATAACATCCACAATAAACTCTTCCAAATTCAGCCAACCTTGGGAGAGTGGAGATCAGCATTGAGAAAATCAAGAAGAAAACAAGTCGTTATATCCCGATTGCGAATTGGTCATACAAGGTTTACTCACTCTTTCATTCTGAAACAGGAACCACAACCACAGTGTTTGACCTGACAGACAACTTGCACGGTTAAACACATTCTTATAGAAAGCAGAGATTTCACTGTTTTTGGAAAGCAATTTTTCAAAGTAAATAGCTTAACCGATCTGTTTGAGAATGTCAAAATAGATAACGTTCTGTCCTTGTACCAAAAATATGACTTATTAAAATGGGTTAATCTTGTGCAAAGAAATGAAATCCTGCTCATAGAAAATTTTACCTACATAAGTATTTGTTTAGAAATCTTTGGTTGAACATGTATATATATATATACATATAGACAGAATTTGGCATTAAATAACCTACAAGGGTTGATATGCCATAAAACCCAAATAACCAACCAACCAACTGATTTCATAATATTTTTTTTTGGTAGAGTTGTTATATAGACATCATTTATTCATCATACAAATTGCTCTGCAGTATATTTATTCAAAAGATTTTACATCTTAAAACTAAATTAAAAAATCAATATATTCAAATTTTTGAAAATTAAAGCTTTTGTTACAATACTTTTGATCACCTTTCTTTTAAATGCAATACCCATGCTCCCAATGATGTCCTTTCAAGTTTGAAAATTTATGGCATATTTATTGACATATGATAATAGTTTTTTTTCTCCAAATTTAATCAATGATTGATTGATTGATTTTAAAAGCATATCAACTCATCTAGGGTTATTTTATGCTAAGAAGATTCGTGTTCATTGAACCTTCATACTGACATTTTTTGTAAAGTTTTTTCTAAAGATTTTTGTTTATTTGTTGTACACAATCCCATACGTATAATTTTGATACAGATCAATTTGAGTCATACATGGGATCTTAGGTACTACCACTTGGTGATAATGTCCTTTAATGAAGTATAATCGTTATCATTTGATGTTAGGTAAGATTTGTGGGTATGTAATAACCACTCATGGATTGGGTTACCATTATACCTGGAAATTTTCTATTGGACAACTTCTTTGATGTTATCTCTTTCCTTTTTTGATAAAGTGTTTTTTTTTTTCATCTTTTTTATCTTTGATTTATAGGATGTTAAGCATTATAAAAATTTTTCTTTGGTTATATTTTAACATTAACTTAGTACTGGAGACACTGATTGCAATATTGTTCAGTCATTCAACTTGTAAATATAGACAAACCATTTCTGTCACATTTTTATTATAAAAGTGTAAACGTTTCCTTGTATTTAAATTATTTCTTACAGCTTAGTTGGCTAGGGCTGTAACAAATACACAGACTGTCCCTCTGCAGAGGGTAAGACCCCGGCCAATATAAATATAAATATAGCACTCATTTGTAACTGATGGTGAGGCTCCAGCCCTGGAGCTTTAAGAAATGTGGAGCACCTCTTCATTGCCATTACTCCTAAGGCTACTCTCACCTAGAGTGGTAGTTCCTGTTAGGTAAAATATGGGTAAAATAGAACTATTCAATCGTTTACTATGCTTGAAACCATTTAATGATGTGCAAACAAATGATTAATATTTAACAGAATTCTTAGTATTACATGCTCCACTTTATCCTTGATTCTTACCTTATACTGCTGAGTGTTAAGCAAGGTGGCATCAAGTACCATTTTGGAGTTTTTGATATGACTTGGCCTGGGATTGAATGCTGGTCTTGCGGACTATTGGCAAACACTCTACTCATAAGGCCAATGGACCAAATATATATATATATATATATATATATATATATAGGTATATACATATATACATATATATATATATATACATATATATATATATATATATATATATATATATATATATATATATATATATAAATTCCAATAGATCCAATGTGAGAAAAGTAAATATTTTAAAATGAATAGATACAATTCATTTTAAAATATATATATATATATATATATATATATATATATATATATATATATACTGGTAATTTGATTCTAGATCCTTTTTAAATATATATATATATATATATACAAGAGTTGATTTGGTTTGCTTTGGATTGGTTTTATTACATATCAACCATTGTTGGTTATTCAATCCCAAATCCTGTTTTTCACATGTTTTAAATATGATTTTTAAACACATTTTGTAGAGGCACACAGTTAAATGATCAAACAGTTCTCTTTCTTACAATTCAGTTTTGCATAAGTCAAAGTTCCAAGTATTGCTACATATAATTAACAATTCAATTAAACATCAGTCATTTCTTTACACAGTTAAAGGGTCAGTTCTATTTATAACAATTGAATTGAGTATAATTCATTTTTTTGTATTCAATTCAAAACTCAACCTGTTCAATTTAACCCATAGATAGGATGGTATCTGGTGCTACCACTCCGAGTCAGAGTGGACTGGGAGTGATGTCTATGAAGGGGTACTTTGCATTCCCCGAAGCTCGCTATCTGATTGTTTAGTGTCATATGCTGGACACTCGTTGGGGGCTCTTACCTCTCTGCAGAGAAGCAGTTGGTGCATTCAACCCCCCCACGCCCAGCCAACTGGGCCAGACAAGGGTTGATATGCAATAAAAAGTGAAACTGTCCAAACAAACCAAGTAAACTACTTATTAGCATAAATAAATACCACATAGAATAGATGTGGAAGTAAATAATGGATTGTAATCAGACAGTTTGTAAAGAAAAATTGATAACAAGGTAATCCAAGTAGGAGAGATTTCTTGAGAAGCAAATTCAACACTATAGCATTTTGCTTCTTATAAACCATCATCAGGAATATGAAGGATGATATTAGTGATGTTAAATCAACAATGGATGGGTAAAAAATGTAAAATATAAAAAACCTTGGGAAAATTTGTATGACAAGAAATAGTTGGCCGTTTATGACAAGAAATAGTTGGCTGTTTGATTAATGAATCAGCATTTTCTTGTCATAAATGGCCATCTTTTTTCTTGTTATACAAATTTTCCCTAGTTTTTTTTATATTTTACACTTTTTACCCATCAATCGTTGATTTAACATCACTAATATCATCCCTCATAGTTCTGATGATGGTTCATTAAAACTGAAACTCTATAGAATAGGTGTAACATTTTTATTTGTTTAAAATCCTTTTTATTTGATTCCACTGACTTTTTTTAGTATTAGGAGGTTCCTTTTAAACCCTTTTGAGTCAGCGTTCTGACAAGATTTTAAGGAGAAATTTTACACTCAGTACACCACCTTCTTCATATAGTATACATTATATATAATTTGTGTTGAATATTGTTCATGGTGGAGAGGTTCGGTGAATGCAAACTTTCTTTACTTTCATGCTCACTGCTCCTGGCTTTTATGCCAGGTTGTTGGCATAATAACTATATACACATAATCAAACCTTAGGATCTTAGCCATTCAATATATTTAAAACAATAATTTTGCTCAGTCATGATTTTGACAGATATGTAAAATTCTCCTGCATAGAAAGAGTTAAAAAATATGCAAATATTAAATCAGTGATTAAAAAAAAATAAAACAAATAAATAAAAAGTCTGCAAACATATATACCATTTGTATTTAATATTAAACGTAATCACTTTAAGTAAAATATGGCAGTCAAAAACATCTATATAAACAAATAAATCAGCCGATCAGCCACTGATAATTTGAAAGGTGTTCTTTCCAAACCTAATGAAAGTCTCAAAAGCCTGGTGCCTTTATCACAAATATACATAAGTGAAAGATAAATTGAAGAAATTTGAATCAGAAGTTTGTTTTCATTCAAAAAAGGGATATGCCATGTCTTGTGGCTCATCAACTCCTTCGGAAACTTTCGGTAAACTTTCTATAAAAACTTTCTCTTGATGATGACCAAAGGTTGAAACTCATTGAGAATAATCAAAATATAATGACGTGTCACAAGCACATTTTTCATGGCTTCTCTTGTGGCTCATCAACTTCTATGAAAACTTTTGTTTAACTTACTATAAAAACTTTTCTTCTACAGAAACTTTTTCTTGATGATGACTAAAGGTTAAAAATAGTTGAGAACAATCAAAAAATAAACAACATAAAAAGATATTCTTATCTTTCTTATCATTTTTGCTTATAATTATATCGTACATGCATACATACATACATACATACATATGTGTGTGTGTGTGTGTGTGTGTGTGTGTGTGTGTGTG
>OY757914.1:77524122-77749122 GCA_963585895.1 Sepioteuthis lessoniana
GACAAGGGGACTTCTTTGATGAAAATTTATCTTTCTTTGTTCATTCCTCTCTTTGTAAATACTACTACAGTCGCAATACTTTTGAACACACCTTGTAAATGAATAAATATGTATGTAGATAGGTAGATTTAAATAGAATTCAGTAGACCAGATACAGACATACTAAGGTATATAAGACACAGGCTAAAATATTGACATTTAATCATTCATTCTCCTCTTAGTTACCAAAATAACTAATCATATCAGAAAAGCAGGTGCTTGGTAATGATACACATATAACATTGATTAAAAATGTATTAATGTTTTGTATTGTCTTATGTAATATGATCTAACGTAACTAATTTAGTGACCATTTCAAAATGGTAGATATTTAATATTATTGATATAAGTTTGCTATGACAACTTGAGCTTTAAACAAACTTCCGCAAATCCTTTAGCTTGTATAACACATAATAAGAAAATATACTGATTTAAGACCATGGTGTAAAACTTGTAATTATATTTTATTGGAGTTCAGATTAATGTCTTGCATAGATTACCTTTCTCTTAAGATTGGCCAATAAAAAAAGGATCCTTCGTCCAGGACTGAATTAAAACCACTCTTTACATTAAGCACAGCCCAAAGATAGTACCCCTCATTTCTCTCCTGAGAAGCAACTACAAAAGTTAATTATTATAATTACTATTCCACTCCTTGTTAGTCTTTCATTGGAGTGTGAGTGACAGGACTCTTCTGAGTATTCTCACTGTAGTCTGTATAGTCTCAATTCTTTTATCCATCTCACTTTCTAAGGCGTAATATGATTTTCTTTACTATTAATTTTTAATTTTTATTTTTTCTTATGCCTCCTTAGGGATTTCCCCTTTTATTATCTTCTCACATCAACCTTTAAAAAAAAAGAGTCTTTGAAAAGAACATATACACTATTAATACAATATTTATTTACAGATAAAATTCTGTTGAGTAATTCATCAAATAATGTTGCTGCTTTTGATTAGTAGACTTAGTTTTTTAAATCTATCTTGTCAAGATTCCAAGTTCAAGATGAAATATTGAAAAAGAGTCAGCCATAATTAGAAATTCCATTATTTTGAAAGTTTCTGTTAGATCCCCTCTCATCCTTCTTTTTAGTAAAGTTGGCGACCTTAGTCGAGGGTTACCCAAAGGTTCCCTTTCCAATAGTTACTACACCGAGGTGTAGGGGAGGGCGCCACTCCATTCCCTAGATTGCTCCACTTTACCCATGATCCTTACCTTATAATGCTGAGTGTTTAGCAAGTCGGCATCAAGTACCATTTTTTGAGTATTTCGTATGACTCGGCCTAGGATTGAACCCCGGTCTTCCGGACCATTGGCAAACACTCTACTCATTAGGCCAATGGCCCGTAATCCTTATTCCTCAAATCTTTCCCTGTAACTGTAATCTTATTGTCTTTTCATTCTTTTTGTCACTCTTCTTTTTATGCCCTCCAAATTACTAATGCAATAGGGTCATGGACTTCATGTTATAAATATAAATGATTGATTGATTGATTTTTAACAGTATAGTGACTCATCTAGGATTATTTTATGTCTAGAAGTGCATTCATTTTATAGAAGGGCATTTTATAGAAGTGCATTCATTTTATAGAAGTGCATTTTATAGAAGTGCATTCATTTTATATTTTAATTTTTTAGTGTAGTTGTTGCTTAAAGAGTTTTTTCACAGACACTTATATGCTATCAAGTATTCCAGTTTAAAACAAACAATTCGCAATTCTATTGTTTCAAGTATTCCAATCTAATACTAATGATCATATAGTTTCAAGTAATTAATTCTATTCAATAATAGTCATTTGTTTGCTCAGAGTTATCATAAATTTTTAACAGCTCTAATTGACTCATTGATAGGACCCTAATATAGATTGACAACTCAAAGAGGGAATACTCCCTATCCTCCACATCTCCAAAATTGGAGCCTCATCAGATGCAGTTTTGTGTCATACATGGAACACATCTTTTTTGGGAGATATAATAATATGTACTCTAAATCTTAATAACAGGTTGCCCAGTTGGCTGCGACTGTAGAATACAGTGACTGCTTCTCTGCAGAGGGGTAAGACCGCCCCCTAACAAGTGTCCTGGATATATGACACTAAACAATCTGATGATGAGGTTCCAGCAGTGCTGGAGCTTTGGGGAATGCGGAGTACCCCTTCATTGCCATTACTCCCAGGTCCACTCTGGCCCGGAGTGGTAGCACCTGATAAGAGCCCTATCTATGGGTTAAATAGAACTAACAGCATACTTATGCTAAAATGAATTGTTTGAGTCAACTGAATGGCTTGAAATAGAAATATTTTTGACAATTAAACCGTACTTACATTTAAACTGCGTGCTTATGCTTAACTGAATTATTTGAAATGGAACTGTTTTTCGACATTAAAACTGTATTTACACTTAACTGAATTTTTACATATAACTGCTTGAATAGTTTAAAATGGAAATATTTTTGACAATTAAACTGTGTACTTATGCTAAACTGAATTGTTTTAAATAGAACAGATTATTTACAAAAAAATGGCTTTGGCGTTAAATAACCTACAAAGGTTGATATGCCATAAAACCCAACAAACCAAACCTTGCTAACAGGGCAGTTGTAAATATCAAGTAAATTAATTAATCAAAATAAATTTCAGATGTTTTGGAATGTATGTGTTTATAAAATGAAATCGTAATTCATAGAACAAACTGCTCAAGAAATCTCTTAAACGTATATCAAAAATCCACAGGGCAACCTGCCGTTTAATATAAATATTTTTTTAAAGTTTATAGAATGATAAGAATTCTCAAAATCTCTCGAAAATTTCTCACCAAACAAAATGTAATCAATACTTTTCACCATTTTTTTTTTCTTTTGCGGTTTTACGTAAATAAATATCTCACACAACTGTTTTTTTTTTTTCAGAAACAAATAATAAAAGATTAAAAAGATCTACATCAGGACATTATTCAGAAGTAGTTCAAATTCTTGAAGGTATCTCGCCCGAGTCAAGTTTCTCAAAGAAGTGAACATAACCGAGAACTGCTTGCATTCTATCCCGTGCAAACGTTGCAGAGAATACAAAAGGAAAACCTGCCATGATCTGAAGTTAAAACTCAAGGAATATCGAAAAGTTGTAGTCGAAAGGGAAGCAATTAAATCGGATATTGTTAATCATGTATGGAGGGGAAAGGAAGTCATCAACCCTTGTGAAATGAAATTAGAATTATAGAGAACAACAGTCAAAGTTCAGATGACTAAAAGTATCAACACATAAGTTTAGATGTTTGGGAATATTAATTTCCCTAACACTATATTTTTTAGGCACACAAATGAATAACAAAACTTCTTTTAGCAACACAACAAAGTAAGGTTTATTACAGTAGCAGGCGTGAAGGAGTGAGAGTGAGAAAGTGTCTCTTTGCGTCGCTGGTCTGTATGCTGGTCCTTGGTTCGTAGGAAGCGTGTTTAAAGCTAGCAGTGAGCGAAGTGTTCCAAGTGGAATCAGTGCAGTCATGTGAGAGAGATATGTTTCTTCTGCAAGCTCCAGACTCTCTCTGACGTTGTCCGTTCTACAGAAAAGGGGCCAGAAAAAATAGTTCCTGAGAGGAGAAGGAATCAATGCGCTCTACCAGTTGATTGGTCAGTGAGTGACCGATTCTCTTAACAGGGGCATTAATTCGCGAAAGGAAATAGATCTGTGGCTGCTACATAAGCTAGACATAAAAAAGACTTTTTGAGTAGGCCAAGCATAGAAAAGAACTTAATATGGGAGTCATTAAATTAGAGGGAGATAGCACTGGGTTCAAGAATAAAAGAAATAACATGCAATATATATATATATATATAATTGTTTTTTTTTATATTGTTCTGCTTGCCAGCATTTGAGCACTTCTTGTTTTATGAAACGTTTTTTCAAATGATTATTTACTCTCAATTGCTCTCTCATATGCTCTCTCTCTCTCTGTCTCTCTCTCTTACTCTGTATATATATATATATATATGCAGTAGAGTAATAGTTATCGTCGTATGAAATAGACACGGCGACACGAATTCAATTCTGCGACGAAGCTGTTTGTATTTTACAGGGCACCGATACCCTTAAGAAATGGTAGAGTAGACTTAGTTCTTTAGCATTGGCCACAGTCTAGGAGAAGGAAAACTCTGAATTCAAACCGCTTAAACTCCGCTTAAAACTGACGTTGTGTCGTATCCAGCCCGTGCATAGGAATTAGTAAATACATAGATTTCATACCACTTTTCTGATTCTAGTGCCATCAAACAGCATATAACAACGGATAGTAATCACACTGATGAATTCACATCAGTTAAAACGCGAAAAATCCTCACCAACAACACCAAAATCATATATAAGTATAACAGCTAAATTACCTACAAATCCTCAAAGTGTTAAGTAAGAAAAATCCAAACATAAATCATATATAAGTATAACAGCTAAATTACCTACAAATCCTCAAAGTGTTAAGTAAGAAAAATCCAAACATAAATCATATATAAGTATAACAGCTAAATTACCTATAAATCCTCAAAGTGTTAAGTAAGAAAAATCCAAACATAAATCATATATAAGTATAACAGCTAAATTACCTATAAATCCTCAAAGTGTTAAGTAAGAAAAATCCAAACATAAATCATATATAAGTATAACAGCTAAATTACCTATAAATCCTCAAAGTGTTAAGTAAGAAAAATCCAAACATAAATCATATATAAGTATAACAGCTAAATTACCTATAAATCCTCAAAGTGTTAAGTAAGAAAAATCCAAACATAAATCATATATAAGTATAACAGCTAAATTACCTACAAATCCTCAAAGTGTTAAGTAAGAAAAATCCAAACATAAATAAGATAGCATTCCACATCGACACTAGCATATTAAACATCTTCAACACTTAAGACGTTGACCAAACATTAACACCAATCATAGACCCTTCCAGCAAAATAAAAATCACACCTCAACTAAACATAAACAATCTATAATACACCTAAAGACGATCAATCAATATGATCGAAGTTATTTACGAGCAGGAACTAGAGGAAACTTCTATATAAACTGGATGTTGATACAAAAAAGAAAACTTGCAAGAAAGAGGAAAAACATAAGATATTCAAATAACGAACGGGTCTATATGTAATATATTCACGTCCAAAAATACGACCAAGATACGAACACGTGAAATGGACATATTCATACGGATACGGAAAACGTTCACAAATGTTCATAAACATAGGAATCCGAAAAACACGAAACACTTACGACTCTCTTTTTTTTTGGTTCAGGTACAAAACTTTTTATAACCTTTTTCAGTTTAAGGTTTTTCGACATGAGGAGAGAGAGACACAATTTCTTTATATGCTGACTTTTCCATCTGACCCCACCACGTGCGGCACCCCACCGCAAACTACTGGTCGGGCCTCGGCGGGCTCCGAAAATCGACTTGCTTCGTCCAAGCCCAAATCTCAACTAACATTTTTTTTCTAATCCCAAAATCCTCAGCCCATCGCTGCCGGTCATGATGTAATCCACGTCCCCGGTCATATTTCCTATCTGGGGTTTTTATTGTGACATCTGTGATAGTCACATCCGACCCGCACGCGCGTGAACACCTGCACTCAATGTGTGCACCTAACTAACCCATGCACTAAACCGGAAGGTTCTCAGCCTAACTAAACTGAAAGGTAAGATATATAAAACTAAAAATGATAATATTAAAAAAAATCCCTCCGCAATTATATAACATAAACACTTTTCAAGGTGCAATGGTTTATTTAAATTAAAAAAGAATGAAAATAATACTGACTTTTCCGACGCATAAATTAATCTTTTATTTACAAAAATTACATGAAAATATCTTAAAATACTATAGATTAAATCAGTTCAATGAAATTGCCATTGGATTTAATAACGGCCTCCAGATGACTTCTGAATCTCCTGCAAGCCCTTCTGATGGTCTCTTTGATTAAATTGGTACATGCTACTATTATCCTTATACTCGGTTCATTTTTCGTATTGCACGTAATTTTAATGGTTTCTTACTCTAGCACGCCCCACACATAATAACCAAGGGATTTCAATCTGGAAAGTTAAACAGCTAGATGTTAGAAGTTATATGGTCACTGAAATTTTCTAACAGCCAAGACTGGGTTCTCCTGCTTGTGAGGCATGGTACAGAGTCCTGTTGCCAGACGGTTTTTTTTTTGCTTAGATGCGGCACAAGGCTGTATGAATGGGGCACCTATGAGACTCGAATGTAAACCTGATTCAGAGGCCCATCATTCGATTTACAGTCTCAGGCAGGAGAATCACGTTATTTGCACCAGCGTGCCTTGTGGATTCGTGACCCTCGCAAGCTGTTGAATTTTCTGCCGCAATCACACGTTGTAGCCGGGTACATATCTAGATCGTTACCGTATGAGCAAGTATGATGGGTGATATATTCTCCCTCCCCGCTACAGACACCCTGAGGGCATTTTTCTTTCATTGTACTATATATATATATACATATATTTATTTAAGGTGAACTTGTTTTACAAGTCATTCAGATTAATATCCTCAGCTGTGTTGATTGTGTTATCATGTTCTACTCAATGCACTCATCTGATGAAATACAGGGGAAAAATCAACAAATATGAGAATATGATTCCAAACCTTTTCTAAAATGATGATGATTGTACAGTTATACGAAATGAAGAATCCAAACAATGTATAGAATATTTGAAAGAAAAAAAGAATTAATGATGCTGTCAAAATAATCTTAACAGAATTTGTCGGTTTCTGAGGAGAGTTGTTATCAAATATTATTTGTATGAATTGCCTTATTGTCCTCATCTTGATTGAAATATTTCCAATGTTTCAGCCGTTAAGTACTTTTGAGAAGAGTATCATATAGACCGGTTAGTTGAGACAACTGCCATTGTGAAGTCACCATAGGGAGAGTAGGTGTGCTATAAAGTTTTTTTCGCGGGCTTTTCTGTATCGTAAAAGCATGTGTATGGGTGTAAAGGAATTGTGTCACTGAACTTAATCTGCTTATGTTTCCTCATTTTCATCCTGAGGTGGTTATAAGAGTTTTAATAAACAGATTACCATAGAAGTTTTAGTGTACAGATTACCGTGGAAGGTTTAGTTAACAGATTACCGGGGAAGCTTTGATGAATAGATTACTATGGAAGCTTGATGAGCTGATTTCAAATTCTGGAAAAGGCTTTTAGCGTTTCTCTTGGTACTAATGTCCTTAGGAAAGGAAAATGCCCGGGGCGTCGAGACCGACAGCATTAATATGCTGTTGGCTTTGAACTTAACGGGCACTGTCCAACAAAGGCAGACTTGAGGCCGTGAGACCCCCGGTTTCGGCTTGGCCAACTTCCGGTGGACGAGATACATTTATTGACACCTTTGTCACCCTTGTATAGCACTGGACCTTGCAGTCCAGTTTAAGCTATAATCAGGGATATATACCTGGACCCAGATTTGGGCCCATGACCAGTTAGACTCATCAGACCCATATTGCACAAAGAGGGCCGATGACCAGCATAGTTTAGCAGGGCTCGAGCCACGGCTCATACCCGACCATCCAATCCCCTAATCCCCACTATAATCGACCTTCTGGTCATTGACCTTGTGTCAAGTCCTGTCTGGTGGGAGGCAGAGACAAATAAAGCTCTTGGGAAAGACATGCAGCCTTTGATAAATAGCAGGGCAGACTGAACTATCTGTCCTTGGTAAGACATATATTCTCGGAGAAGATAGAACCTGAATTTAAAGGGTGTCCTCGTGGTGTAATGGCTAAAGCGATGGACTGCGGAATCGTAGTAAGCGAGTTCGAACTCCAGTCGCGCTATTACGTTCACTTTCGGGCAAATACCCTTGGGAAAGGTATAAACCCCCTTATCCTCCCAGCTATGGGTTAAATATTACCACTACTATTCTTCTAGGAGAATAGATTTGGCATTAAATAACCTATAAAGGTTGTTATGCCAAAAAAAAAACCCCAAAAAACAAACTGAATTTAAACCTTGAGACAGCATTTTGTTCTTTTTCTTAACTATTGCAGACTCTTAGGTTTTAGTTTTTTGACACAAAGTTTAAATTCTCTCTCATTATTTAAAAAGGAAACATTATATTCCTTGAAAATTCAGTGTGAACTGAGTGACTCATGACTTTGTGCCTGAAGCCATGAAGTTATCAAACGCTCCTCATATCTTTGTACCTGAGGCCATCAACTTATTAAGCACTCCGCGTGTACCTGTGCTTGACATCATAAATTTATCAGCCATCTTGCATGACCTTGAACGTAAGTCCAGGAAGTCATCAAACTCTGCTCATATCCTTGTATCTGAGGTAACCTTCTTATTAATACTCCCTCATGTCCTTATTCTTGACTCCGTAGACTTATCACTCACCTTCCATGTCCTTGTACCTGAGGCAATGAATTCAATAAAAGTCCCTCATATCCTTGTACCTGAGCCATCATCTTATTGATTCCTTCTCCTCTCATCGTACCTGAGGCCATTGACATCAGTCATCTTCCACGTCCTTGTACTTAGGGCCATCAACTTATTAATTTCCTTAATTTCCTAGTACCTGGTTTTACACGACCCTGCACCACTATAAAAAAAATAACATAAGTAAGCAGTTTTGTGGTACAAATCTTTCACTGAAATATTTGGCGCGGTTAGAGCAACGGTTATTATAGTGCAACGGTTATTATTATAGGAAATGAAATTCGTGGCACGAGTTCAAATCATAGACAAGGCTGTTTGCATTTCACTTGGAGAAGGCATGAACCCATCGGTCCCTCTAGGTATTGGTGAATAGTTGGATTGTGGGGGTTCTTTAGCTTTGGTTCAAAAACTGGCCAAAGAGGAGAAAAATTCTGAATTCAAACCAGCTGTACTCTGCTTAAAAATTGATTTTTTGTCTCATCTTTGCCGAGGGGTTGGGTTGATATATACATTTATTGTATTACCTTTTTTTTCTATGGTTAAATTTTACTAGTTCATTTCCTAATAAAGCTTTTGGTTCTGTTGACGATATTTTGTTGTTGTCAAGGTGAGGAAAAGTGCTTATTTAGATTGTCGTGTGTGTGTGTGTGTGTGTGTGTGTGTGTGTGTGTGTGTGTGTGTGTGTGTGTGTGTGTGTGTGTGTGTGTGTGTGTTCTTTTTTTAATCGTTTTATTCTTGTGGGTTGAACACAATTTAGAGAGTTTTAAAAGAAAGAAAGAAAGAAAGAAAAAGAAAGAAAGAAAGAAAGAAAACAGCGATGGACGCAAAATGAAAAAAAAAAACACTGAATTTTGTTTTTTTAAAAAAATGGGAAGAAAAGATCGCTATAATTGCAGGTGGAAACGACTCTAGAAAATGAGATAAAGGCAGGAAATAGGAGCTTATAAACTTGGCTAACATTATAATTAACTCATATATTTCACCCACACATATGTCAATGAATAGAAATAACTTTATTAATAATTCCTCCTATATATTATATAGTTTTTATATTCAATGGAGACAAAAGAAAATTCCAGGCATTATTGTTGCATATAAAAATATTTTCTTTAAAAACATTTTTACTTCATATTTATCGTTTGTTTTACTGCTAAGTGTTTTTGTTTAATTTTTGATGGAAAGTGACTTTTTTATGCGTTTATTTTTTTGCAGGGGTTGTTTTTTTGTGAGGGGGCTTTTTGTGTCATTAAAGTTACCTTTTATCTTGTTTTTTTTTTTTTTTTTTTTGAGCGGAGGAGGGGACTTTCTAAAATTTTGATGCTCTCTGTAGTTTTTTATTGTTTGGCTTTTTGTAGGAACTTTGGGATTTTAAAACGCTTTAGAAATATTTTCGTATCCTAAAATGTTTAGTTTAATTTGGTTTCTTTGTTTGATGGCATATCAACTTCTGTGGGTTATCTAATGTCAAAACCATCTTTGTAGAAAATCACTTGTGATGCGATCTAACCTATTGCTGGAGGGATGTTATGTCCTTAGTCGAGGGTGGCCCGAAGGCACCCTTTTGTATAGCTACTACACCGTAGTATAGGGGAGGACACTACTCCATTCCCTGGATTGCTTCACTTTACTCTTGATCCTTACCTCATAAGGCTGAGTGTTAAGTAAGGCGGCATCAAGTACCATTTTTGAGTCTTTGGTATGACTCGACCTGGGATTGAACCTCGATCTCCCGGACCATTACCAGACACTCTATTCATTAAACCAATGGCCCGGTTAGAAGGATAAGAGGGTTCATATCTTTCCCAAAAGTATTGGTCCAAAAGTGAATGTTATAGCGCGACTGGAGTTCGAACGCGCTTATTACGATGCTGTAGTCCAACACATCAATCACTACACAAAAATAAGAATATATCATTTTATGATAGTTTTCTTGTGTTTATTTTACGAAGGTTGGAGATTATCAGAACAGAAAAAGCCGATTTCCAATTCTGATTGAAACTGATTACGTTCACTTTGCTCTAATACAGTTGGGAAAGGCATGGTTCCAATTTTCCCTTCATCTTATATATTCGCTAAACAAAGGTATAATGTTGTGTAACAGTTATCAAAATAAAAAATAGAATCAGTTAAGTTCAATATTTTTGACTGCACCTACTTCGGCTCACTTAGTACCAATACTGTTGGAAAAGGCATGAATCCATATTTCCCTTCATCCCACATATGTAATAAACAGATGTTTGTAGTAGAATCAGCTAACCATGTTCAATGTTTTAACTGAGGCAGCTTCTGTTCACTTTAAACTACTGTACAGGGTGGAACGATAAAATTGTCGCCCTAGAATAGACGACATGTTTCCATTTCTGTTTAATGAAAACCGGTTTTCTTTTTTTTTCTTGCAGACCATCTCCTAGTTGGTTAGTTGTGTATAAATCCCAAGAGCGATAGGAGCCTTCTATCATGTCTGAAAGTGACACAATGTTCAACGAGCGATGTGCCCGTGGTGTAATGGTTATTGTCGTAAGAAATGGACACGGCAACACGAGTTCAAATCCTGGACGAGACTGATTGCATTTCACATAGCACTAATACCCTTGAGAAAGGTATGAATCCAATAATTCTCCCTCCAGCTATGGGTAAATAGTATGACAGACTGGGTTTTGTCAGCCTTGGTGAGGTAACTAGTCTAGGAGAAGGAAAACTCTGAGTTCAAACCTGTAAAACTCCGCTTAAAAATTGACCTTGTGTCATATCCTGCCCGAGCGGAGGGGTTGGGTAAATAGGTTCAACGAGCGAGATCGGAGATGCGCCGCTTTACAACTCATGCTCTCAACCGATCCAAGTTATGACAACAGGACCATTGCCAGAACCCTCAAAATGCAAATCTGGATTGCTACGAATAACAGGGACGTGCCCAGGGTGATGAAAACAAAGTTTCCGGCAGCGGTTATGGTCTTTGGTGTGGTTCCAAGTGAGGGCCACATCATGCCACCTCACATCTTCGAAGTCGGCTTGAAAGTCAACAACAAAGTGTACCTGGATGTGCTGAACAGTGTGGTGATCCCCTGGTACAATCAGGTGGCCCATGGCAGACCCTGGGTGTGGCAGCCTGACTCGGCGCAGGCCCACAAGTCCAAAGAGACCCAGGCTTAGCTTCAGAAGGAGTGCTACGACTTTGTACCCTTCTCTCACTGGCCCCCTCCTAACCCAACCTGAACTCGCTGAACTACTTCGTTTGGATGAGAAACATCACCAACACGACCTCCCACAACACCAAAACTAGCCTGATCACCACCATCCGCCGAGTGTTCACCGGGCTCCCGCCGGGGCTTGAGGAAAAGGCATGCTCCCAATTCCGGATCTGTATTGAGGCGGTGATTGAAGCTGAAGGCGGCTACATTGAATAGATGTCAGCTCGACAACATAATCAAGTTACCTGAATTGATTTTTTCAATAAAAGTTTTAGAATAAAGCTGTAGTGTTGTTTTCTTTAGGACGACAATTTCATCGTTTCACCCTGTATATAGGGAAGACATGAATTCAATTCTCACTATTTTATACAAGTATTAGGGATATGTAAGAGGTAGAATAATTTATGAAGAGAAAAGCAGAGCAAACTAAGTTTAAATTTTGATTGAGGTTTCTTGAGTTTAAATATCCCAAATGCCCTTAGAAAAGGCATGAATGAACCCTTTCTTGCATTTTGTGTACTCGCTAAATGAAGATATGAGATAGTGTAATGATTACTAACAAGATAATATTGACAAATCAAGTTAAAATTTTGTTCGCTGAGCGCTAGTTACACTGAAGAGTTATAAATGAACGTGTGACGATAGAAAGAGTCCAATATGAGTACATTTAGATTTCTTTTTTCGCCTTTCTGTTTGTTTCCTCAAGAGAGACAGCCATCATAAAACCAGAGTAGCTTAGTGTCTTCCAAAATAGATTTGGACTGAATGAGGAAGCAGAAAAAAAAATAACATTCCTCTACTCGTACACACCATGAATTGTCATACACATACGTTTGTAGATGCAAAATCTGAATAACGTATTTTCCCCTTATCAATATTTCACTTAGAACAATAGATAATATTTTCCTGGTTTCATCTTTGGATCCAGGGAGAAGATTTCGATTCAGAATTGCTTTAAAAGTACGAAAAACAATATTATTAATGGGGTTGTGACGTAACATCACAATTATCAGCTCTATGAATTTAATTTTGGCTGAGAATAAGAATCCAGTGACGTTTGAATTTACATCCATTTTTCCTCAGGAATCTGTCGCCAACAAAACAACTGGTTGATTGATAGAGCGGTATGTCAACCCACCCAGGGTTATTTTGTGCTTACAATTTTGGGGATCATTCATTGTGCGCTTAGATTAATGGCAACCCCAGCAAAATAATCGTCTCCAGCTACAGTTTCACCAACGCCCATGATAAAATAAACACCATCACCTTGTACAACGAACTATCTTTTCTTGTCTGACGCTCTCCCAAATACAGCGTTCTAAAGCAACAACTTTCAAAACAACAGCTGTACAGCCATTTACCTCCCATCTCACGAGCCCTTCAAGTAAGACGAACAAGACATGTAAAGCACTGCTGGCGAAGCTAGGACGAAGTCAAGTGACCTTTTTTTTAATGGACTTTTGTTCATGGACACGCCAGTGTTGGTACTATTTACCCAACCCCTCCGCGCGGGAAGGATATGACACAAGGTCAATTTTTAAGCGGAGGTTTCAATTCAGAGTTTTCCTTCTCCTAGGCTGAAGAACCTAGTCTGTCCTCTATTTACCCATAGCTGGAGGGAGAATTATTGGATTCAAACCTTTCCCAAAGGTATTAGTGCTCTGTGAAATGTAATCAGTCTCGTCCAGGATTTGAACTCGTGTCGCCGTGTCCATTTCCTACGACGATAACGACTACACAACAGGCACCTCCGTGTTGGTGGACCAGCAAGAACTTACTTAAATCAGCGTTGTACGGACACTGGGTATACTTTGGAGAACCTGCGAAGAGCAATTGATAATAGGGACCGATGGTGAGAGTCAGGGAATTTCGTCGTTTTTACGCAACTTGATGATGATGATTATGATTTACATTGTTGTGCAATTGTTTCTTAAGAGGGTTTTTTTCGCACACGGTCCCATCAAACATAAATGATTTTTAAACAGTTATATTTAACTCCTAAATGGGATCCTCACAGATTCTACCACCTGGGGCAGAGCAGACCTGAGCGTAATGGTATTGAAAAAGTACTTCACACACTCTAGAGTTCCAGAAGTGGAGCTTCACCATCAAAAGCAGCTTAGTATCATACCCAAGACACTCCTTATAATCTTATCTCTCTATAGGGGATACGTTCAGCAAAATCTAAGACCCGCCGACCAGGCTTTAAGTAAATAGCTATAGAAGCTCAAATCTAACTGTATAGATTTCTTTATCATCAACATCATCATTATGTCGTGCGGCTAGCACGGATATCTCTGACCCTCTCTCTCCACGTCTCCCTATCATTCATCGCTTCTGGCAGGTCTTCAGGGTTACATCTCGTATCATCACATAGCTGCTGTATGTATGTTCGAGCTGGCCGTCCTGCTTTTGATTGGCTATATGCAGGGGTCCACAGGAGTACATCACTTACGATCTCGTCCTTGCTTCTCTAGCAGTGTCCGGCATGTCTGGTTCGTCTAGCTTGTATATTTTTCGTGATAGGTTCTAACTTTTCCAAATATCTGAGTCACCGGCATCTTTAATAGTTATATTAATCAACAGTAGTATTATTTGTAATGCTATCAGAAGTATTATCAGTATTATTAGTTGTAATATCATACTGAATGTATAGTTAGATGAAGCGCTGAGTTGATTTTTCTTTTACTCTTTCAATTTAGAATGATTCTTTTTTTGTTTGTTTATCGACTTCCTTTGGCTTTTTAATTTTTTTTTATTTTCCTTTAGGTCTTTTCATTTTTATAAGATTTGATTGATAAGTTTGTGGCTTTGGGCACAAGGACATGGGTTACACAGTTTCATCTGAATTTATATTCGGTTCCACCACTTTGAATGATTACACAGAAAGTTTGAAATTCGTAATTGTTTTGTGTTTTTTTTTTTCTGTTCTATTTATGTGAAAATTAAGAGTCATTAATTGTTCAGAAAATGGACGGAACTACCTGTCATTCATTCAGCTGCTCACTTTCACTACTTTGTCCTCCTGGATCTCCTTTGTTGATGTGCACTTCCTCCGGAGAGAATTTGAGAAGACGACTGCACAATGGGTGATCAAGTCCATTGTCTCGACAATTGCTGACTCTCAGATTTCAGGAAGAGAAAAATTAACAGGTACCAACTGCAAATTCTGTTTCATCTTTCAAGAAGAAACACTATATTAGCAGCGAATTTAGTTAGGATTGAGAGACTCATGACATCGACGCCATGAAGTTATCAAAGACTCCTCATGTCCTTGTATCTGAGTTTTTTTTTGGGGGGGGGTTATGGCATATCAACCTTTGTAGGTTATTCAATGCCAAATCCATTTTTATACAAATGAACAGTTCTATTGCAAACAATTCAGTCAATTATAAGTACACAGTTTAGTTGTCAAAACATTTCTATTTCAAGATATTCAGTTTAGTCAAACAGTTCTAACTAAAACAATTCAGTTTTGTGAAAGTACAGTTTCAGTGTCAAAACAGTTCTATTTCAAGCAATTCAGATTAGCATAAGTACAGTTTAGTTCTATTTGACCGATAGATAGGTCCTTATCAGGTGCTACCCTTCCGGGCCAGAGTGAACCTGGGAGCAATGAAAGAGTACTCCACATTCCCCAAAGACCCAGCATTACTGGAACCTCACCATCAGATTGCTTAGTGTCATATCCTGGACACTTGTTGGCGGGGTTATACCCCTTTGCAGAGGTGTAGTCGGTGTATTCTACAGTCACAGCAGACTGGGCAACCTTATATCTGGTGAAATCAACTTTTAATCACCTCAAATGTTCTTTTCCTTTCCATAATTTTGTGCTTGAGGTCATAAAGTTATCAAACACTTCTCATATCCTTGTATCAGAGGCCAGCAACTTATTAATCTACACAATGTCTTTGTTCCTTGTATTTCCTTGTACCTGAGGACAGCGACTTATTAGTCCTCTTCATATCCTAGTACCAGAAGCTATTTGTCATTTTTCATATCCTTGTAGTTGAGGTCATTAACTTATCCGTCACCTCTCATGTCCTTGTACCTGAGGTCATGGTGTTTTCAAAGATTACTCATATCTTTATACCTGAGGCCATCAACTTAATGATTCTCCCTATACCCTAGTTCTTGAGGCCATCAATTTATTAATCCCCACTCATATCCTAGTACTTGAGGCCATGAACTTATTAATCACTCCCCAAATGTGGGATTAGAAAAAATATATTTCTGTCAGATTTTGCTTGAAAAAAGATATTACTAGTACTTTTTAGTTGAGTTTTAACCTGCACATTTTCATCAAAGGTCCACTTACTTTGTTGTTGTTGTTGTTTTTGGATCTGGATAATTCATTTTTCCCCTTGTTTTTTCATTTCTTTTCTTGTGGTTTTAAATCGAAAGAATGATCTCCAATAAATGAGAAGAAAACAGAATTTTTAAAAAACTTTGAGAAGAAATGAAAGATGTAGGATAATTATAAATCAGAAGCACTTAAACCAATATATTCAAACCTAGTCTGCTTGGACTGTACGTCGACTGCAGAGGGGGTAAGAACCCCCACACACACACACACACACGCTAATCTGTGTTTTGGGCATGACACTAATTTGCATCAAATAATGAGGATCCAGTTTTGGAGTTTTGCAGAATATGGAGTATTCTTCATTACTATTAATACCAGGTCCATGCTGATCCGGAATTATCATATTTACCCAACCCCTCCGCTCGGGCAGGATACGACACAAGGTCAATTTTTAAGCGGAGTTTAACAGGTTTGATTCAGAGTTTTCCTTCTCCTAGACTAGTTGCCTCACCAAGGCTGAAGAACCTAGTCTGTCCTACTATTTACCCATAGCTGGAGGGAGAATTATTGGATTCATACCTTTCCCAAGGGTATTAGTGCTATGTGAAATGCAATCAGTCTCGTCCAAGATTTGAACTCGTGTCACCGTGTCCATTTCCTACGACGATACCATTACACCACGGGCACCTCCAGATCCGAAATTATTGTAACTGTTAGAGTCCCATCAATTATTCAAATAGAAATAATTAAACATTTACTATACTTGAAACTATCAAACTATGTACAAACAGATGACTGAAGTACAATAAATGAATTAGTACAATTACATAGCAATACTTGGAACCATTCAACTGTGTGCAACTGGTTCGTTCAAAATTGTTACCTACGAACAATTTGTTTACAAATCATATATATATATATATATATATATATATATATAAATTGTTATTAAATAACCCACAAAGGTTGATATGTCAGAAAAAAAACAACCAGTCAACCAACCAATGTATTCACGTTAGTTATTATAGCTACAGTATTTCAGTCATTTTACTCTTCAGCCGTCTTCAGAAGTCTGTGTGAACTGAACCACTAATTCAATCCACGAGGGCAGACTGTTCTTAAGCTACTTGAGAATATCTTATATCAATTAATCAGGTACTGAACATTCAACTGCTATCTAACTTTATTCCCTTTAATACTTTTTATCCACTAGAGGGTAATCCTTTGGGGCTTTGAATTTGAATTCCGTCAGTGGGGCTTAGAATACTGGCTGTATCCTCTGTTGAGGGGTAAGACTTCCTATCAAAAAAGGATTGTCCTGGCTTTGAAATTAAACTGCATTGGATTCCATTACCCCCAGGACCGCTCAGACCTGGAGTGATAGTACGTGTTAGGATCTCATCTATGAGTAGATAAAAATCATTTGCATTCCATAAGGTCGGGTGCAAAGAAAAAAATAAAAAATAAAGAACTCTTCAGAAACAACGGTAAATAATATATAATGAAGGCGATTCTATAACCGCTCGGCATAAAATAACCCTGGAATGGCATTAAAATCAAGAAATTATCTCAGAACAAAAGAATTTTATTTTTTAAACATATAAAGCGCATGATTTAGGTTTGAACTCTAATTGTGCAATTACATTTCCTTCAGAACAAATACTTCTTGGAAAGGCATAGACCCCTTATCTACCCAACAATGGGTTAAATAGCACCACTACTGCTTTTCTATACTGAATTGTTTGAAATAGAACTGTTTTGACATTTAACTGTGAGTAAACAAAATTATGCTTATACTAAACTGAATTGTTTGAATTAGAAGTGTTTGACTAAACTGAATTGCTTGAAATAGAAATGTTTTAAACTGAATTGTTTGAAATAAAACTATTTATTTGTATAAAAAAATGGACTTGGCGTTAAATAACCTACAAAGGTCGATATGCCATAAACCAAAGCAAACAAACAAACAAACGAACAAACAAAATATAGGTAAAGTCAAAGACTTTTTTTTTGTTACTGATACCATGTAACCTAGTACAACTTGTCATATGTTATTAGGCGGTAAGTTGGGAACTGCCAAGTAATCCCCATTACCCTGAAAGATATCATGAAGCTTGGCTCCCTAATATGCAAACAGGAAAAAACTAATCCAATGGAGAAATAAGGAAGATTTTATGATCAAATCTAACAGTAAATTTTCATTTCCTTTTATTTTTCACTTATTTCTCTTCTGTTTGTTTTTTTTTAAATTATTTTAAATCTGTTATTTTTCTTTCTGTTTTTATTTTTTCTTCTCTGTTATATTACTTCTTTTTTCTTTTCTCTCTTATTTCACAATTTTTTCTTCCCACAGCTGTTTTACCTCTCTTTTTTCTTTTCACAATTATTTTTCTTTTCTTTTTCTTCTTCTTCTTATTATTTTACTTTTTTCTTCTTTGTAATTTTACCTCTCTTTTTCTTCTCACAGTTAACTTCTCTCTTTTTTTCTCTTGATTTAACCACTCCGTTATTCTTTAATTCCTCTCTCCATTCTCTTTATTTTTCCCTTTCTTCTTCTGTGCTATTTCTATGCATCTTTTATTTCGGTTTCTCTGTTTAATGACATCTCAACCTTCGTGTGTTATCTAATGCTACAGGCATCTTCATAAAATGACAGTAATGGTGTTATTTAATCCAACACTTTGGATGCATTTATTTCACAACACTTAATTCTGTTGGTTAAAGCTCTCTTTTTTCATTCTTCATATTTCTCCATCCCCAGTAATTGTTGTTGCTGATGGTAATGATGTTTTTTTCTTTTCTTTTCTTTTTTCTTTTCTTTTTTTCACTTCTATGTTGCTTTCTTCCTTTCCTTTTCTTTCATTTCATTTCGTATTTGCTGCTTTCTTTCTTGTCCATTTTTCTTACTCGTAGTTTTTGTCGTATTCATCTTTGATGATTTACCTTCTCTGATGTGCTGTTATTATTTATTTAACCTTCTATTCTTCTCTTCTAATAACCCCACCTTCATTTTGTTTTACATTTTTTACATATTTATTGAACTTACCACAGCACAGTGGTACAGTATCGTCCATAAATTAGTAAACCCCAATTTTTTAATAAATATTAATTTTTTAAGAAATATTAATTTAAAAGATACCAAGACTTTGTAATTTCTTATAAAAAATTATACAATCAAAATGGATATTATTTGGTATTATTTGTAGCCAGACACTTTTATATTTAAACTCTGAAACCAAAACTATGAATTTGTGGCTGTTCAAAAAGTAAGCACGCTCTTATATATTCACGCAATTTTAGTTTTGGTCACAGAGTGTCAATGCTGTGTGTGTGACTGGCAATAAATAATATCTATTAATATTCATTTCAATTGTATGATGTTTCACTATGAATCTTAAAACTTAGTATCTTTGTTTTAGAAAATAACTTTTTAAAAAGATTAGTCGGGCGCTACTTTATCGACACATCTTTTTTACTAGCCAACTCTGTCAATGAAGCTGAGAATACACTGACTGTATCCCTTGCAGAAGTTTAAAAACCACCCCAAAAAGATGTTTTTGGTATAATTCTAAACTGCATTTGATGGTTTGGTTTGGTTTTATGACACTGTTGCCAAACTCACTTTTATACATAAGAATAGTTCTATTTTAAACAATTCATTTTAGTATTGTCATATTATGAGTTATTCCTCCTAGATGCACCCTCAGAAAATAAAGATAATAATAGGTACTTCCACCCCCGCACTTTAGAACAATAAACTAGATAGCCAACATGGCTACTCACTCATCGTATCATGACTTGTTTCTATTCTATTCATAGTGTATTGACTATCAAAGAGCGATAATATTACATGGTGGCAGCAATGGGATTAACAAAGAAGCCCACAAACATAGTGCATGGATGAAAACTATAAATAAGAAAGAAAACGTCTCCAAAAAAGGTCAGTCTCCATTTTTCGGAATGCACGTAGGAAACACACGAGCACCATATTGAAAAAAAAGAGTAACAAGAAATCGCCAAAACTCACTACGGAATAGAAGTCTGAAGTAAGTACGACTAATTTATTTATTTACTTCATTGCCCGATATTTAAAGTGAGATAATGATGCATGTGAACCAGTCATGTATTTGGACTCGGAGAACCTGGTCGACACGTTCAGATTTTTCAAGCAGCGATGTAAACTATATTTCTCTGTCAAAAACATCCCAACCGAGAAACAGGTTGACCACATTCTGCTGTTAGCTGGCGAGGAAGGACTCAGAAGATACAATGCTTGGACGTTTGAGAACGATTCCGATCGAGCAGACCCAGAAATTATTTGGCCTAAATTTGTGGAGTGATATGAATCTCTAGTTAATTTCCGTATTGCACGATTTTATCTGCGTGAATATAAGTCGAAGAACACAGAAAATACTGACGATTTCGTTGCTAGGTGCAAATTACAGGCCAAAAGATGCAAATTTAGAGACAACCATTAAACTAAAGAACGGCTCATAGAACAGGTTATTACCGGTACGAGACACCTTGAATTACAGAAGCTTTTGCTATCCAAAGGCATAGAGCTGACACTTCAAGAGGCTTTAAATAGTGGTCAAACGCATGAAGCGTCCCTTAATCATATGAAGCAAATGACCGAAATTCAGGGAGGAGATAGTCAGGAGATAAATACAGTAACACAGAGTCACTGTAAACGATGTGGAAACACACACGGCTATCAGAAAGGAAACTGCCCAGCCTGAAGTACCACATGTTCGGCTTGTGGAAAAAAGAATCATTTGACAAAGATGTGCACCAACAAAAATGAAAACAAGAAAAGATTCGCCCAAGCACGTACGACACACAATCCTAAACAACCGCATGAGATTCAGAATAAAAAGCGCAACAATCGAATCTGTGCGATGAACTCAGACACAAGAGAGCCCAGCAGGTTATACAGAGAGTTTGAACAGTTGACGTTTGATGCAGTTCAGCAGCAAAGAGACAATCGGACTGAAACCTTCACAGAACTGCAAATTAGGCTTCCTGATAGACCAGGCACCCACATATTAAAGGCAAAAGTGGACACAGGTGCAGAAGGTAATACGCTTCCTCTACGAACCTTCCATAGGATGTTTCCAGACAAGGTAGATGACATAGGATAGCCGATCCCAGGTTCTACAAAAAAGGAGCTCACAATACTTGCTGCATACAACTGCTCGGTGCATAGTGCAGCATGGCTCAGTGTACATACAGTGTGCAAATAAAGATAAATGAACCACACTTTATTTTTTCGTTGTGACAACTGAGGGACCCACAATAATAGGACGACTCTCACTCAGAAACCTGGAGCTAATTAGCCTCCACTGCACAATTAAAGAAGACAAAGGTCCAATTAACTCTATCGTAGAGTTAACAAACTCATACCCAAATCAGTTCGATCGCATAGGACACTTCAAAAGTGACTATCACATAGTCCTAAAGCCCAATCATCACCCAATGATCCATGCACTCAGGAAATGTCCTATACATCTGAGGGATGACATCGAAGAGGAATTGAAGGCTATGGAATCCCAAGTCATTATTAGAAAAGTTGGCGAGACTACCGTATGGGTCAGCAGCATTGTGTACATTCGAAAGAAGAATGGAAAACTTTGCCTATGTCTAGACCCAAAGGATCTGAACCGCCCGATCATGAGATGCCATTATAAGACTCCCACAATGAAGGAGCTGGCACACAAGCAGTCAGGTGCTCAACACTTCTCAAAATTAGATGTCAAAAATGGATATTGGTCCATACCGCTTGACGAAGAATCACAACTATTGACGACTTTTCACTCACCATTTGGGAGATTCTGTTTTCGTAGAATGCCGTTTGGTCTAGTGATGTCCCAGGATGTCTCCATGCAGAGAATGGACATGATACTAGAGAAATGCCCTGGTACAACTGGACCGATTGACGTTGTCATTGTCTATTGGAAGACGAAAGAAGAGCACGATAGCAACCAGCACAATCTAATGAGAATAGCGCGAACTGAAGGGTTGTGTTTTAACAGCGAAAGATGCGTGAGAGATAAAAAAAAATTTGGGTGCTATCTTCAATAAGAATGGTATAGGACAAGATCCAAGTAAGGTGGAAGCGATAAAGCAACTGCCCAGTCCTACCAACATCACTGATTTGCAAAAGGTGTTAGGAATCATCACCTACTTTGCACCATTCATTCCGCATCTATCCGATCTGACTGCACCCGTGAGAGATCTATTAAAGAAAGAATCTAAATACCAATGGACTGCCAGTCACTAGAAAGCACTTCAAAAAATCAGACTTGATTTGCAAAGAAATGTCCCGTTACCTACTTTAACCCGTCGAAAGAAACTAGTCTACAAGTGGACGCATCGAACAAAGGTCTAGGCGCAGTTCTCCTACAAGAAGGAAAACCAATTGCATTTTTTTCCAAAGCACTTACAGAAACGGAACAAAGATATGCAAACATAGAGCGAGAGCTTGTAGCTGTCGTTTTTGGCTGTGAACGATTCAGGACCTACTTATATGGATGTAAATTCCAAGTGAAAAGCGATCACAAGCCATTAGAAATGATCAGACTAAAGAATTTAATTGAAGCTCCACCTCGTTTACAACGTATGTTGCTACGCCTACAAGAATATAACCTGAGCATCATCTATCGTCCAGGCAAAGAGATGACCCTGGCAGACAGATTCTCCCGGTTACCAAACAAGAAAACCTAAGAGGAGATAAACCTCAATGTAAGAGTGGATTTTGTTCAATTTTCCACAGAAAAGTTGACACAAATACATCAGGCAACGAAAGCTGACCCCATACTTTGCGAACTTAGGGAAACCATCCTGCAAGGATGGCCCAACCCATTTAGAGAAATCAGCAAAAACTTGCAGCCATACTGGTCATATTGAAAATGGCATCCTAATGAAGAGTGGCCGCATAATTATTCCTAAGGTGATGCAGCCATAAATATTACAAAAAATCCATTGTGGTCATCAGGGAATGGAAAAATGTTAGTTGCGAGCCAAAAGCTGCGTTTTTTTGGAACAACATTAATCAGGATATCAACAAAATTGTGCAAGGATGTGTTATCTGTCAAGAACAACAGAAAACCCAATGTGCAGAATCCTTAAAACCGCACTAAATTTCAGTGAGACCATGTCAAAGAGTAGCCACGGATTTGTTTCAATAAAGCAGATCGCATTACATGCTGGTGGTTGACTACTATTCAAAATATCCTCTAATGAGAAAATTGAAGGACTTCAGCAGCCAGGAGAAAATCAACCTCACCAAGCAGATCTTCGGAGAACAAGGAATCCCGGAGACATTGATTAGTGACAACGGTCCTCACTATAGTTCTACCCTGTTCAAGCAATTTTCAAGGGAATGGGGATCTGAACACTACACATCATCTCCTGGATACCCTCAATCAAATGATCTACCAGAGTGCTGTGTACAAGTCATAAAATCTGCTATGCAAAAAGCTACCTCAAGTAACTGCGACTTAGATATGGTGTTGCTATTACGGTCCACTCCTATCGACCATGTTATTCCATCACCTCGCGAACTTCTGTACAACCGAAAACTTGTGGGAAACTTACCAGTAAAGTGCCCCAACAATACAAGCCAAAAAGAAAAAATAGCAACCCGGCTGTATCGAAGGCAGTCATACCAAAAGTCTCAACATGACCGGCACATCCGAGAACTCCCAAACATACTAGAAGGGCAACGTGTTCGAGTTTATGATCCGGATTCAAGTAAATGGTCCCCGGCAGTTGTTGCACCGAGATGTGTTGAACCCAGATCATATATAGTGCAGACTTCATCCGGAAAGTCGCTTCGCAGAAACCGCAAGCATCTGAAGGAAGATAAGTCCGCAGCAAGGCTGAACCCAGAGGCATCTGCATCCACACCTGCGATATTCCCAGAATCCAATGGAGAATCAGCAGTGGGTACAACCACAAATAACTCACCAATGGAACAAACTAGTACCGCCACAACCAAGGGCACACCTGTTCCAGATACACGCCACAATACACCCTACACTCATCATGGAACTCAAAAAACATCCAGATCCGGTCGTGTAATAAGACCACCAAGAAAGTTCAATTATGATGAGAACAGTTCCTAATCGAACCATCAGGCTACATCCATACATACGTCGTGGTTCTTTGATGTATTACTTATTTTTGTTGTCTTGGGAAAAAGAGGGATGTCATAGTATGAGTTATTCCTCCTAGATGCACCCTCAGAAAATAAAGATAATAATAGGTACTTCCGTCCCTGCAGTTTAGAACAATAAAGGAGATAGCCAACATCGTATCATGACTTGTTTCTATTTTATTCATAATGTACTGACTATCATAGATCCATAATATTGCAAGTATAAGTATATTTTTTGTTTACACACTGTTAAATGTCAAAACAGTTCTATTTCAAACAATTCAGCTTAGCCTAAGTACACAGTTTAGTTCTACTTGAACTATAGATATGAACCTATCAGGTGCTACCACTCCGGGCCTGAGTGGACCTGGGAGTGATGGAAATGAAGGGTACTCCGCATTCATCCAAGCTCCAGCATTATTAGGACCTTACAGATTGTTTAGTGTCAAATCCAGGACACTCGTTGGGGAGTTTTACCCCTCTGCAGAGAAGCAGTTGGTGTATTCTACTGCACCCACCGACTGAGCAATCATTTGATAGTGAGGATCCTGTTCAGGAGATATGAGGATTTTCGAGTACCCCTTCATTTCCATTTCTCCCAGGTCCCTCTGACCCAGAGTAATAGCACTTATTAGGGTCAAAAAGATCTGTTTAAAAATTATTCCATCGGATCGTGTGAAAAAAAAAAAAGAAAAAACCCCGACGAAACAACTACACAAAAAATGTAAATATGAATGTCCAATGAAGGCGATTCTTTAACCTCTAGGTATTAAATAACCCTAGACTGGTTAACATGCGATTAAATCAATCAATCAATCAATCTTTACAAGCTGATTTATATGACTTTTTTTTTATTTGTTCTTATTTTATTTCACTCACGAAATCATATAAAATTGATGATAGCCTAAGGACATACTGGAAATGTCAGCTATCTTGACTCACTTTATGAATATTCTTCACTAATAGGTTCCCATTTGCTTTTACTAGAGTGTGTAGGCCCCCATAAAATCAACTGACCCACCTGCTGATAACGTTTTACCTTTTTTCTTTGTTTTATATAATTGATATCTTCTCCCTTTTCCTAGTTTTTTTTTCCTTTAACCTTTGTTTTCGAAAGGATAAAATAAAGAAACCAAAAAGTTGACGGTAACAATGATGTTAGCAACAATTTCCACAGTAAAGATTGTTGCTGTAACAAAAGAAAGGAAATGAAATAAAATAAAATTGAAGAAAGTAAATGGCTTCCTACTTTCTTTCATGAATTTCTAAACATTCTGAAATCTTTTTTTTTTTTCTTCCTCTCCATTCAAACCGTGTCATCATCTATATTACACCTTTTATGCCGAAACAAGAAATATAACTCTGCTTTCTCCTCCTCCTCCTCCTCCTCCTCCTCCTCCTTTGCAAACAACTATAAACCCTAAGTGACAAAAATGTTGTGCGTAAAAAGGTGAAAACATTTGATTAGTAAGAAATTGAACCAAAAATGAAGTGAATGTACTTTCATCTCTCATCTATTTTTCTTCGATGGGACTCTCAATGGAATGAACTCATCTCACCGATAAAAAAAAATAGAAAAAAAGGAAATTGAAAAAATATTAAAAGTATACATAAAAGTGGAAATTTATATATATATATATATATATATATATATATATATATATATATGTGTGTGTGTGTGTGTGTGTGTGTGTGTGATCCAAATATATTATTAGTATATAAGCAATATTGCTTATTGAATGCTTGCTTACAAACTTGCAAAATACTCATCTAAAACCAGACTTTGTTTCAGATCCCACATGGGCCACCAATTTATTTATTTCTAACACAGAAAAGACCCAGAATGTTCTCACTTCAACTCGTGGACAATCATTTTATTATTATTATTATTATTTCTTTAATCTATTTTTCTATTCTTTTTCTTACTTTTTTGTTTTGTTTTGTTTATGCATAAGGCTTCTCAAGTTTGTTTGACATGAATTCATATTTGATTTAGCCCCAAGGGATATATGCACCTTCTTCGGTGTGCTGGCAAGTGAAAGAAGTAGTTTCAACTTGTAATATCTCATACCAGCATACGTAGCCATGGGGCCAACACTTCGATATTGTTTCAGTTTCTTTTTCCATTGTTGTGTTGACAATTTAATATCTTTACAAGTAGGCGGCAGCCAATGCCACAAGGGGACGGATTCTCTGATGGGTTTAGGCTGGTGTTGGATGAAATACTTTCCTTCATTTCTTGTCTTCAAAAAAAAAAAAAATGAAAATATTTATATTGGGTCATTTTAAATATCATTGTCCCCCTCAAAGCTTTCTTGGCCTGATTTTTTTTTTGTATTTGTCATAATTCATTCTTTCTCTTATAATTGTTATTGCTGTTGTTGATTTGAGTCTTTTGTCAAATTTTTTGTTTTATGTGTGCAGTTAACCAGTCCCAGTACTGATTCTTTTTTAATACCCATAAAACCAACAACGTATCCAAAATGATTGTCTTATTGCTTTGTTCTGTTTTATATTTAGTTATTAATTTATTTTTTTATTCATATCTCAAGAGAAGTTGTCCATTCTGTGAAATATTCTGTATATGATTTTAACCTGCAGCGAACACGTATGGCAATATCTAGCTTTGTTCTTCATTTGTTCCCTATGTATTTTCTTGTATGTTTTCTTCTGCTTCCTCTTCTTCTATATGCCTCGTGCAATCTTGACCATTCACCCTCAAAACTAAAACCTTCTATTAGTAACAGAATCTCTCTCTCTCTCTCTCTCTCTCTATCTATCTATCTATCTATCTATCTCTCTCCATTTATTTAAAATTCTCGTTTGAGCAAATCATCCCTTCTTTATTTCTTCACCTTGAGTGATCTAATTTCCTTGTCTTTATTGAAGATTATTTGCATGTAGAAGATCTTAACAAATAAAATAGCCAATAAAATTTCACACAAAAATAAAAATAAAAATAGGCGGAAAAATGCCGGCCAGTTTTATGAAGTGCTTCTGGGAAAAGAATTTTATTCTCCTCAATTAATATTCAAAATCATTTCTTAGGTCTGTTGTCGCTGTTCTTCAATTTTTTTTTTTTTTTTTACTCTGGCTCATATTGGAAACATGCGTTATTGCTTTATTTAAAACTTTTAATAGTATTAATCTTCTCCGAAGCAAAGAAAACAAATTATAAAATGATAAACAAGTATATCTTTAAGACAGGGAAAAACTAATGAAACTGTTTACAGCTGTTTGAGAGTGGTTCATTTTTATCATCAAAAATAGTTACAATATCGTCCTTTCCCATGAAATGAAAAACAAAAAAAAAAAAAACAATGTCACATCATCCAACAAAACTTCCTTCAGCTGTTTTTCTAAGGAAAATATTAAACTTTCCTCCTATTTTTTATTTCAATGTCTTCTGTCTTTCTTTTCTTCTTTTTTCCTACTTCCTTTTCTAATTTGAAAAATCTTTAAAATTCATAATTGAACATTTCATCATGTAAGCAACTTCAAAAACGAAACTAACAAAGGAGATAAACACCAATCAGCAAAACAGGGTTTCCCTTTAATACTAAAGACACAGACACCTTCTTCATTGTCTCTTTATTTTACATTTATTTTATCAAGAATATTTATAATTGTTTTATTTCGTGAGTTTTTCACACCAGGTCTTACTAATGATTTTTGTTGTGTACAGAAATCCCTTCTGATTTACAAATACATTCCAAACTAACTCAAAAGCAAAATCAATAAATAAACAAACAAAAAAAACATTACAAACGTACATTTCAAAAGCTGGATGTTATCTAGACGATGGCCGAGACCAAAATGAATAAACACGTCGCTGCGCAAGTAGGCTCTGCACATCCATCCGGTTGAAATGTAACTTTATATTTACAATTTAAAAGATCCTTTTTTTAAAACCCACACTGCAACCTTCTCCTCCAAAGTTTTCTGGGCCGATTCAACCCAAACGTTAATATAAGATGGTCAACTAAAGTTAAAAAAATCAGTCGGCTCCGAGACCTCGAGAGAGAACATCGACCACGACGCCTGCAACATTCAACATCACATAAATTCGTCTTAACCTTCTTACTGCAGCCTTTGATCTAAGCTGCATGACCCAAGAATCATCACCCTCTACATTCCACTTTTTCAACGCCGACGTTTCTCCTTCCCTGTTGACATAAACTTTGGTCGACCGCATAAATCTGTGACTCACCCCTACCAACATAAATAATGGAACATTTTATTTCTCGATTTTCACTACCGTTCAACACGCATCAAATTTCCTAAAATTAACTCGTTCCTATCAATACAACTACGAACATTTTCTTCTCAATTTTAGAGATATTCTAATATTCCCCAACACAATTGTTTGAACCTCTTGTCTCTTGTTGGTTAACATAATTGTTAAATTTTTCACTTGTCTTCTTGTTTGATTTGCAACTCTGTGTTTTGTCCTTTCCTTGCAACCATATAACATTTTGAAATGGAGTCTGAGTTACAACAAGTCCACTCAGTCTTTTGGAGCTTTAGAATCTTAAATTTTTAAATGAATTCATCTTCGGGTGCTTTTAAAATTATTTGGGAGCTTTTTAGATTTTAAATATTAAATTAATCAGTGTTTGGGAACTTTTAATTAAAAAAATCATTTGGAAATCTGGGATTATCATTATCAATATAAAACATAATTTTTATCCTCATCATCAAGACATGTCGAGAGCACGGATTCCATTGACTCTGTCTCTTTTTTTTCTCCATTCCTCCCTATCGGCCATCCCTCTTAGTCTTCTAGACCACATTCAGAGTCCAAACAGATTTTATAGGATTTACACTCATATATTTTAGAATGGACGTTATGCCACTTGTTCCCGAAACAAAGATGGAAGACGTTAGTATACTAATCAGTCTCGGGAACCTATTGGCCAGGAGAACCACGTGGTTAGTGCCTAAAACTTCGTCTGCATCTTCAATTTCGTCCCGCGTATTTGGAGCCTACTACATGACAAGAATTCTCTATAAATAAGCTCATCTTCCAACACTTACCTTCTTTTCACATTTTCCCCTACAGGGCCAACACACTCTTTCCAGTATGACTTCCAAAGAGAACACTATCACTCTCTCAATTTTAACTAACAGAGTCAACACACTCATCCTCCTTTTTACATTTGACTTCCACAACCAACCACCATGAAAATGTATACTACACGCAACTATTCTCTTCCTTGTTATACTTTGTCGGTGAGACTTTTTCCAGCCTCGAAAATAGAAATTTCGTCCAACCACAGAAAGAAAGAAACAGTAGAATTACTTAGTCAACAAGCATAGGACACTTTTGTTAAATAGTCATTTTTTGTTGTATTAGTGTTAATCACACACACACACACACACACACACACACACACACACACACACACACACACAGAGGAATAATTCACGAACAGTATTAGAACACTAGTAATGTTTTAGAATGTTTCATTGCATGTATTGTTGATATATAAATTTGAGTTTGTTTGTACTGCTTTGTTTTAATTGTATTTTTTCCGCGTCGTTTTCACACATCATTTGTCTCATTTGCCTTTTTCAAATATAAACCAAACATAAATTCTGGGGGACCAAACATATTCACCAAACAACATGTCCCCCTTCAATCTGATGAATGTAAGTTGATGCTGGTTGGTCAAGACAGAATATGTTTATGTATCGGAGTTCATAAGAAAACCTTGCTTATCAGTTAGTTTTTACTTCAAACGTAGTGCCTAGCATGTCTTCATCGTCTAATTAGGATGGTTTGTGTGATGTAATCAAAGGTAAATGGCCGTAAAACTACAATTTTCTTGAGCCCTGCTTCCAGGATTTGTTCAGAACAATTCGTAGTATCCTTGTATAGTTCCCATCGAGCTTTTTTCTCCGGTCATTTCATTAGAGCCCAAGTGGTGCAACCATATATTAGTACTGACACAGCTCCAGTTTTTTCTTTCTTTTTTTTCTTTTACACAATTTCACAGTATACCGCACTTTAGCGTGATGGTTAGAGTGTTCGCTGGGTTCAATCCCAGGTCGAGTCATACCAAAGACTTTAAAAATGGTAATTGATACCTCCTTGCTTAACACTCAGCAATATAAGGTACATATCGAGGGTAAAGTGGAGCAATCCAGGGAAAGGAGTAGCGCCCTCCTTTACACCTCGGTGTAGAAGCTATTGAAAAGGAAGCCTTCGGGTTACCCTCGACTACGATCACCAACTTACAGTATCGGATACGGTTATCTATCATAGTAAATATATTTATGCTGCTCTAACTTACAAAAGTATAATTGTTATATTTACATGTAATTGTAGGTAAGACATCTCGGAACTCTTTGAGATTGATCTTAGAAAGCAGACTTTAAGAACTATTTCAACGAAGTCCATGGCCTATTTTCTGAAGTAGTATAAACATCCTATAGCTATGATGGCAATGGTAGTATATGCAGGAAGGCAAGAATCTTTAAAGTGACATTCGTCCATTCTTATCCTATCTCATTAGTTCAATCAGTGACTTAATGGGCAGCTTCTCACTGTTGATTATAATTGATGATTCACGAATGAATTTGTAAATTAAGTTCAGTCAACACTGTTTCTTGCCGAATGTGATAAGGCTGGTGAATGAGATTATCGATGGCAAATCAGGGGAAGGCCATAGCAAAATGGCCAAACTGAGCTGACAAAGATGTCAGGTGTAATTAGGGATGTCCAGAGTGGTGATAGTGGGGGTTTATATTGGTGAGTTGTACGGTATGGGATAAAGATTGAATGGAAATGAAAGCGAGAAAAAGAGTGATTGGAATGACGAGAAGAAATGAAAAGATGTCGGTAGGAGGAGGAGGGAATTATTGGTAATGATTGGTAGTTTTCAATCAGAGAGAAAACTGACTGCGAATGGAAAAAGATCGACTAATAGAAAGGTAGAAAGGGAAAGATTAAGTGATAAAGGAAGTCGGTTTTAGTCAGGGAAGGAAAGTAGCAGACGTGAAAGATTGGGTGGTATGTCATGAAAGTGTGGTAGAAAATTAATAGCATAAAATCGTGATTGATAAAAGGAGAGTATATATATATATATATAGATAAACACACACAATGGTCAATAAGTAAGAACACCCCAATAAATTTTCAAGTTGCATGAAAACGGATGTACTTATAATTAGACTATTATATATTCATATTTTTAGCTGCAGACTTTTAGTGCAGTAGAGTTTGGTAATAATAATATCTAATAATAATAATATGTTTTTATTGAATGAAGTTCAATGAGGAAAAAATTAAATTCTGATATATTCGATTTAGAAGAAAATAAACTTTTTATAAAAATAGGTGGTAGTATATATATATATATATATATATATATATATATTAGATATTATTCAATCCAGTTAATCTGGAGTAGAGAATAATTCCAAACGGGACCAATAAAATATTCAAAAGCAGAATATTAAATTTAGATAATCCTGGTAAAGAGCTCAATGTAAATAAAATCCACAGAGCAAATAATTTTCTCTTCATTTTTCAGAGTATTGACTTGCTTTTAACAGGATGGAAATAAATTTATCTTAATGTAACCGATTGTTGTCTTTTTTAAGAGAATATATATATATATATATATATATATATATATATATATATATATATATACACCCAAAATCTCTGCCACTGGCAGGGTGTGACACAAAGTGTTTAGTTTGTTAGAATTCTCATAGTTTTCGTTCTCCTTGACGGATTGCTTTACCAAGGCAAAAGAACCAATTCTACCCTCCTATTTACTCATAATTGATGGGTGAACCTATGGATTCAGGCATTTTCCTGTAGCATAAGCATGTAGTGAAATACTAACAGCTTCGTCCATCATTTGAATTTAGGTAAACGACTCCATTTCCTATGATAACAACCAATTACACTTATATATATATATGATGAACAAAAATGATAAGACAATTTGGAATATTTCTCTTACGTTATTTATTTTTGATACTATATAGAGGTATAAAAGAGTCAGTCACTGATATTTCTATTTTTCTTTCTTTTTTAACCCCCACCCTCTCTCTCTCTCTCTCTCTCTCTCTCTCTCTCACACACACACACACACACACACACACAATAAAAATGTGAAGTAAAATAAACAACTTCGTCCAAGATTTGAACTCAGGCCTCCAATTCCATTTCCTATGATGATAGCCATTACAGTATATATATATTTATATAATCTCATTCAGTCACTTTCATTTTTATCTTTTTCCATATAACTTTTCCTCTTTTTATCTTTCAATCAAATGAATAAAGAAAGAGTGAAAGATAAGAGACCAAAACTAGAGCAGTGGTTCACTAATTTTTGTGGCACAGTTCAATAGTATGCTGAATCTAACTCGAAAGTGTGCCAATTTTTTTCCAAATCGGCTAACATGTATTTTGAGCGTTGAACAGTGTCCAGTAATGGTATTGTGTCTATATGGATATTCCTATTTAAATGGAACAAAGCATTGGTGCACAGAGTAAGTTAAATATATTTCTTAATGAGCTATCATACAATAGAGTTTGTGAACCACTGGATAAGAGAATTGTGATGGGCAGGAAATAGAACCACGGTCAAAGAGGTGGACACGGATTGGATTGGAAGTGGAAGTGAGGGTCGCGAGGACCAACGCTTCTGTTATGCATTGATGGAAAAGTAAAAAGACAGTTAAACTTGAGGAATGTCCACTACAATCAAGTATATATCAATTTCAGCTATAAAAGCGGGAATAAATGAAGCCTGGTGTAACTGAATTGAAAACTGGCTTTCAATTTGTTTTGGGTAGATACAGGGTAAAGAAAGAAAGAAAGAAAGAAAGAAAGAAAGAAAGAAAGAGAGGAAGATGTTTAAAACTGACAAAAAAAATTAAAAGAAGATGAAAAACTAGGAAAGTGATGAAATGAATAAAGAAAATCAGGCCCCACCTCCACACAAAAAAAAGATGGTGAAAGAAATAAAGTAAAAAAAATTGAAAAAAAAGGAAAGAATGAGAGAAAATTAAAAAAGGAAAAAAAAAAAGAAAATTAGCACATCATGAATTTCTTGGACACCACTTAAAAGATATTATTAGATGGCACTTTGGTCATCTCGTAATCAAAATATAATTAAAAGAACCAATATAGTTCATCCACCCTGCTGGCTGGGGCTGTAGAATACGCCAATTGCACTTCTGCAAAGGGGTAGGACCCCACCCTACACACAAACCAACGTGTATCCTAGTTATGATACTAAACTGCATCTGATAGTGAGGTTTCCTTACTGAAGCGTTGAAGAATGTGAGTAACTCTTCATTGTCATTACTCCCAGGTCCACCTGATCTAGATAAGTAGTACCAGTGAAGGTGTCATCTATGGTCAAATCATTTACTATGGATTATTATTATTATCATTATTATCATTATTAGATATTGAAATCATGTAGCTGTATGCAAATTATTTAGATTGTATAGAAATACTTGATAAATAGAATTGCTAATATTAAGCAGCAATATTTGAAAGGATTCAACTGTGTACAAACAAGTAATTGATATTAAATAGATTCATAAATGTTAGATAGGAATACTTGAAACCATTTAACTGTGTGCAAACTAATGATTCATATTAAATAGAACTATTAGTTTTAGGAAGGAGTACTTGTAACCATTTAACTGTGTGCAAACAAATGATTCATATTAAATAGAACTATTAGTGTTAAGAAAGAATACTTGTAACCATTTAACTGTGTGCAAACAAATGATTCATATTAATAGAACTATTAGTTCTAGAAAGAAATACTTGAAACCATTTAACTGTGTATAACAAATAGTTCAGATTAAATAGAATTATTAGTGTTAGGAAGAAATACTTGAAACCATTTAACTGTGAGCAAACAAATGAGCTAAAGCAATTCGTTTCAAGATAAAGTTCCCAACAAAGTTTTCACTTACAAATCTCCACCATATATATATATATATATATATATATATATATATATATGTGTGTGTGTGTGTAATTTGGCATTTGATAACCGACAAGGTTTGATGTGTTATAAAACACCAATCAACCAACCAATATAATACATCAGAAAATGGTGCTCCAGAAAATCAAAAAATTAAGTCATTTTGATAGCACGAATTCCTTTAACTCTTACTCTCTCTCTCTCTCGCCATCAATCTCTATCGGCTGTCACTCTTCACCGGTCCTGTAGACTGCATCTAGAGCTCACGTTTGGTTTTGTTTGGTTTCTTTGTTTAATGGCATATCAACCTTTGAGGGTTATTTAATGCCAAAGCCATTCTCCTAGAAGAACAATAGTGGTACTATTTAACCCATAGCTGGGAGGATAAGGGGGTTCATCCCTTTCCTTAGGGTATTTGCCCGAAAGTGAACGTAATAGCGCGACTGGAGTACGAACTCGCTTACTACGATCCCGTAGTCCATCGCTTTAACCATTACACCACGAGGACACCCCCCACCAGAGCTGATGTATGTTAGTGTTTGCAGGTTAGCCGACACTGGTGTGTCCATGTGTAGAAGTCCACAGAATAACACGGCACATGAGTTTGTCCCTGACTCTCCAGAAAGCGTGTAGTATATCTTGTTTATCTTTATTAATTTGCTTCTAAACTATTCTATTGTGCATATTTACGACTCATCTGGTCTATATTTTGATGCCTTTGATTCACAAAGGATATATTCCTTTTCTTTACCAAAAAAAAAAAAAAAATGAAATCGGCATTGGCGTACAAGATACACACAACTGTTATAAATTTGATCCTCACTGGGTGCTATATAGTAGACTAAGCTAAGCCTCGTAAATATTACTGGGGAACTTCACTCTGAAACTATGATTACAAGTTATTGTAAAGAGTTACTTCTATAGAGAATGTGATCCTATCTGAGTGCTCATCAATTGTGGCCTTGTACCAGACCAAGTTAAGCGTATTAAATATCATTGGGGCACTTCAATATCTATTAAAATGATTAGTTTGGTATGGTTGGCTTTTATGGAATATCAATGAGTGTTGCTTATTTAATGCCAAATCCTCTTTATAAATATGATTAAATGAATATGATTTGGTTTGGTTGGCTTTTATGGCATATCAACCATTGTAGGTTTTTCAATGCAAAATCCTCCTAATACATATTTATCAAATATATGATTTGTGAACACATTTTGTAGATAACATTTTTAAATGAGCCTGAGCCCATTTTATTTGTACACTGTTAAATGGTTTCAAGAGTATTGCTATATAACAGTCACAATTTAACATCAGCTGTTTGTTTGCATACACAGTTTGTAGGTATTTTCATTTTTAAATGAGTTAAAAGTAATTTGTTCGCCCACTAGTATTGCTACTGTTTCTACAGTGAAATGGTTTCAATTATTGCTATCTAACACTAATAATTCTATTCGATATTGATCATTTGTTTGCTCATAGTGAAGTGGTTACAAGTATTGCTATTTAACTCTAAGTATTCTATTCAACAGGATTAGATCGTTTTCTTGTAAATCATTACTTCAATGAATATGGCCCTTTTAGCATAATTAACATTTGTGGCCTTGTACCAGACAAAGCTAAGCTGAGTAAATATCGATGGAATATTTCCATATCTAATGAAAAGTGATCAGAAAGCTTGTCTTGAAAATCATTGCTGTAATGAATATGGTCCTTTTAGGGTACTCAACACAAACGGCTTCAACACAAACGGCTTCAACACAAACGGCATCATCCGGGATTCTTTGAATTAGGGTTGCCGATTCCATTTTTTTACGACGAAAATTGTTACACCAACCATGCCTTTTGTAAATGATGTACTGCTCTTGAATAATGGTAAGCAAACTTGTCTGTGTAAAAAAACACTTACTACTCAAGGCAATTTGATTATCCCTGGGTGCATTGTAACAGACTAAGCCAAGCTTATTGTCTTGTCGGTTGGACAGTCTGCAAGGGGAGGTGAGACCCCACCAAAAAGAGGTGTTTGTACTGCGTCTAAGAGAGAGGGTCCAGTTCTGGAGATCTGAAAGAGTGGAATACCCCTTGATTGACATTACTCCTAGGTTCACTTAAACCTGCTGGTTCCTTTATGGGTCCCATCTATGAGTCAAGTAGACCCGTTTAAATATTGTTCGTATTGGATTGGACGGTAGCCAAAAAATCTCTGAAGAAACAACACAAAAGATGCAATGAGAATGTGCAATGAACTTGATTCCCTAAACATTAGGCATAAAATACCCACGACAGGTTGACATGCCATAAAAATTATTCATTCATAACCCAAACTTTGTAGATATCAATGTTGCATTTCAGTAAAAAGCAGTGATTAACAATCTAGTCTCTAATGAATTTGATTCAATTTGGTTACATAATAATAATAATCGCCTGGTGTCAGAAACAATATATACCAATAAAGAGGAGGCGCTTGTGGTGTCACAGTTATAATCATTGGAAATAGAGACCATGGCCGGGGTTCAAATCATGGATAAGGTCATTTGCATTTCACATAGCGTAAATACCCATAGGAAAGGTTTGAATACAGATGTGGGGAAGATAAAAGGGCAGATTGGGATTTTAACCTTTGTATGGCAAGCGGTCTAGGAGTAGGAAAACTCTGAATTCAAACTAATTGGAAACCCGGAGAACAGTGGGCTCCATCAGGCTCTTTCTGCCCAAGAAACACTACATGAGTAGCGCCCGCTATGACCAAACCATTATTGTATAGACGTGATGAAGGAAGAAACCACAACACTTGGCTATAAAAAATATAACTGTCTTTATTCTTTCTTGGGGTCAAAGCTTCTGTGGTGTGAGAGAGACAGACGGACGGGTGGAGACGAAGACAGACTGCTATACTGACCAATAATTTCTTTTCTCGACCATACCATGCTGTGTTATATTCAAGGCTCTACTTAGCTCTTCTTCTGCTTCTCGGCCGGAGGGTACTCAACCGGAGGCCAGCTGAAGGCTGCTGTGTGGGACGCTACTCCAGCGGGACGCCAAGCTGCTCGCTAGCGTTCCCTTGACTGACAGTATCTCTTCTGGCCGTAAGCTGAGACTCCCAGACCCATACTGCCTGTATCTTACGTGGGCATCTGTATATGTCATTTCGTAAAACCCACACAATTTCGTTCAGCCACGTGACTGCTTCTGCTAATTTTCACAGGTGCGTCCTATGCAGAGAATCTCTGATTGACACCTCGGTCAAGGGTCAATATGCAACACCATGTTACGGGACCTATAATGAAGATTCGAGTCGATATTAGTTAATTCGTTTCGCACTAATATCCTTGGGAAAGGAATAAATCCAGCAATTCCCCATCCAGTTATTGGTAAATAGTAGGGCAGACTATGCTCTTTTACCTTGGTATGCCAACTGGTCTATAGCAATGAAAACTATGAGTTAAAAACCCGTTAAACTCTGAATAAAAACTGACCTTGTGTCACACCCTTCCCGTGGTAGAAGGTTTGAGCGATTACATCTATATCAATAAAGTATACCGTCAGAAACTGTCTGAAGGTTAGATAGGTGCAAACAAGAGTACTAGTACAAAGTTTAGACCCATGAGAATAAGTTTATCTCTTTCAGTATATTAGTTGATATAATTCTTTGCAACTTAATAGACAAAAACACAATGGCTAGTCTGTAACTCGGCAAATGATTTGAAAAATCTATGATTGGGTCATAGAAGTGCAAATGGGTTCTGCGTAAATTTAACACCTGGGACGAGGGAGGATGATCAAACACAGAAAATTTTGCATTGACTGCTGACTCCATATAATAGTCATTTGCAGGAAGTCTAGACACGGCTCTGCATGGCGGCCTCTATTGATTTTTAATTCATCCAATCACATTTTAATTGCTGATTGTAATTCTTCTGGCTGAAGGACGCTTGGTGGAGTTTTTGTTTGTTAATTTTGTTTTGTGGCAGTTGAAATGCAGGGGGGGGGAGATGAAGTGGATGGAATTAAGTGGTTGAATAGTCTGAGAAAAAAAAATTGATTCGATTTTCATTTGACATGTATTGGGAATTAAGTTTCCTTTGGATTTAATCTGTTGAAACAAGTGAGCATTAAGAAGGAAAAAGAGACAAGGATGCAGGTGGGGAGACAAGACGAGAGAGAATATAAAGAAGCAGTTGAAAGATAGATAGAGATAGAGCGAGAGAGAGGTGATAAAGAAGTAAAAAGGGAAACAGAGAGAGAAAGGAAGTAAAAATAGAGAAGAGAGAGAGAGAGAGAGAGAGAGATGATAAAGAAGTAAAAGAAAAATACCGAGAGAAAATTTTCAAAAAATTAAAGAAACAAGAGAGAGAGAGAGAGAGAGAGAGACCGAGAAGAGAGAGAGAGAGACTGAGAAGAGAGAGAGAGAGAGAGAGATGATCAAGAAACCAAAGAACATAGAGAAAGACAGAAAAATAAAGAGTGAAAGAGAGAGAGAGAGATCACAAAGGGTTGGTTTGGTTTCTTTGTGTAATGGCATATCAACCTTCATGGGTTATATAGTACCAAAGTCATCCTTGTAAAAGTATTGTAGTGGTATTATCTAACCCATAGCTGCGGGAGTAAAGGGTTCATGCCTTTCCTGAGGCCATTAGTCCGAAATGGAACGTAATGGAGCTGCTGGTGTTCAAGCCCACTATGATGTCCCAGTCCAGCTCGTTAGCCACTACGCCACGAGGCATCCTCTTTGACAAGATGAAAACGTAAAAGAAAAATAGAAAGAGGAGGAAAGCCTAAATAAGGAGTAAAGAGAGAGAGAGAGAGAGGGAGAGAGAGAGAGACATGTTAAAGAAAGAAAGAAAGAAAGAATAAGGAATAAAAGAGAGAGAAACATGTTAAAGATGTAAAAGAAAGAAAGAAACAAACAAACTAACCAAAGAAAATAAGAGAGAGAAAGAAAGAGAGAGAGAGAAAGAGAGAAAGAGAGAGAGAAAGAGAGAAAGAGAGAGAATAAAGAAATGGGAGAAAAAGGTGGAAAATGCAAGAAGATATAAAAAACACAGAGTCGAGGAAAATTATTGAGGAGTAAATAGAGAGGGAGAGAGAGAGAAAACCTGATAAAGTCAAAGAAACACAGAGAGAGAGAGAGAGAGAGAGAGAGAGAGACTACGAATAATTAAGTAAAAAAAAAGACAAGAGAAAGCAAAGGTAGGATACATGTATTCACCCCTTCCACCGCCATGAACTGGATACAGCAGAAGATCAATTTTTTAAAGCTGAGTTTAACAGGTTTGAGTTGATAGTTTCCTTCTCCAAGGGCAGTCGCCATACCATGGTTAAAGAGCCCAGTCGGCTCTACTATTTCCCGATTGATATAGAAAGAATAGTTGCATACATACCTTTCCCAAAGGTATCAGCGCAATGTGAAATGTAAATAGTCTTCTTCCTCCGAACGCTTCAAGGTTAAGGTATTGAAGGAATAGAAATTGGAAGAGAGAGAAACAAAGAGAAAAAAAAACGAAGAAAGAAGTGAAAGAGAAGAAGTCGAAGAGAGAGAGAGAGAAAGGGAAATGACGGTAAAAGAAATGTTAGAAAATTGAAATGAAATGACTAAATAAGTGGAGAGTTTAAAATTCACTCAATAAAAAAAAACAATATAAACATTTTTTAAGTTACGTATTTTGTTAAAACTTGCGAAGAGTTTCAAGCGAAAGTTCTAGTAATGTGAAACTTTTAACTTTAGTTCTTTTCAGTTTGTCCATGTTAAGAAATCTAAGTAGGTATTTTTTATTTATTTATGCAGAAAACTGTTTATCATTTGTTGGAGGGGGAAAACCCCTTGGTGCAATGGCTAAGGTGCTTGACTGCAACAAAGTAGTAAACGAGTCCAAACTCCAGTTGTGTTATTACATTAACTTTCAGATTAATATCCTTGTGTGTGTGTGTGTGTGTGCATTGACCCGATGTAGATTAGGCACCACATGGATTGGTTTCCGAAGGTTGTCCAGAACTGTTTTCATACAAACGGTTTGAATTCAGTTTCCCTTCTCCAAGACTAGTCACCAAACTAACGTTTAAGACTCCAGTCAACTCTACTGTTTGCCTAAAGATGGAAAAAGAATAGTTGGATGCATACCATTTGTAAGGGTATTATCACTATGCGATATACAAACACCATCGACCAAGACTTGAACTCAGGACGCCAATTCCATTTACTATAACGATAATAAGTATACCATGAGTACCTCCACACTAATACTCTTGGGAAATGTGTAAACCTCCTTTTCTCCCGGTTGTGGGCTAAATAATATCACTACTTTTCTACATATATGGCTTTGGCATTAAATTACATACGGAGGTTGATATGCCATTAAAAGCGAAGAAATTTAGAAATCAAACCACTTGTTTGACACAAAAGTCACATGAAATTGAAGTCTCATCTATTTAGTTATCATTTTGACATTCTTGTTGATAAAATTTTTTTACATTAGTTGCTCTGTGGTGAGAGCTGCTGTAAGAGGTCAAATTTTGGGTCTGACATGATTCTGAAAATTCTTAGCCTACCACTTCTGGGTCATGTAGGAGAAAACAGAGTTCTACAGGAACAAACACTGCCTCCCTTTAAGGCATTCCCACAATCTAAAGCTTTTTCAAAAGTGTTGGTCATAAAATTGAATCTTAGGCTTTGTGGGAAAAGTAGAGAAGCATATATCACCTACATTGCTGATGACTCCTGGAACTATTATAAATGAGGTGATTTCGCTCTGTGTTTCAAGGGGTTAGCTATCTTCGAATCACTTTTTTTAGGGTTATAGGTACTCGAGTTCGTACTCCAGTCGCGCTATTACGTTCACTTTCGGGCAAATACCCTTGGAAAAGGTTTGAACACCCTTATCCTCCCAGCTATGGGTTAAATAGTACCACTACTGTTATTCTCGAAGAATGGCTTTGGCATTAAATAACTTAAAAAGAGTTGATATGCCATTAAAAAACAAACAAAAAAAGCAAACAAAGGGTTATAAGTAGGATTAATGCTTAATCAGGGTCAGAGTTATGTTACGGTTAGTGTTGGGGTTAGGGAATATGGTGGATCTTTTCATTTACTGTGTTTAAAAGTTGCCATGTTAATACACTAAATATATTTGAAAAAGAAATGAAATCCTTAAAATTGGGCTCAAGCTGCATAACACTATAATATATTATCATAGTTTTTCTTCTATTTATTAATATTTACGGATTACATCCTTTGCTTTGCAAATAGTACTTATAATGCCCGCTTGATGGCTTGACCCAAATATCGATGCGACTAAATCAAACTCTTTCACTCTGTTTGTTCCAGCCTCGATTACAAGAAGCATGAACGAATATGTGCGTCTCCTGACAGGGGATGAAAGCTTTTGCCCTAACAAACCTCGTGTCGTACAACGCACGGTACCCTACTTTGACGTAAGTCTTCACACAACTTTCAATCTGTTAAGGATTCTCAATGTTTACTAAATAACTCTTCAACTGTATGATAGGACTTTTATCAAAAATGTACTCGTTTATTAGTATTTCTTTTCACTTCTGTACTTATTCTGTTAAGTTTGCTCAGGCAATAAACATGTTGTCATAAATTCGTCATAAATTTTTTTGCACTGTTCAACACGAGAAAATGTTAAACTATAATACATTTCCTAAGCTTCAAGTGTCTGAATTGTGTTCCCCACCTTCAAATAATTATGGCGGTCATTTTTGCTTCACACATATGACAAATATACGAAGACAAACCTTCAAGTCGTCAATATCAAACCCCATTCGATTCAGTCTCCAAAATATACATAACTTTGCGTGTGTTTTTATATTTGTTTACATTTATATTGTATCGTGGTAAGGACAAGATACACAGTGAAATAGAGTGAATTATTTATTAACTCAAGTGGTACAGTCCGACTAGTAGTATAAGTCTCGCGCCGTTAGTGTTACGTCTGAAGTTCGTCTTATTACTGACCGACGTCCTTTCAGAGGTCTCTCACTCTCTCTCTCTTTCTGCTTCTGTTCCTTTTATACTTGAGTGATTCCGGAAGTCACGTGGTACGAGCCACTATGCAACAATTTATTCATACAAGTTTGATGGAAGACAATCTAGTTAGAGTGATCCTTTTTTCTTTTTTTTTTTCTTTTTTTTTTTTTTGCGGCGTAGAATATTTTTGTTCATTCATCTTGTTTACATAGAGAGAATATATGTCATAGATCCACTAGTTATAGTTATTGGCCAAACATTTGGAGTCTAATGTTATCAATAATCCTGGCCATTATGTAAATCAGAAAAGAACTATCAGGGACTCTTCAACTACTAGATAGGACTTTCTTACGATAATGTCCGCTTAGTATTTCATGTAATTCATGTAATATCCTTTCTTTTATGTTTTCTCAGGTAATAAATGTTTCATTGTTAATCCGTTGTGAATTATTTTATATCATATTTACCAACTCCTCCGCTCGGGCAGGATATGACACAAGATCAATTTTTAAGCGGAGTTTAACAGGTTTGAATTCAGTTTTCTTTCTCCTAGACTAGTTGCCTCACCAAGGCTGAAGAACCCAGTATGCCCAACTATTTACCCATAGCTGGAGGGAGAATAATTTGATTCATACCTTTCCTGTGCTATGTGAAATGCAATGAGTCTCGTAGAGGATTTGAACTCGTGTCGCCGTGTCCATTTCTTACGACGATAACCATTACACCACGAGCACCTCCATAAAATAGTTTATATTGTTTGGTACAAATAGATATTAAACAGTAATAAATTTCCTCTGCAACAAGTGTCCTATGTTCCTCATATTCAAATAATTGTAGCTTTGAGTTTTGATACTCAGATACGAAAAACCTTTCAAGTCTTCCATACCAAAGCCCACTCAATTCAATTCCCACAATCAAGTGAACAATGTTCTCAAAGAAATGTTGAAGAATATACCAACTGATATATAAGGCATAAAAAGAACTCCAATACTAACCTGAAATAATTCATGAAATAATGAAAATATCCCGTCTAAAATCTTGAGACATTATTTACACATTTTCATCTAATTATATAAGAGTTGGTACATTGTTATCAGTAAGTAATGAAAAATAGATTTAAGAAAGGAAACGTTTGTTACTAATTTTTTTTTTTAATTTCTAAAACAAGACGGCAAATAGCAAATGTTGATTGTTGATAATTTATTTAGGACTTTTGGAGAGAATTTTTTCTTATCAAATACGAAATGTCATTATCTACAATTCTCAAATGGTCTCTAATTTAGAAAATCCCCAAAGAAGAATTTTCCTTTGTCAATTTTTTTGTATCCCATTCTTTGAACCAATTTGTGCCTCAGAACCCAAAATGTTGATTGATAGCTGAAGGAAAAGCAATATTTAAGAATTGAGAGTGAAAGATAAAAAGTGAAAGAGAGAAAGCAAGAAAAAAAAAAAAGGAAAAAGAGAAAGAGACAAGAGACGGGAAAAAGACAGGAAAAGGTTTTGTTTTGTTTTGTTTTGTTTATTTGTCTAGCTCTTTGGAAAGGTCCACGTATTTTTTTCTGTTTTTGGTTACTTTTTTTGTTTACTAGTTGATTCGTTCTTTTCTTTTTATAAACTAAAACTTGATCTGGTCTTCTAACTACAATTGTTTGAAGTTTAAGTGAAAAAAAGAGACAAAAAGAAAGCGAAAGAGAGAGGGAGGGGGGTTGGTTGGCATGTCAGCTCTTCTTGGGTTATTTTATGCCGAAGTCAGTCTTTTTATTGAAATTATATAGTTTCAAGTAATTTCATAATGTAAATGTTAATAATTTTTCATTCTTTCTTTTTAAAGGTATATCAATCTTTGTGGACTATTCTAAGTAAAAGAATGGTTAGAGTGTTCGCCAATGGTCTGAGAGACCAGGGTTTAATCATACCAAAGACTCAAAAAATGGTACTTGATGCCTCCTTGTTTAACATAGCATTACAAGGTACTGATCAAGAGTAAGTGTAGCATTCCAGGGAAAGGAGGAGCACCCTTCCCTACACCTCGGTGGAGTAGCTATTTTAAATGATGCCTTCAGGTTACTCTCGACTACAGTCGGCGAACTTACTAACTACATAGTGGTAATATTTAACCCAAAACCCACCCCACAGCAACGGGTTGAATTATGTCACTGCAGTTCATCCGCAAAGAGGACTTTGGTTTTGAATAACCCATGAAGGTTGATATGCTATTCAACAAAGAAACCAAACCAAACCTTAACCCAGCGTATGCAATACCACAACTTGAGTTTGAACTCATTCACTAAAATGTTACAGTCCAACACGTGGTCTCTCTCTCTCCCCAAATAATAATAATAATAATAATAATAAGCATTATTTGTGTATGCACAGTTCCAAGTATTCCATCATAATCATCATCATCATCAAACGAGTTTATTTAACCAATAGATGGAACTCAGTCAGGTTCTACCACTCCAGGTTAGAATGAGCCTGAGAGTGATAGCATTACATCTTGACCTTTGACAGGCCGTTTGTGTGGATTTCTTAAACATAATATGCAACTGTGTCTTAAGGTAAACATGGGGCATCGGAAATATCACGTGCATTATACCGGATAGACATAGAAAATATATCATGACAAGAAGTTTTTCGATTTCAGCAACCAGTCAATTGGAGGCTGTCAGTCAGGGAGAGCAGTCAAGCCGAGTAGAAATGTCTCGTCAGTTTGGGCGCCAGCCCGCGGAGGCAGCAGCCCCTGGATTTAGAAGCAGGTTCTGTTTCCAAGCTCCCGTCAAAGAAGCACCAAGAAACAAGGCTCTGAATATTGTGTGGGTTAGGAAGATATGGTTTTAATCATAGCAGTCCTTCGTCTCTCTTTCTTTCTTACACGCAGCACACGACTTTTCGAATAAAGGAGTTTGTATTTTTATAAACAAGTGATATTGGCTTTCCTTCTGAGGGTATATAACAACAGGGCTGACTCCACATTCATCAGGATTCCAGAACTTGAGCTTTATCTTGAATTTGTGATTTATGGTGGGGGGTTATTCCTTGGCAGGAGATGTATTTTGCATATTCTTGGCCTTGCTCACTGGTCAGAAAAGATAGAGATAGAAATAGATTTTTACTCATAAACTCCAACAGCAAAAACAACGGCAAAAACTTAATTCTGAGTGAGAAAAAAAATAAGGCACTGTTGTTTCAATGTTTATGTTTATATATTGGCAATGTCCCGTAAAAAGAATGAAACACTTTCAATAGAAATTGTTGGAAAGCCTCCATGGTTCTATAATGGTGACAGTACATGTGGCATGTAGTTCTTGCAGCAGATGAATGAGAGAGTACTTCAGTCCTGAGAGTGAATTATGTCCGAAGAAACAAAGAAAAATCTTAAATAACAAGGAAGCAAATTCGAAATTCTTTTAGAAATATTTCCAAAAATGTCTGCTTAAAAAATATTCTATTCCTAAATAAATGTGTTCAAAAATGAATGATTTGGTTTCTTTGTTTTACGCCATATCACCCTTCGTTTGTTATTTAATGCCAAATCCATCCTCGTAGAACACCAGTGATGCTATTTAACCCGTGGTATCATGGTTATCGTCATAGGAAATGGACACGGTGACACGAGTTCAAATCTTTGACGAGACTGATTGCATTTCACATAGTTCTAATACCCTTAGGAAAGGTATGGATCCAATTATTCTCCCTCCAGCTATGGGTAAATAGTATGGCAGACTAGGCTCTTCAGCCTTGGTGAGGCAACTAGTCTAGGAGAAGGAAAACTCTAAATTCAAATCTGTTAAACTCTGCTCAAAAATTGACCTTGTGTCGTATCCTGCCCGAACGGAGAGGTTGGGTAAATAGGATTTAACCCATAAATGGGAAGGTTCATACATTTCCAAGTCAGAAAGTGAACTTGATAGTGTAACTGGAGCTTAAACTCATTTAATTTTATGCCACAGTCCAACACTTTATCCATTATGCAATGGGGAGTCCCCCCAACACCGTAAATGAATGAGTACCGAAACTCCAAATGAAATTAGATAAATAACGGATTTTTGGTAGAATTCATAATGCAAGGTGTAATTTCTCATTCTCTCAATTCTTCACCACCAGATTTATGTTTAGTGTCCTATCCAAAATTGTAAAATTCAAATGAAGACAAGGACTCAGCTGAGGAAGGTGAGCATTCCTGTAGCGCAGTTGTTAACGTATTGAACTCTGACATTGTTGTAAGTGAGTTCAAACTCCAGTTGCAAAATTACGTTCACCTTCGGACAAATACCCTTGGGAAAGTAATGAACCCCCTATCCCCTCCCAGCTATGGATTGAATAATAAAACTACCCATGATGGTTGGTATGCCATTAAACAAAGAAACTAAACAACGGAGGAATTTGTATGATTATGTAAAGCTCTCTAGATGTCTAGACTTTTTTCTCGATGAATCGACATTCATGATCAATACTTTTTGATCAGCAATCTTGATTCTTTGACAAATTTCTCTTTAGATATTTCATGTAAATGTCTTTTTATAGTGTAAGCAAATTCTCAATTATCAAATTCTCTGGGTTTTTTTTTTACCATCCTGTGGCACCAAAATTTTGCAAAACTTTTGAAACATCCTTGTAGTCAAATAAAAATCTTTACAAGTCAGAATGTTTTAATTAACACAGGGTGTATTTTTGTTGTTATTGTTGTTTTTAGAAAGTCCTTACGGGTTTCCTTTATTTTTGTGATGGTCACAAACCTTACAAATTACAGAGTAGGACAGACAGACTTTGCTCTACAACTCTAATTAGCGAAAAAATTTTTTAAAAATATCTCTTGAATAGTTCTAGTTGGTACTGATAGATTTGGTTTTGTTTTGTTTTATGGCATATCAACCATTATTAGTTATTTATTGCCAAATCTATTTTATACATATTAAAAGCTCTATTTCAAACAGTTCAGTTTAGCATAAGTACATTTTTTTACACACAGTTGCATGTCAAAACAGTTCTATGTCTAACAATTCAGTTAGGCGTAAGTACATAGTTTAGTTGTACTTGATCCATAGATAAGACCAAATCAGGTGCTAACACTCTGGACCAGAGTGGACCAGGTAGTAATGTCAATGAAGGGGTGCTCTGCATTCTCCAAAGCTCCAGAGAGCCTCACCATCAGAGGTTTAATGTCATATCCAGGACACTCGTAGGGGAGTCTTAACTCTCTGCAGAGATGCAGTTGGTGTATTCTGCAGCTCCATATGACTGGGACAGGTAGGTAATGAGTTAAAGTCAAATCTTTTTCGGAAGCAACTTTACTTGGTATTTGAGTTTGATACATGTGGATAATTCTTTTGAAATAGTGATTCAGTTTTAATTGTGCCTAAGAAGTAGCGATGATAATAGAGAATTAATCTTTAACTGTCAAGATTATTTGAAATCTAAATCTTATTAAAAATTTTCATTTGACCTTATTTATTCCATCTCAAATCAAAAGCGGCATTAAGAGATAAAACTTGTTTGTTCTTTGGAAACTTAATCAGATACACTGGATTAAGCTTAAATCGGTAATATATTTTCTAAGGAATATCTTTATTAACATGAAATTTTTATTCAATGATCTTATAAATCATTTAAGTTGAAACATATGTAGGTAAATCAATAAATCTGTTGCCAAATGAGGAAAAAATATGTCTTTTACACGAATATTTCTTTATTATTCCCTGTTGCATTTTGTCTGAATCTCTGATAAGAGGAATTATGATAATTCGCTGTTGAAATCAGACGTGTATCCTCGTCTTGATTGTTATTATAACAACATTTCAACTTATACCATCAGGGATTCCAACTCTGTTTGTGGAGTTTAGAATATTCTGACTATATCCCATGCAGAGGGGTAAGGATCCCCACCAAAAAAAGGTGTCCTGGATATGATACTAAACTGCATATGATGGTGAGGCTCCAGTTCTGGAGATCTGGACAGTGTTGAGTACTCTTTCAATGCCATTACTCACAGATCTGCATGGGATCAGAGTTGAAGTCTGACATATGGATCAAATAAATATGTTTGAAATTATTTGCATTTGATGGGAATGCTTGATGCTGTATAACTGTAAATTATTTGTATTGAGAATAGTTACGCAAAGATATAACTGTTTACTAGGGATTACTGCAAGTTATTTGAAACCATTTAACTGTTATTAAATAGAACTAATTTCTTAAAAACCAAATTTTTATCAGTATTTGATAGAAATACTTAAAACTCTAGATTTGTGTACAAATTTTTGTTTTTATTTTAATATCACATAAATGTAGACAAAAAACTCTTTAAGCAACAACTACACAAAAAATGTAAATACAGAAGTACAATAAATGCAATTCCGAAACCTCTAGGCATAAAATAACCCTAGATGAGATGACATGCCATTATAATCAATCAATTAATCAATGATCTGGCATTCTTCAGCAACTATATTCTGGAAGGTTCAAATTGAAATTTATTCAGTTATATGCTCCCCCATGGGGGTTGAGCTCTCTGGCGAAGGAATTGCCGGCCGCCGCTAGCGTAATGCAAAGCTCTTCGAAAGAATTGAGCACTCTGGTAGCCGATAGTGTATAAAAAAAATGTACACAAAGGCTGCTGCTGCTGTTTCTAAAAATAAAAATACCTTAAAATTCCCTTAGCCAACGTGGTCCGCTTGGTGGACGAGTGGTCGGAAACAGTCTAACGTAAAGTTGGACGGGTTTCGATCCCGGTTTCGAGCGTCCTGCGTGTCTAGCCACACTGAAGAGTCCTGATAGAACGAAACAGTTTGTCTATGGATGACTATATATATATATATTTATATATATATATATATATATATATATATATATATCATCATCATCATCAAGTTGTGCCGCCAGCACGGATATCCTTGACCCTCTCTCGCCACTTTTCCCTATCGTTCATCGCCTCCGGCAGGTCTTCTGGGTTACATCCTGTGTCCTCACATAGCTGCTGTATGTAAGTTCGGGCTGGTCGTCCTGCTTTTGCTTGGCCATATGTGGGGGTCCATAGTAGTACGTCACTTACGAGCTCGTCTTTGCTTCTCCAGCAGTGTCCGGCGTGTCTGGCTCGTCTGACCTGTATAGTTTTCGTGATGGGAGGCAGGTGGCCGTACAGTTGGCATCTTGTGGGGTGTTGTCGCCAGGACTTGTTATATATATATATATATATATATATATATATATATATATATATATATATATATATATATATATATCCTAACTTAATGAGCAAAGTCTATTTTTTGAGCAGAGTTTAACTGGTTTGAATTCAGTGTTTCCTTCTCCAAGATCAGTTGCCATATCAAGGTTAATTCTACAAGTAAACCATTGCTGGAAAGAGAATAGTTGGATGTATACTTTTCCCATGGGTATTGGTGCTCTGTGCAATACAAACAGCCTCATTGAGTGTTTGAACTTAGGTTAATCTGTCCATCTGCAACAAGAATAACCATTACACCATATACAGATGATGACTGCCTCTTCTTAATAGATGATAGCCATCTTTATTACCAAAATTATAACTCAAATTTACTGATTAACAACTAATTCAACTCATGAAAAATATATCAGATGCATAAAATGATAAGGTAATAAGACATCTGTACATTGTTGGATTAAAATGATACATGCTAGTACGAGACTTATGCCACTCACTGGGTGAACATTGCAACAGCCCAGGGACAAGGATTGAGTTGGGTTGGGTTGGGTTTTATGGCATATCAACCATTGTAGGTTATTTAATGCCAAATCCATTTTATGTAAATAATCTGTTCTATTTAAAACAATTCTGTTTAGCATAAGTACACAGTTTGTTGGTTGGTTGGGTTTTATGGCATATCAACCTTTGTAGGTTATTTAATGCCAAATCCATTTTTATGTAAATAATCTGTTCTATTTAAAACAATTCAGTTTAGCATAAGTACACAGTTTATTTGTCAAAAACATTTCCATTTCAAACTATTCAAGCAGTTATATGTAACAATTCAGTTAAGTGTAAATACAGTTTTAATGTCAAAAACATTTCCATTTCAAATAATTAAGTTAAGCATAAGCACGCAGTTTAAATGTAAGTACAGTTTAATTGTCAAAATCATTTCTATTTCAAGCTATTCAGTTTACTCAAACAATTCAGTTTAGCATAAGTATGCTGTTAGTTCTATTTAACCCATAGATAGGGCCCTATCAGGTGCTACCACTCTGGGCCAGAGTGGACCTGGGAGCGATGGCAATGATGGGGTACTCCACATTCCCCAAAGCTCCAGCACTGCTGGAACCTCACCATCAAATTGTTTAGTGTCATACTCAGGATACTCGTTAGGGGCGGGGTCTTACCCCTCTGCAGAGAAGCAGTCGGTGTATTCTACAGCCCCAGCCGACTGGGCAACCCAGGGACAAGCATAGCAAGATAACTGGTGATACATATATATATATATATATATATATATATATTTATTGTTTGATTTTTTACTTTCTATAACTCTGGTGGCATGAAAATGCAATTTGTAAATAAGAAATATATATATATATATATATATATATATATATATATATATATACATGGAAGTAAATAATGGAGTGTAACCCGATAATATATAAAGAAAAATTGATAAGGTAATCCAAGTAGAAGGAGTGAATTATTGAGAAGCAAAGTCGCCACTATAGCGTTTCGGTTCTAATGAACCATCGTCAGGACTATGAGGGGTAATATTAGTGATGTTAAATCAATGATGGATGTTTAAATGTGCAAAATAAAAATTTGTACAACAAGAAAAAGTTGGCTGTTTAATGAGTGAATCAGCAAGAGAGAAAGACAGAGAGAGAGGGGTGGAAGCGAGAGAGAGAAAGAAAGAAAGAGGGAGTGATAATCCTACTCTGAATTAGTCTGAGGATTAATAAACTTTGTGAAACTGACAGGCCTGCATATTAAAGGATAATTCAACTTTTCAACCACCATGGAATTTTTGTAGATTCAACTTGTTGGTAAATGAAACTGGAAAGCTTAATTATTATCAGAGTTCTGCACATTTAAAAATATTTGGATTTTAAAGCATGTGCATATTAGCCTATTGTCAAAACTGATAACAATAACTGTATCCTCTCATCTTTAATATACAAAGAATTTTAAAAAGTTACTCTGATTCATAAAGAAAAGCATGCATCATTCATGCAGATAATGACAAGAGAAACAATAAAGGTGAAAATGTTACCCCAAAAGAATAAATGAATAGCAATTTCTTAAGCTTAAAAAACACAGAATATTAACAATATTTAAAAATGCCTATAGAATATTGTAAATCCATGCATTCAAATGAGAAAAGAAATGAGGAGATACTAAGAGAAAAAGAAAAACAAAAACAAAAGGCATTATTTGTAAATAAAGAAAAAAAAAACATTTGAAAAAATAAAATAACCAAAAAAGATTTCCAGAGCTTTCATTTCATTTATTTATTTTTTAACTGCCAAAGTGATAATTTTTTTTTTTTTGTGGGGTCGGGGGTGTTGTTGAATTTTGACTGATAAAGAGTTTCTATCCTCGTGAAAAACTCATTGTATGTGTAACTGGTTTAAACTAGATAATATAAACATTTTCAAGATTTAAAATTCACTTCTTTTCTTACACAAAATAAAATAAACCAATAAATATCGTCAATCAATATGGCGTCTACCAGTTTCACAAGATCTTGGAACTGCTGCTCAAATTCAGCAAAATTGAATGGATGATCAGCATTTGCCTATACTGCAAATCTCCCCTCTTCACAACACTGATGTTTGTCTAAAGGAATGTCAAGATGCTATACAACTTGGCATCAGTGCTGCTCCAAGACTAACCAGAATGAGGTTGAATGCAACATTTGATTGGCTTCAGGACTCCATCTCCTGATTTTTGACACTGCCCTACAAGAAATTACCCTTCTATGTTGATTGTGTGATTAAAATTAGAGTTTTCCGACTCCTAAGCTGGTTGAATTTACCAGAGCTAAAAAGTTCAGTGCACCCTACTATTTATCCCGAGCTGAGGTGGGAGAAGAAATAGGTTCCTCTTTTTTCCCCACAGGTAAACAGCCAAGTCCAAAATTTGATTTTGGCACTCTGTGTTCATTTTTGGCAATGTTAACTATTGTGTTTGAGTTTTTGTCATCATCTTTGTTCCACTTTTGACTGTCTTCCTGACCCCTCCTCCTTTGCATCAGTGCCCATCTCCAGGTCTGTGATGCTCTGATTAACTACTATCCTGCCTTCTGTGTATGTTCCCTTTGTTCTAATTTGCAATTATTGTTACATTCAAATTTTATCAGCCAATGACAACCTATGACATAATCCACAAGCAACATCCAATTATTTCTGTACTGTAAAAATACAATCAGGACTAACTTTTAATGTTAATTGTCAAAACGAGGGTCCTGAATATAACATTAAACAATCTGATGGTGAGGTTCTAGCCTTTGAGATTTGGAAAATGTGGAATATCCCTTCATTTCTATTTCTCACTGGTCTACTTTGACCAGAGTGGTAGCACTTGATAGGCTCCTATCTAAGGGTCAAATAGAACAAAGTGTGCAAACAAATGACTGATGTTAAATTGTGAATGTTATATAGCAATACTTGAAACCATTCAACTGTGAGCAAAATAGAACTCAAGATCATTTAAGAATGTTATCTAGAAAATGTATTTACAAATCATATATATATTTAATATATATGATTAACAGGATCTGACATATGACCTACAATGGTTGATATGCCAGAAACTCCAACCAAAGGAAATCATATATATTTAATATATTTGTATACATAGGATTTGGCATTAAAGAACCTAAAATAATTGATATTGCTATAAAACCCAATCCAACCAAACCAAACCAAACCAATTTTCAAAAATCACCAATTTTATAATAAATAACATTTTGTCATTACAATTATTATCATAGGAAATAGATTCAGTGAACTGAGTTCAAATCCTGAACAACACTGTTTTACTCGACACTAATATCCTTAGGAAAGACAAGAATCTACATTTTCTCGCCTGCTGCTAATAGGAAAACTGAACTCTTTAGATTAATCATGACAATGAGATTATGTATTTACCCAACCATTCTGCCACGGGCAGGATGTGACATAAGGACATGTTTTTTAAACAAAGTAAATCTGGTTTGAATTCTCCTCCACTAGTTGCCTGACCAAGACTAAAGAACCCAGTCAGCCCTCTTATTTATCCATAGCTGGGGAAAGAACAGATGAAGTCATACTTTTCTGAAAGGTACTAGCATGAAATAGTCACTAGTTCAAGAGAAGGTAAACTCTAGAATCAAACCAGTTATATTTCTCTTAAAAATTGGTTATATACTGGTCATAGCATAACCATAATTTTTGCCTGGTGCCAAACTAAGCAAGCCTTGTGACTTTGTAATCTAAAACTCTGAAAATTTCATTGAAGTTATTATGAAACAATGGCAATGAAAACTATTTTTCCAAAAGTGTGCGTGTAAAAATTCACTTAAATTGTTATATTTTGACCTTCGACCCGGCCCAAAATGCCATTCAAGTTGATGCACCGGAAGGAAGTAACACATTCCAATGGCAGTTAGGAGAGGAAATCGCGTGGGCAGAAATTGGCTAACAAAATGGGACAAGCTAAAAAATCGCATGATACCCTCATAGACTGACGCACCGGAAGAGAGTGACTTCTGAACTGCATGACAATTATTTCTGCTTAATGACGATTAAACATGCGATTTCAAAGATCGAGTGGGCGATCGAGTGGACGTTGAACTATTATATAACTCAGTTGAGTTGGAGTTCCAATACAGTTGAGTTCGAGTTCCAGGTGGAGTAGACAAGGTGTGGTAGGGAAAGCCACACCCGACCGAGGGGGCCCTTCGGAACCCCGATGGAGTTTGGAGACCAGAGAAGTTGCTGATAAGATGCAGTAAAGAAAGCCAGCACCCAGCAGAGTGGACCCCAGGGCCTCTGGTTGAGCCTCAGGAGAATGAGAAACACACCACGTTGATGGCCATAAAAGTAGGGGTCAAAATATTACAGTTATGTTCGGTCTCCGGCTCCCTCTCACACGCAAACCCTGAATAACCCTTTCGAACCCTTGCAATAAAGTGAGAGGTACATATTTTTCTAAAGAAGTCTTCTTGCGTCTTTATCATTGCGTCTGTTTATTTATTGTGTTGTAATGATGCCGCATGTGTAGATGACGATATAACAAAATCATATCTATCTGGATGCCTATCACTATATTTATCTACTGATTTACTTATTCCGTTTACTCATCTTAAAGGGTTCTTCCATTACATTTTATTTCAATTTCTATTTTTAATCCAATAATATCAATTTGATTATTTTTACTTAGAAACTTACAACCAATAACATCTGTTTATTTATCTCCTCTTAGAAAAGTTATTCCTCACAAAAAGTGATCAAAGGATGAAATCTCACCTCATTCTTATAAGATCATAAATACCAAACTTTATTACAGGGATAAAATTTTTTTGTCCTATTGAAAAAAAAACTACCTGGACATGGATTTAATTTGTTCTTAGGGGTTCTTTTATAGTGCAATTTGTGCCCATTGCACTGGTTTTTTAACCAGACCGTCTGACATTTGTGCCGGATGGAGCTCAAGATCAATGAAAGATTCGAGGGCAAATGGCACCAGCTTTGGCCATGCTGCCTTCTGGTGGGTGAAGAATCATTGACAGCACAGCATAGCACTAAATCTCCAGGTCTATTTCAAGCTATGAGCAGGCATATGTGCCCAAATCACATTGCACTTAGTGAGTCCAAGTCCAAGCAGGGTCATTTGGCTTACATTACATCAATTGAGCCCATAATCAACTTAGTCCAACAGGGCATGAGTCTCAGCTCGTGCCCAATCACCCCCTTCTCTAAAACCCAAACTATAAAAAAGACCTTGCATCAAATACTGTCTGGGAGGAGGTAGTGATAAATATCACCGTTTCCTTTTGTTCTTATAATTAAATGAGCATTGCTTAGTCTGGTACACAGACCTCAGACTGCTTACCATACTTCTATGTTCCTTCTAAGTACTGAACAGGCATATTGATGCTTAAATTCCTTGATCATGCTAGAACTAATGCTTTCAGTACAACTTGATTGTAAGTCGAGCTTTTTTCTTGATCTTTCTATGAAATGCATAAATATTAAAGTAACACCGAAAGCACTGTATATATATCAAGATGGTTACCACTGAATAATATGACTGTTCTTTAAAGACCTGAGGATTTTACTAACATTTACTGTATGCATCTTTACAATCAGAGAATCATCTTATCAGAGCATGAGCTCATTAATCCACAAAATTAGCATTGTATCTTGTATATTCATATGACTTCAGATTTCAGATTCAACAATTCTGCTGCTGTCATAGTCATTTTCGGTAAGAAGATTACTTATCCAAACCTGTATATCTATGCATTCATAAATATTTCTCAATCTGTCTATTTCAGTATATGGATTGATTGGTTGATTATTTAGATTCGTTGACAATGAATCAAAAGAGAAAAAACATAGTCTGTTTTTAATTGGAGTACAGCAGGTTTGAATTCATAATCTCACTTCTCCAAGATTGGTTGTTTTACTTAGGCTAAAAATCCCACTCTTCCCTGTTTTAACCCGTAGATGAATTGGGAAGGAAATATGGATTCGTGCCTTCTAAGAGCAATAGCACAAAACTTCATACCTGCATGTCAGTCATTAGAATTGAAAATTTTTATCATTTAATCATTGTCATCCAGATGTGAAAATGAAAATTGATGCAACTGTCTGTATATTTATATGTACAGTTATCTTCCTTATCTCTTTTTTTGATAATAACTCATTTGTATTTTAAAGATACCCATATATATATATATATATATATATTGTCTTCCACAGATAGACTGTTTCATTGTATTACAACTCTTCAGTGTGGCTAGACACACAAGGCACCCCAAACCAGGATCGAAACCCACCTAACTTTACATCAGGCTGATGATATACTCCTCTGCTAACGGATACCTAAGTGCTCAATTCATTAGAAGAGCTTTGCATTTTATGAGTGGCAACCATTATGTTCCTTTGCCAGAGTGCTCAACCCCCTGGAGGGGAGAATATATATTGTCATCCACAAACAAACTGTTTTGTTGTATTACAACTCTTCAGTGTAGTTAGACACATGAGATACTTCAAGCCAGGATTGAAACCTGCCAAATGTTATGTCAGGTGTCATCCATAGATTGACTTATTTTTCTTTTGTTTACCTCTGCTTAATGTCTACCAGAAGGCTCAATTCATCTGAAGAGCTTTGCATTACATAAGTGGCAACCAGTGCTCAACCCCCACAGGGGGGTCATATTTCAGCTGGGCCCTCCATATAATGAAATGACGATCTGAAGAATTTGGTTTCCTCATATGAAGTGACCAGCTGAAATAAATTTATAAAAGCCAAATGACAGTTGAATTTTTTTCTCCAATTTATATGAATTTACTCTAGGAAATTTATAAATTTATATATTAATTATCAGGCATTGAGCACTTCTGGAGATTTGTAAGAATCCTCTTATATATGAATCTCAAAATGAATCATTCCCAACTCATCTTCACTGGACATATATATATATATATATATATATATATATATATATATATATATATATACATAAAGATTGTATGAAACGCATGAAACTTAAGTAATGAAACTAGTGTCCATAATTCTACTATTTATGGTTTCATACCTGCTCTGCTGCAATAGCATTGAGCACTCTTTCCAAGCAAAAAACTTATTTGAAGTTCTTTAATTATTATATTTGTTGGGCCTCTTATCTTCAAGGAAATTCAAAATCTGATTAGTATTGCCTGAGAAAACTTATGGTGCACCATTGCTATGCTATCAACTCATTCAAAATGTTTGCTTGGTCCTACAAAAGTGTTTACTGCTAAGCAAATGTAAGTAGCCAAGTAATAGTATTTGTCACATGCTCCACAAAACGAGTGTGTGTGGTACAAGAACTTTTTAAGGTGGGTCTGGGTGTGGGACCATAACGCGGACATGCCCAGCATTCCCAAAAATGCCTTGGGCCCTATCAGCATTTCCCTAAAAAGGGGCACCTCAGGTGCCAGGCAATAAACCTAGCCCCTCTGAGGAGGGTTTGAGCCTAAGCGGACAGCCTCCTGAGGCTCAAGAAGTAAGTCAATCTCAGCCAAGTGAGACAAATGCTAGGCCTCCTGGGCATCCATGCCAGGCAGCCTCAACCGAATAACATCTCCACCAGGCACCACACTCAACCAGATCTGTGCTGTCATCACCATGACTGAACGAAGTGTAAGTAACACTAGTACGACGAGTGACAGGTCATTAACTTTACTGTTGTCCACTAAAAGGTAATACACAACTGGAGATCTACCATGATATATATATATATATATATATATATATATATATATATTGTTTAGATGGGTTTTATAAAAGACTTCTAAACTTTATTTTATTATAATCTTATTTTGTTTTTTCTTTAATTTTCTTGTTTGTTTTGTTGTGTCAGAGTTCAATTAATATAAATATATATATGTGTGTATGTGTGTGTGTGTGTGTCTTTGAGAGAGAGAAAAAGAAAAAGGAATTGACAAAGAGAGAGTGTTAACATAGATCATTAGAGAACAAGAGAGAGAGGGGGGGTTGATAGTATTGATAGTTAAAGAGAGTGTATAGGTGGTTTCTTAATGCTTAATGGCATACCAACCTTTGTGGGTTATCTAATGCCAAAGCCATCTTTGAAGATCTGTAGTGTTACTATTTAATCCGTGGCTAGCAGAGGGATAAAGAGGTTCATACCCTTTCCAAAATAAATAGTCTGAAAGTAAACAAAATTGCACAACTGAAATTTGAACCCACTTACTGAAATGTTGTCGTCCAGCACTTCAGCCATAATGCCACTGTGATTCCTCCCAGAGAGTGTTGAATAGAGATAAATACAGAGTGAGATCATAGAATAATTAGATACAGAGAAAGAGATATAGTGAGTGTGTTTGTGAGAGAGAGAGAGAGAGAGAGAGCTTTTAGGTGTCTGTGGAATAGAAAAGAGAGAGAGTGGGATAGGTAAAGAGAGTGAATAGAGATAGATTGATAAATAGATGCTGAGAGAGAGTGTTTGTAGAATAGACAGCAAAAAAGTATGAGAGAGAGAGAGAGAGAGAGAGAGAGAGAGAGAGAGAGAGAGTGTGTGTGTGTGTGTGTGTGTGTGTGTGTGTGTGTGTGTGTGTGTGTGTGTGTGTGTGTGCAAAAGAGTTAAAGAAGATAACTACGCATACAAATATGCATACAGACGCAGCAATTTTCATTTTGTGAAGGATATGAGTGTTTGTGCATCCTTCAAACTTTTTGGTGTATATGTGCAAATTTCTTCTATCAAATAATCAGCAGAATTTCTGTAGAGAAGAAATTACTGTTTCAAGAGAATAGAAGCATCAGCAGAGATAATGGCACCAAATCAACTTTGGTGCGAGTAAGATCATCAAGAAGAAAGGAATTGAAACACTTCGTCATTAAATGAAGTTTTCTGATTATATCCTCCAGACAAAAATTCAAGCACAAAAAAAAGAAAAAAAAAAAAAAGAATTCGATCACTAAAAAGAAAAAAAAAAAAAGGAAAAGGAAAAATGCATGTGTGAAAAAGTCTGTAACATTTTTTTCTCATTACTTTTAAACGCATTAGAAGAATAACAAAATCAGCAACTATACAAAAATATATACAAAAATAAAACAATGAATCTACGTAAGAAAAAAAAAACAGAAGATCGAAAGAAAAGATTCTAATACACTCCAAATAATATACTGATGAAAAATAAAACTGCAACACCCCGTATATGTGTTTCAATTTACTGAAGATTAAATGTACAGGCAATATAACTGGATTACAGCAAATGATCATATATACAGATCAATGTGTGCATAGGTTACAAAATAAGGGGTGTATCTATGGTACTGAGATATTGTGCACAAACTATCACAAGCCAAACTCAGTTTTGTCATTTACTATACAGCAATTTAATTTTCTGTCCATATATTTGTTTCTTTGTTTTTCTACTTAGAATTCTGTTAGGATGAAGGTGTAATATCTGTTCTCCTTGTCTTGTATCAAAATATCCCTTTACAGGATTTCCACTCAAGATTTGACTTATTTTTTTAATAGACGTTGAGATTAAAGTGATAACATTGCAATAAAAAGCAATATACTTTTTAATGAAGTTAATCAAATCTAAATACTTCTTTTATCATTTAATGATAAAATGGAATAGTTTTCAGTCAACCAACCTCTTCATATATGAATTGAGGTCTCGGTAGCCATTAAACCAATGTATGTGAACAATAGTAATTGTGATTCATAACCGTTTAAAATTTACTTCGATGCTACTAGCTCATCGTGGCTGAAGGGTTAGAAGCTTGGATTGGCGTTTGAGTCAACCAGGTTTTGATCCCAGCTACGGGAAGCTAATATGTTTAGCCACACTGATGAGTTCTGATAGAACAAAACAGATCTGTCTGTGGATGACTATATATATATATATATATATCTGAGAAATACACATATATATATCATCCAAGTCAGCTAGAATACACTTATTGTTTCTCTGCAGCGGGGTAAAACATCAGACCCCTACAAGTGTCCTGGATATGACATTAAACAATCTGATGGTGAGGCTCAAGTAATGCAGAACTTTTGGGAAAGGCAGAGTACCTCTTCACTGCCATCTCTCCCAGGTCCACTGTGACCTGGAGTGGTAGTATCTGAAAGGGTCCTATTTAAGCTCAAGTTAAACTGTTTGACATATAGACTGGGTGCAAACAAATGACTGATGCTAAATTGAAGGGTTTGAAAGAGAACTGTTTGATCATTCAACTATTTGAATTGCTTGTGATACATAGCAATACTTGGAACCATTTGACTTTTATGACTTATGATTACAAATCATATATATCTAATATATAGGTATAAAGAGGATTTGGCATTTAATAATCTACAATAGTTGATATGCCATCAAACCAAACCACACACACACACACACACACACACACACACACACACACACATATATGTATATATATATATATATATATATATATATAAGTTGGCAGACCATAGTTGAGGGCAACCTGAATGTTCCCTTTTCAAAGGAAAACTATATCAATATATCTATATATATATATATGCTCATTATATGAAAACTTAAATAAATATGCATGCACAAACATACACACACACAAACACACAGATATATATATATATATATATATATATATATATATATATATCTTTAAAGAAAAAAACCAAAGACCGGTTACACAAACATAGGTATGGACTTTTACCCCCATTTAGATTTACACAGACCCATATCTACATATATACAAACTTACATATGCATATATCAACAGACATATATACAAATTTGCATATCCATACACAAATATATAAGTACTTGTTTAATATGATGGGAAACTGAATCATTGTATTTCTATTGATAACTTCTACACTTTTAAATCTTACCCTTAAGATTTAGTTTATCAAACTAAAAAAGGTTTCCTGGAATTGGTCTTGGAACAATGGGAAGTGCTTCACTGGCACAAACTTGTGTTTCCCTAAAACATTTGATTAAAAAAGTAATGAAACTGGCTTCATAATCTTTTTCAAATTAACACTGACTCGTTGAGAGGAAGTTTGTCAACACTGATGTCGAGATGTCTTGTCATTATCCTCTTATTCTATTACCAATCATCATAAGTTGATCAACTATGTACACACCTTCATTTAAATATTTAAAAAAATAGCTCAGTAGAATACTCTGACTACACCACAAATAGTGACCAGGATATGAAACTAAATTATATAATGGTGTGGCCCAGTCCTGAAGCTTTGGAGAAAGAGGTGTACCCCTTCCTTGCCATTACCCTCATATCTACTCTGACCAGGATTCATAGTTTGCTGTGGTAGATTTCTAATTGTTTCTCCAATATAATATCTTTGGGTAGTTTTGGCAGCAAATTCTGTAGAAATCTACCAAAGCAAATCAAGAAACAAAAGGGACTTTAAATCAGGCAGTTTTTCCAATGCTTTAGTTATTCATAACCTTTCCACGTACCAAAAATTTGACTCACTACATTCAAATATCATTACATTCATTTATGATAAAAACAAACATAGAATCATAGAATCTTCTGCTATTTCACATTATAACACTTTAGAACAAAAGCCAGGATTTAATAGAATTTCTTCTTACTTAGTCAATGTTATGTTGAAGAGTTTCAACTTATACTAACAATGATAATTAAATAGACATTTCTATCTGCCTCCAACCTGACTCTATCTGTCTACAATATTTCCCCTTTTCTTCTCACTTTCCCCTTTCTTTCTTTCTTTCTTTCTTTCTTTCTTTCTCCTCCTATGCAAACCAACTTTTTATAGATGCTATATTTCTCCTTAACTTGTTTAAAAATCTATGTTCATGAAGTAATCTTTTTTCAAATATTTTTCTGTATCCATTCAAACCACTCTTTTAAATTCATAATTCCCACCCTGAAGATTACCTAAAACACTTTCTACCTGAAATTTTTGTAATTTCATATCTTGAATATCTTGTCGAAAAGCGTCAATAGAACTAAATTAATATTTAGTAATAAATTTTTTCTCCTCCATTTATATGTTTTTTTCTTTCTCTTTTCTTTATACAACATATCTGTCTGATTAAACCTCATACCTTACTCAAATACATATATATATATATATATATATACACACACTGGTATAAACAGGATTTGGCCTTAAATAGCCCACAAGATTTAATATGCCTTAAAACAATGAAACCAAACGAAAACTAACGAAAAAAAATTTAAAGTTTCAATCTTGAAACTTTTTAATTACATTTCCTATACTTATATAACCCTTGAAATATTATGTACCATTACACGAAGTCACACACTTTTATGGATATAATCTACAGACAAATTCATTAACTGATTGATTGACTCATTTTAATGGCTCATCAAGCTATTTAGGGTTATTTTATGCCTAGAGGTTAGGGAATTACATTCATTGTATATCTATAATTACATTTTTTGCTGTCGTTTCTTAAGAGTTTTTTTTTTCGAACAAGATCCAATAGATCATGACTGATTTTTAAGCAGATCTATTTGATCCCAAATAGGACTGTTTTTGGTACTACGACCTTAGGTCATAATGCACCCTGGAGTAATAGCGATGAAGATATAATACAAGAGTCACAATAGTAATAAAATCAGCACAACACTCTAGTCAAATGATAGAGTTCAATCATTTTTTTATTGACAAATTACAATGGCAAAACTTGTACTTTCATTTTCCTAGTACTTCCTAGAACTAGTACTTCCAGTTTCTTAAAATTCAAGAACAAAATTACTGCATCAGGCAAAGCCCTGATTATTAAATAGCAAGTTGTGAAGAACGCCTCTGTTAAGAGAAGAGGTCAATGTACCAGTAGATTGTGCCTTGAGAAAAATTATGCATATTGCTATACTTAGATGTAGTAAATTCTTAAATAAAAAAGAAATCAAAGCTGGTCTCAATTGCAGACACCATAATATATTTCTGTTGTACCATCATCAGAAAATAATTTTGAAAGTCTAGCAACTCTCAACTTTGTATCCTTCAGAAAATCATATCAATAAGCATGTTAAACTCAGAGTAATGGAACAAAAATACTGTGAGGCTTTTAAACTTTTAAGTTTTAAACCTGCTCTGTTTTAGAGGAGCCTAGAGGATTCTAAAAATATTTTTCATTCCAAACTGCATATATACTATCTTCATTATATATATATATATATATATATATATATATATATATATATATATATATGTATGTATATATGTATATATATATATATATATATATATGTATATATATATAATTATTTATATATATATTTATACTTATACATGTATACTTTTTTTACATAAAGACAAAAAAAAATTCACTTTCTTGTTATCATTATGAATTTATTTCAGGCTCTTACAAATTTTTAAGCTTAAAGTTTAACTTATAAGCTTCACAAAAACCATCTTTGGATGAAATATTTAAAATTATAATTAGATGTTACTATATTGCTTCTGCCAAGAATGGAATTTGAAAAAAATTCTTTATTTTTATTTTTTCAAATTAAAATGATCTATTTTATTTATTTGTTAAACAAGAAAAAATTAATAAAAGTTTGAGATATATTTATTATTTTTCATATATATATATATATATATATATATATATATATAAATGCTAAAACAGAAATAACAGCTGTGCTGCAAAAGAAAAAATGTTCATTTTGTACATTGCCAGTGCAAATGCACACAAGAAAAAACAAAAAACAGAATACATTTCTCTTAGGTAAACCATTCCTTTTTTGTTAGATTGCCTGTGTCAGGTTCAGATTGGTTAATTATGTAGAAAAATCGAGTATTAAAAAAGAATCCTCCAACCAAAGCCCCACCAAAAACACATCAAAAATTCCAAAAAGGAACCCTTCCACCAAAAGGGAAAAAAAAATTATAGCAATTCGACCAGTCTGGTTATATGTATATGGCCAAGCATGTGATTCTCTAATATAGAATTTTTATTCAGTTTTTATTTTCATGTTATTCATTTGACTGATTGCATTATTTCAGTGATTTGTGTAATAGATAATAAAAAAAATCTCCCCTCAAAAAAGCCTTTTCTTCAACAAAGAAACAAATCCCCCCTCAAAAAAAGCATTTTCCTCTACAAAGAAAAAATCACCCTTCAATAAAAGCATTTTCCTCTACAAAGAAAAAATCACCCCTCAAAAAAAAGCATTTTCCTCTACAAAGAAAAAATCACCCCCCAAAAAAAGCATTTTCCTCTACAAAGAAAAAATCACCCCCGCAAAAAAGCATTTTCCTCTACAAAGAAAAAATCACCCCTCAAAAAAAGCATTTTCCTCTACAAAGAAAAAAATCACCCCTCAAAAAAAGCACTTTTCTCTGGAAAGAAAAAAATGCATTTTTACTTTTGGTTGTGCATCTAAATTATTTGTGCATTTCTTTGAGTATGAATACTTAGAGAGAAAGTTATATCCATCTTTATGCATATAAATGAAGTTAGCAGGAAATCGTTTTTCTAATAGATACAGAAATATTTGTCTGACATATATACATACATGCATAAAGACATACATGTGTATTTATATATACTTAGGTTGCTGTAGAAACACCTCCCAAATTTTATTGTCACCTCTGTGGTGCAAGTGAACTTAGTCAAGTGGCAATAGGAGTTTCATTTAGCTAATCTCTTAAACATTTTCTTATAGTTATGATTTGTTATAATCATGATTTTGACCAACCTTGTTGTTTCAGGCTGGCAAAGATACCAAAAAAGCTGTTATTAAAAAAAATATTTCTCTCTTGTTTTAATAAAGGGCTACTGTTTTGAGTGGTTTTCTCTTAATTGATGAACTTGTTCTGAAATTCTCAACCCATAGCAATATCAACTTTCTATCTTAAACAGCATCATTTTAATGTCACAAGAAATATGCATGAAAAGCTCTCTGTGTAACCAATACAGATTCACCACTCTTAGAAAACATTTCAATAGCACACACACATGGCGTGCACCAGTTTATAAATAAATAAATATATATATATATATATATATATATATATATATATATATATATATATATATATATATATATACAATTAGAAATCAATAGCTATATTTATCTTGGTACATGTCTATATAAGTTAGTTAGCAGAAGATAATTTTTCTAAAATATGCAGAAATATTTTTTTGACAGCAGAATGCAATCAAAAGAAACTTTTTTTGATTTTATTTTTTATTCAATAATTTAAACTCAGTTCATTTTTCTTTTCTTTTTTTCTTTTTTGTTCTAACAATTTTTTTTCCATAGAAATATTTTTCTTAAAATTTCTTCACAATAACAAAAGTCTGTACTTCTACAAAAACTTAAAATTTTTCAAAGAAAATTGCAGCTTAGTTAGAGACAGTCCTTAGGCAATGTTTCTTAAGTTCATTTTATTTGTAATTTTTGATGAAGTGATGTTAAAATGCAAGAAAATAATATTATTTCATGGCAACTTGAATTTTATTTCAAAGAGTAAATATATGATAAAGTCAGCAAAATTTTTTTAAAAACTTGTATGTGTGTATGGATGCAAGAATTATTCAACTGATACCATTTTTATTTCTGTTTGAATCCTAATCACAATGAAAACAATATTAGACAAGCTCACTTTAAATTAAATAATGAAAGGTGGATTGAATTTGATTGCATACCAAACTGTCCAGGGTTATTTCATGTCTTGATGTTAGGAAACTGCATTCATTGTACATCCATATTTACATTTTTGGTGAGAGTTTTTTACACTTGATCCTTTTGAATATGAATAATTTTTAAATAGATCTATTTGACTCATAGATGGGACTAATTGCACAACTAGTCAGAGTGGATCTGGGAGTAATGGTAATGAAAGGGTACACCATACTCCTCAGTTATCCTGAACTGGAGCCTCACCACCAGTTGCAGTTTTGTGACATATCCAGAACACTGAATGTGAAAAGAAGCTTTTGTATGTATGTATATATATATATATATATATATATATATATATATATATATACACAAAAGGTATTTACAAAACTGCAACTGGTGGTGAGGCTCCTGTTCAGTTCATTTTATCCAGTTTTATTTTTATTGTATTACATATATATATATATATATATATATATAAAATACAATAAAAATAAAACTGGATAAAACTCAACTCATTAAGTACTGGCTCATCTGAGGATCAACAATATGAAACTCTAGTTGTGAGTTTTTATCCTGTTTTATTAATTAGGAAATATATTGGAATATTGCTCTGTATTTTCAAAATAATGGTGAATTAACTATTGACTGAGGGGGTGTCCTCGTGGTGTAATGGTTAAGGCGATGGACTGCGGAATCGTAGTAAGCGAGTTCATACTCCAGTCGCGCTATTACATTCACTTTCGGGCAAATACCCTTGGGAAAGGTATGAACCCCCATATCCTCCCAGCTATGGGTTAAATAGTACCACTACTGTTCTTCTCAGAGAATGGCTTTGGCATTAAATAACCTTTAAAGGTTAATATGCCATTAAACAAAGAAACCAAACCAAACTATTGACTGAAATTAATTCATTGTTAAATCATTCATATATAAATTATATTTTATAATTATGCCTCAGCCAGATAGATGGAAAGATAGATAGATATTGTTTTTGTGTACCGAAGATACGAGGATTTCATTTATTCTAGTGGCACACGTTACACTCAAAATGGATAATTTTATATTTTTAGTTTTATTCATTACCAAATTTTGCCGCATTGAAAAATTCTAACCAAAAATAAGATTGCAACATCTTTGCAAACAAGAACATAATTTCATAAATATATATCAGGTGTTTACTTATTTTGGGATTTCTACATGTTCCTGTTTTTGGTAAAAGAGTTGCAATACTGTGGAATTGGGCAATAAACAAATAATATCCATTTTGATAGCATTATGTTCCACTAGAAATAGTATATCTTTGGTTTAGAAGAAAATTATCTTTTTCTAAAAATTTTTTGAGCGAGTACTGGTTTTTTGGTGACACAGTATATCTCTTAATAATCATGATGATAAGATAAAGTGCTTAAAACTATGACAAAAACAATTCGAAAAAGTTTAAATGACAAATATTAGAATGATCTTCACAGTCTTCAGATCGCAACATTATAGAACTTCTGTAAGGTGAACTGAAGAGGATTTTGCATGTTAGAAAAGCCATAAACCCTCAAAAATTGTATGAATATTTCTTGAAAGACTTAGATAAAACAGATCTTGAAAATATTAAAATTTTATGTACATCCTATCATAAAAGACTAGCAAAAGGTATAAACACAAAATATTAGTTTTTATTGTGTATTACAGGACTTTGCACATTTTGTGAAATCTAGTGGGTTAAGAGCTTGATTTGAAAAGAAAAGCTATCAAGAATATGATTAATGCTCTTTTATTATCATTATTATCATTATTATCATTATCATTATTATTATTATCATTATTATTATTATTATTATCATTATTATTATCATCATTATTATTATTATTATTATTATTAACATTATTATTATTATTATTATTATTATTATTTACTCCTTGAGAGTTTTTCACAGCAGTTTTAGCAGATGGTTTTTCACAGGAGTTTGAGTGACAGCAAGTCTCCTCAAGTCTCTAAGACTCTTCTCAGTATTCTAGCTGTTTTCACTAAGTGCTGTAGTTTTGATGGTCTCCACTCATCCTCTAACTTCCAAGTCCTCCAGTCCCTTTAATAATCCTTTTGTTACTATACCAAAAGCACCATTCATGAGTGGTATAATTGTCACCTCCATGTTCCATAGAGGCGCCTCTGGTGGTGTAATGGTTAGCAAGCTCGACTAGCAAACCTATACGAGTGAGTTCGAGTCTCATTGGGTGCCCCTTTCACATGGCCTTGTGCCACATCTAAGCAAAAAGCTTAGTAAATTTCCACCTCCATGTTCCATAGTTTTTTCAATTCCCTAGCAGGGTCCGGGTACTTATCCTTCTTTTCACTTTCTTTCAGTCTTATTCTGCGATCTGCCAGGACAGCAAAGTCCACAATTTTGCAAATTCTCTTTTTTTGTGGATTATTATAAGGTCTGGTTTTTTGGCCGAGATTAAGTGATCCATTTGTATATCTAAGTCCCATAGGAATTTATGTGTGTCATTCTCAAGGATCGATGCTGGGTTGTGCATATACCATTTGTTTGTATGATCAAATTTAAATTTCTTGCACATCTCCTAGTGGATCACCTAGCCTACCCAGCCGTGTCTAGTTTTATACTCCTTCTGTGCTAATTTGTCTCATTAATTTTGATAATTATTTAATTTCATCTTTTTAGTGTATTACTACTTTCAATGCTGTATTAGATTATGACTAATGATATCAATTTTCATTTTATAATGTTCCACTTGGAATATATATATATATATATATAATCTGTGTTGATTATGTACTACAAACATCAATAGATCTATGATAAGAAAATGATTTCATATTAAAAAAAACAAGAAGCAGACAATATCTCATAGAAACTATCATAGACACAGACTACTCACATGATCTAGTGTTTCTTGTAAATACATCTATCCAACCTAATTCCCTGCTACATAGCCTTGAGCAAGCAGCAGTAAAAGGCATTGGCTTCTATGTGAAAGCAAATAAAACAAAGTTCATGTGCTTTGAATAAGAAGGACCCATCTTCACTTTAAGTGGCAAGCCTCTAAAATTAGTAGACGTATTCACATACCTCAGCAGCAATATCTCATCTACTGAAAGCAATGTCAACGTATACATAGCGAAGGTGTGAACTGCTATTAACAGTTTATCAATTATATGGAAATTTAATCTTTCATGAAAACGTATGAAGAAAAGGTTGGATGGGAAATACAGAAGAATGCTACACGCTATTTTGAACAAATCCTGAAAGCAACAGGCCACAAAACAGCAGCTATACGGCCACTAACCACCCATCTCTCAAACCATCCAAGTAAGAGGAACAAGACATGCTGGGCACTGCTGGAAAAATAAGAACAAACTCATAACCAACATTCTCTTATAGATTCCTACCCTTGGACTTGTTGGGGTTGGCAAATCAGTAAGGACTTACTAGCATCAATTCTGTACGGACACCGTTGAATGTCAGAAGAGGACTTAACATTCCAAAACACATGAAGCACAGATGTAAATGAAATAATGATAAAAATCCTAAATACCAAATTTCAAATCCTTTGTGAACTTATTCATTTAAAAACATTTACTTTTCTTTCATAGGATCGACAACAAATCTTTATATATATATATATATATATATATATATATATATATATATATATATACTGTATGTGTGTGTATGTAAGAGTTTTATCTCAGATTAGAAAATGCTTGTAGCTTACTTTTTGAATATCTCACATATGACTTGAGTATTTATTATTATAATAAATTTTGACTATTATTTTCTTTTTTTTTATTTTAGTCTGCTAGAAGATGTACATTGACAGTAGGGTATAGAAGTATGAATTAGAAAAGAAAGAATATAGCTGTATTATTAACTTTGAATAGCAATTCTTGGTTAGCTTTTATTGCGTAATTTGTTAGATTCTTGCCTTTGTCAGAAAGTCTGTCAAGACTAAAGTTGATAAAATCCTTTATTTCTAATCCGCGTAGCTTATTTAATGGACACAACAAGTAAAAATAATTTGAGAGGAGTTGTAATAAGTAAAGTAAGTAAAGTTATCGACCGTAGTTGAGGGCGACCAGAAGGCTCCTTTTTCAATAGCTACTACACTGAGGGGAAGGAGAGGGTACTACTCCTTTCCCTGGATTGCTCCACTTTACTCTTGATACGTACCTTATAGTGCTGAGTGTTAAGCAAGAAGGTATTAAGTACCATTTTTAAAGTCTTTGGTATGACGTGACCTGGGATTGAACTCAGGTCTCCGGGACCAACACTCTACCCTTTAGACCAAAGATGAAATACATGCTCATTAAAAGAATTCATAAAACTAGTATTTTATCCTAGAAAATCAAACACCTATAGCAATTTGTGTTTTTCTGTTCTTGAATTTTCAGGGAGATTTTCATTTTAAATTGTAAAAGAGTAATAAAATCAAAGTGTTAGAATGACTGTTTCAGTTGGTAAATCTCATCATAGGGTTTTCATCGCAGGAAGTGATGAAGGCTTGGCATTAAAAAATCTTTGAGAACTGTAAGTATATTTCTTTGAAGAATAGGATAAAATAGAATTAGAAATGATCAAAATACTAATGGCAACTTATTCTAAAAGAACGAGATATGAAATGCTTGCTGAAGGTGAGAATACAAAATATAAACTCCTGGTATTTATGAAGTTTTATCACTGAATATTTTTCCTAAGATTAATTTCAATATATTTTCAGTGCTCATTTCTGTTACATATCCTGTAAAATATCTTAAAATCTGATGTGATGAAAATGACAAAGTTGGTTCTTTGATAAAACAGGTTCCTTGTTTCCTTAAAGATCCTCAACATGCAACTTTTCAGATGATGAAGATACCTTTATAAGCAGTTTACTCAAGAAGAACACAATGTGGTACAGATAAAAATTGATAGAAAAGCTTCCAGCTTCGACAAAATACCCCAGAAGTATATAAGTCAAGGAAATTTGCTGACTTTTTACTCTGATTTTGCAATGCTGTATATAAACAAAACATAATAGAGAGATGGACAAAGAGCTGCATTTTCTTCTCTAAGAAAGGTGACTTTGGAATTACCAATAACTACAGAGGCATAACTCTTACCTCTATAGTAGGTAAGGTTTATAATGCTCTGCTTCTCAATCGCATTGAAGCAGAAATTGAAGAAATTCTTAGAAATCAGAACGGATTTTGGAGAAATCAATCTACAACATCTCAGATTCTAACAATCAGTCAAATCATAGGAGTTTGTTCAAAAAACCTCAAGGCAATATTATTGTTTATAGATTTCTCCAAGGCATTTGATTCCATACACAAAGGGAAGATGGAGCAAATATTTCTTGCTTATGGTCTCCCTCAAGAAACTACGATAGCTATAATGATGCTCTATAGTAACATGAAAGTCAAGGTTCACTCACCAGATAAAGACACAGACTTCTTTGACATTGTTGCTTGAGTTCTGCCAGGAGATACATTTTTACCATATCTGTTTATAATCTGCCTAGATTACATACTTAGAACATCAATAGATCTAAAAAAAATGGTTTTTACACTAAAAAAGGCAAGGAGCAGATAATATCCCACAGAAAATATTATGGATGCACACGATGCAGATGACATAGCACTTCTTGTGAATACTACTACCAAACCCAAATCCCTGCTGCATAGTCTGGAGCAGGCAGCAGGAGGCATTGGCCCCCATGTGAATGCAGACAAAAAGGAGTATGTGAGTTTTAATCAAGAAGGAGCCATCTCCACACTAAATTGCTGTTCTCTGAAATTAGTAGACAAGTTCACATACCTTGGCAGCAGCATCTAATCTACTGAAAGTGATGTCAATATACACCAAGAGAAGATGTGAACTGCTACAATGTATGCAATTCCCTAAACTCTAGACATAAAATAACTCTGGACACGTTGACGTGCCATAAAACTGTACAGACGATTGCTCAATGAAACAGATGCTATTTTAGCCAGGCAGGTTTGAAACCTAAGATATAAAAGTATGTGTATACATGTTATAGAGGCACTCGTTGTTTCATGGATATCATCATTGGAAATGAACAGAGCAACCTGAGTTCAAACATTGAACGAAGCTGTTTGCATATCACATAGCACTAATACCCTTTGGAAAATTATGAACCCAACTTTTCTCCCTCCAGCTATGGGTAAAATTGTAGGGCAGACTGGGATCCTTAGCCTTGGATTGAAGGAAAATTGAATTCATACCTCTAAAAATCCACATAAAAAATAGACCTTGTGTCATATCCTGGTCATATGGAGGGGTTAGTAAATACTTACAAATGTTAAGTGAGATAATATATACATATATATATATATATATATATATATATATATATATATATATAGTTTTAGTGTATTTTTGTATTATAAAAACATATTTTGATACTTATTTTATAATGCATTACATGACAAAACATTCCACTAAAAATGGTTAAAAGATTCTAATCAATTACCAGATGATAAAGTCTTTGTAGGGATTATTAAAGAAGGATGTCCATCTGAGAAATATAGCAAACTTCAAATACTTTGACCATATTTCTATAAAGAATAGGATAAAATGGACTTTGAGAAGATCAAAATTCTATTTATATCCAATCCTAAAAGACTGGAAGTTGTCATACTTGCAGAAAATGGAAACAAACTATTAGTTGCACCTTTTGTGATATCAAGCCGGCTAACAAGAATTTTATTGAAATTGTTCATTATAATGAATGTGTTGATACAACAGTATGTCTCTATGTATCTTAGCAGGATATTTATTCAAGACATTTATGTCAACTTAGTCATGTCTCCAAGTTTCTTTTCAAACTGCCAATAGAAAGAAAACAAAGAAATGAAGAGATATCTTTCTTTCCCCAAACTACTTCTTCCTGTGCATGCATTTATCAATATACCATGACATCTCTGTTTTTTAGTCAGATTACCAAACATGACAAATAATTTATTGTTGTATAAGGATCTCTGCTTAAGAAACTTTTGTCAAAGACTCTCTGAACAAACTGTCCATTTATGAAAAGCTTAAAGATGAATTAATAATTGGAAAGATCATAGGGAAACATTTTTATAAAGTTTTATTTGTGATAATGATTATCATGATTTTTAACCCTTAGGACCAGAAGGGAGACAATCAATAGTTATCTCCTTTAGAGAATAGACGTGTTCATCGGATGCCTTTTGGGATGTCAGATGACAGTCCCAGAAACCTATTCTTGACTCTTTTTTGCCTCTGTTCTTTGAACAGAAGACATGTCTCACTCTCCTGTCATGAAACATGAAAGACTCATTTTACTTTCCATCTTCATTAAGAAAATCTTTTTCCATTTTTGTACGTCTTTTACATACAACTTGTTCATCAAACAATATTTGCATATTTCTAGCTGTTGAGATGTTTGTGTATTCTTTTCACTATTACTAGTATATTTTTTGCCTTGTCAGCTGGGGCTGTAGAATACACTGACTGCATCTCTGCAGGGGGGTAAGAGTCCGACGAGTGTCCTGGATCTGATACTAAACCAGCTGATGGCGAAGTTCCAGTAAAGCTATAGCTTTGAGGAATGTGGAGTACTCCTTCATTGCCATTGCTCCCAGGTCCACTCTGACCCAGAGTGGTAGCACCTGATAGGGCCCTATCTATGGGTTGAATAGACTTTTGCAAAACTGAGTTGTTTGAAATAGAACTATTTTGACACTTTACTGTGTGTTTACGCTAAGCTGAATGGTTTGAATTAGAACTGTTTGACTAAATTGAATAGCTTGAAATGAAAATGTTTTTGACAATTAAACTGTGTACTCATGCTAAACTGAATTGTTTGAAATAGAACTGATTATTTGTATAAAAATGTATTTGACATTAAATAACCTACAAAGGTTGGTATTATTTACCAACCCCTCCGCTCGGGCAGGATATGACACAAGGTCAATTTTTAAGCGGAGTTTAACAGGTTTGAATTCAGAGTTTTCCTTCTCCTAGACTAGTTGCCTCACCAAGGCTGAAGAACCTAGTCCGTCCTACTATTTACCCATAGCTGGAGGGAGAATAAGGGGGTTCATACCTTTCCCAAGGGTATTTGCCCGAAAGTGAACGCAATAGCGCGACTGGAGTACGAACTCGTGTACTATGATTCCGCAGTTCATCGCTTTAACCATTACACCACGAGGTTGGTATGCCAACCAACCAACCAATTACAAGTATGTTTATTATGTTTCATTCTAATATATCTAATCAGTACATCTTCATTTGTTCATTGTTTGAATATTATACAAATGCTAATATTGGTTCATGGTGAGTGTGAATGCAACTAAATATCTTCCTTACCTCTCAACAATTAAATAAACGCAATGATCTCAACATGCAAAATTTACTATGTATAGCATTACAGCACAGGTTTTTTAAAACTTTATTTCTCAGACAAATCTTTAAATTTCATCCCTTAAATTGATACCATTGAATTCAGTACTTGAATTGTGCAAAAAGTAATTATAAACTCAACATGCAAAAATTTACTATAAATAGTGCTGTGTCAGGGCTATTTTAAAGCCTAATTCATTCACCAGTATCCATGTTTCTCCATAGAAGTACTTATACCTGGGTGGCCTGAATTCTTTCAGAAAAATCCCATTTCTAAATTGAATAGTAAATTTCTCTTAGCTCTGTTTTATCAGGCACAATGTGAAAAGTGTTGATCAAAGATTCTAGAAATTTTACTCTGAAAAAATTATTCTTAGTCTGACATGAAATTATAAGATAAAAAAAAATCAATTAAACAAAATAGGACTTAAAAGTGAATAAGTAAAATAAAATATTCCACAATTCCACTTCCTCTGAGAGTTTACATTTTGGTGCCAAAAAAGAGAGGTCAATCTCTTTTGAATGCCTGTAAATCAAAATTCAAGAAATGCTGAGAAAAAAACTATCAACAACAAATCACGAATTATGATGAATCAAAGATTATTAATTAAAAAAATACAGTAGAAAATATGTGAAAATAAAAATTCTATGATAAAACTGACTGATATGCTTTATTACAAGTAGTATTAATAGTAAGTAAAGTTGATGACCTTAGTTGAAGGTGACCCAAAAGCTCCCTTTTCAAAAGCTACTACACTGAAGTGTAGGGGAGGGTGCTGCCCCAATCCGTGGATTGCTCCACTTTACCCTTGATATATACCTTTTAATGCTGAGTGTTAAGCAAGGCAGCATCAAGTACCATTTTTTCAGTCTTTGGTATGACTTGACCTGGGATTGAACCCCAGCCTTCTGGACCATTAGCAAACACTCTACCCACTAGACCAATGTAGGTCAAGTAGTATTAATAGTATTCAAATTTTTTCAATGAAGTATTGTCAATTATTATTCATTTTATGGAGGTGCCCGTGGTGTAATGGTTATCATAGTAGGAAATGGACATGGCGACATGAGTTCAAATCCTGGACGAGACTGATTGCATTTCACATAGCACTAATACCCTTGGGAAAGGTATGAATCCAATTATTCTCCCTATGGGTAAATAGTATGGCAGACTGGGTTCTTTAGCCTTGGTGAGGCAACTAGTCTAGGAGAAGGAAAACTCTGAATTCAAACCTGTTAAACTCCGCTTAAAAATTGACCTTGTGTCATATCCTGCCCAAGCGGAGGGGTTGGGTAAATATGATTATTCATTTTTAACAACAATTTATTTCATCTTATTGCACCTGCTTTTTATTGGAGGTGTATTCTTTATTTCTGATCTACCTTACATATTTTATCTTCATGATGTCATGCTGACAGCATGGATTTCGTTGACTCTCTCCCAATATCCATCCCAGCAAGTTCTCTGGGTGGCATAAACTTTATTTTATCTGAATTCACATCGAGGCCCATGTCTCTTACAGCCAGCTCCAGGCTACTCAGCATAGATTTGGCTTGAGCAGATGTATTTGCAAGAAGCATCAGATCATCTGCATAGTCTGCATCTGTTATAGTTTCTGAGGGATATAATCTGCTTCTTGTCTTTTTTAGTGTGAAACCATTCTCTTTTATTTGCTCTATTGACATTCATAGTACATGATTTAGGTTGTTGAACCGTTGAGTAGAGTGTTCACTAATGGTCAAGAAGATCAGGGTTCAATCCCTGGTTGAGTCATACCAAAGACTCAAAATGGTACTTGATACCACCTTGCTTAACATTCTGCATTATAAAGTAAGGATCAAGGGTAAAGTGGAGCAATCCAGGTAATGGAGTAGCAATCTCCCCTACCCCTCGGTGTAGTAGCTATTGAAAAGGGAGCCTTCTGGTCACCCTCGACTAAGGTTGCCAACAACCTCTAAATAGAAATGATGCTAATGTATCGCCTTGAAAGACAACAGCGAAATCAATGTCACCATCGAGTGTGTGAACCATTGCTTTCATGTTTTTGTAAAGTAATACTATAACGGTAACAATATCTTTCAAGAGACTTATGCTTGAAGTATTTGTTCCATCTTTTCTCTGTGTATGGAATCAAATGCCTTGGAGAAATTTACAAATAAAAATGTTCCTGTGAGATTTTTTCACATATTTCTTTGATGCTTCAACTTCTTTGATGATTCAACTTCTTTGATGATTTTTTCACATATTTCTTTGATGATTCAACTTCTTTGATGATTCAATTTCTTTGATGATTTTTTCACATATTTCTTTGATGATTCAATTTCTTTGATGATTCAACTTCTTTGATGATTTTTTCACATATTTCTTTGATGATTCAATTTCTTTGATGATTCAACTTCTTTGATGATTTTTTCACATATTTCTTTGATGATTCATCTTCTTTGATGATTTTTTCACATATTTCTTTGATGATTCAACTCAGAATGTGAGAAATTTTGGATCAATTTCTCCCAGAACTGTTCAAAATTTTTTCCCAAGAATTTTCTAACCTTCTGGTCAGGGGTAAATGGTTGGTTGTATTGTTTTATGTCATTCAGGTAATTTATTGCTGAATTAAATTTCAAACAATTCAGTTTAGTATAAGTATAGTTTTTGTTTACAAACAGTTAAATGTCAAAACAGTTCTATTCCAAGCAATCCAGTTTAGCATTAGTACACAGTTTAGCTTTATTTAAAAACAGTTCTATTTCAAACAGTTCAGTTTAGCATAGGTATGCAGTTTAGTTCTATTTAAACCATGGATAGGACCTGCTCAGGTACTACCACTCTGGGCCAGAGTGGACCGGGGAGTGATGACAATGAAGAGGTACTCCGCATTCCCCAAAGCTCCAACATTACTGGAACCTCACCATCAGATTGTTTAGTGTCATGTCAGGACACTCGTCAGGGGAGTCTTATCCCTCTGCAAAGGTACAGTCAGTGCATTCTACAGCCTCAGCCAACTGGGCAATTCAGGTCGGATACAATTATCTAGTAGGGGATTATAAACTTCAGCAGTAAGAGATATTATGCCTTTGTACTTCTGAAGCCAATATGAGGAGATGTGAAAATAATTTATTTTAGGTTCTATTCAGCTTTACTGGTCAGTATTTAAGAAAAATCGGTTTCATTACAATTTCTTCCATGACTAGTTAGATAGATCGATAAAAGGGAGGTATCTATTTTAGTATGTATGTGTCAACTTATACTTCAGAAAATACATGTTATCAAGCTTAAAAACCGTGCATACAATTTAATGTTTACAAGGAAAAATACAGAATTTAGTTTTGATTTTTACTGATTAAATGATATAATTCAATTATTAAAAGTCAATCAATTAGTAGAACTCTTCACAGTTCTTTATAAGTTAGAACAAAAGGAAGGCCTGCCATGTAATATTACATAGATTCCCAAAGTGAAATTTGAATTCAATGCTCTTGGCACTCTAGGTGGTGTAATGGTTTGCAAGCTAAACAAAAAAACCTTCACAACTGAGTTCAAGTCTTATTGAGTGTCCCCATTCATATGATATTGTGCCACATTTAAACAAAAAGCTTAGTAAATTACTACATGAATTTTATGATTTTTCAAAAATTATTGTTTTGTAATTTTATACATCTGAAAAAAAAATTTTGAGGATTAAAAAAAAATCCTGAAACTGTTTTATTTACATTTTTAATTTTCAGCTTCTCTTTATTATAAGGACATAATTTTATTTGTTAACTTCTTTTTATTGTACCATTTCTAGAGTGTAAAAAAGAGAAAATAACCAAAATTTGCTGAAAGCATCGTTTATTGATAACTCAAAAGCTGACTTTTATTAGAAGACTTTTCATATTTCTTTGAACAAAATATATCAATTTTAAATCAGTGTAATGCAAAAACCTAAAAAAATATAAAATTAAAAAAAAATATTCATGGAAAATTAAATACTTTTCATTTGATTCGCACAAAATTTTCCACCAAAAAATAAGAACACAATTGTTGTATATTTTTTATAAAGTCTTTAGAAAAATAGAATTATAATAATATTTCAAACCATTTACCATTATATTTCTTAAATGATATTTTAAAAGTAAGCAAAAACTTATAAAATACGAAAATATTGTTTTATATGAATTCTTATATTGTTCTATCATTAAACTTTTAGGGAGTAAACAAAGATTTGGGCTTAAATGACACTATTTTTGAAAATTATTTATTAAAAAATTGTTTTGTAACTGTATACTAATAATGAAAATAAGAATTTATTAGTGACCAAAAAGGTAAAAAAATCCCGACTCTGTTTTAAATCTTTCATCGGTATAGGGTTACATATTTTCATATATTGCTTTAAATGTAAACAAAAAAAGAAACAAAATTTTTTTAAATTGTAAAATAAAAGAATAATTTTGATTTGGATTAAAAGGTGAAATCTTTCAACAATAAATAAGGGCACAATTTTTATTCTTAACTTATTCCACTCTACTCCTTTTCTTTCTCACTCACACGTATTCCTAATTTTTTTTGTACAATTCTTCTACAAGTACACACACACACACACACACACACACACACACACACACACACACACACACATATATATATATAAGAAAAAATGATGAAAAAACAAAGCATCGCACAATTCTATCAGAAAGTAATAACCACTGTAAATTTAAAAGCTGAACGGATAAGAGGAATCATATTTAATAAATAGATGTTCATAGCAGAAGAAATTAAGATGATTTACTCAAGACCGGTGATATTTTTCCTTTTCCTTTCCTATTTTTTCTTTGTTTGTTACTGTCAGCAAAGCACCAAAACAAAAGACCCTGTGGAAATGACTTGAAGAATAATTAATATCTATTGCTAAACCTGGCTTGTGAACAATCTCTATTATGAATGCAATATGGACACTAAGAAAAAGATTATATTCGAGGCATATCTCAAGTGTGTTTTGCCGGATGTTTGCACAAGATTGGAGTCCATTGAATTGTACAATGTAACTTGATCTTCAAAGACATACTATTTCTGCTTAAGTATATGCGCTAGGGGAGCAGAGTGGATGGCTGATATTCATTTCTCATTTCACATCAAAAGATAATTAGCCTCTAAGAACAATTTTTTTCAGAGTGCTTTTAGATAGTTTTCTGGGGAGGGGAGTATATATGTGTATTTGTTTCTGATTTTTTACTCTTTCATATTTACTTTGCCAAAGAGAGAGTATTAAAAAGACAAAATTCAAGTATTTTTTATTGAAAAATGTTTAAGACCTTTGGCCAATTGTTTTTTCAATGGTTACAATTAAAACGCACAGAAAATAAAATGATTTGCTAATTTGTTGAAAGAATTGTCTTATTTTGTCAGTAATGCTTCCATTAGTTTCAAACAGCATACATTACTTTTCTTTCTCATTTGAATGCATTTCTATTATAAGATTATTTGTAATATTTTTCTACATTAAAATTCAATAGTAATACAGTTTTATGATACAATAATCTATTCTGTCAGTAATGTTTCTTGAATTCTGAAACAGTGACATGTCCTTCATTCTTTTCAAGAAAAGAATTGCAAAAATTGATGTTTACTCATCAAATTTTTTTTCAAACTAAACTTTTTTTTCTACATCTTTTTGATTGATTGATTTTGATATATCAACCAGCCTTCATTGTTCATTCATATTTACATTTTTTGTATATTTTTTTCTTAAGAAGATTTTTTGCATGTGATCTTATTGAATACAAATAACTTTTAAACATATTTATTTGACCCTTAGATAGGACCTTATCTAGTACTAGCACTCTGGGTCAGAGTGGTCCTGAGAGTAATGGCAGTGAAAGGGCACTCCACACTACCTAGATCTCAAAAACTAGCCTCTCATCATCAGATGTAGTTTAGTGTCATACCCAGGACACGCCTTTTTGTAAGGATCTTACCCTTAAGTAGAGGATACAGTCAGTTTACTCTGAGCCCAGCCAAAAGGGCAGACATTTTTATGTGTGTGTGTTTGTATGAAATGATTCATAAATTAAGGAACTATAACTCACTTTCGAATAAATGATTATAAATATTGGTGAATTGATAAAAAAAATATCAGATGTGCACAGTTTAATGACATATGTAACAAAGCAATGTCTAGAGTACTGTTTAAACTTAATATTAATGAGTTCATACCAGTTTTAAATAATTTTGGATAAGTATTTTTCTTACTGAAACACAGAATCATACAAGTGTACCACCATCCATGCTCTGTGTGATTTTTTAAAACTGAAAATTCATCTCACAAGTAAGATTTGTAGATGTGAAGGACATGAAAAGGAATACAATAGTGCAGCTTCATACTATATTAAAAGAAGAGATTCAGAGGTGCTTTGACCTATGAAAAACCTATTGGAATGAGTGTGCTGAATACCAAGTGAACTGCTTTGAAGAAATTTGGCGTTTCATTCATTGTTCCTTTCTGTCTTGATAAATACTGCTTCAGTCTTGATATTTTTGAACACCCTTCATATTAGCCATGACTTGTTATTCCACTTCTGAATATTAAGATATTTAAAAAGAACCATTCATTTCTTAATAATACAATTCCAGCAGACTTCCCTTCCAAGGGAACCAATAAGACTATTAAAGGCATTTAAAAATCTTCCTTAAAAGCATTTCAGTCATTCCCGTCTCTTTCACACTGTATGTATATATGGGAATAGTTTAGAGTCTTTTAAAGTGACCAGTGCATTTTGGAGACTTGCTTGAAGGATTATTAGAGTAAGTATAATAATATGGTGAAAGAAATAATGTAGTATGTTTTGGTCTCTGAATGGAACTGGTTAAGTTAAAGTTAGGATGGTGAAGACCAGCTTTTCTCCCTTGCCAAATTTAGGCCTCATTCCTCATCTACATTTTTTATGATAAATATCTGGCTCTCTAAGCTCAATACCATGTGGCCAGATGAGTCAGCAAAACGAGAGAGAGAGAGAGAGAGAGAGAAAGAGAGAAAGAGAGAGAGAGAGGGGTAGAGATTTGGAAACTGCAGAAAAATAAGAGTGGATAAATTTTAGAAACCTGTTATCTTTCAGTGTCAAATAACAAAGTACCACACAAACAATGTTAATTAATTAGTTTACGTCACCCTCTTTTGAATTAATGCCTTGTCTTCATTTAGTTTTTGACATATTGCTTGTATTAGAGAGATTAATCTTCAGAAAAATACCATTGGGTTCTAACAATGTCTTTTCAGCAGTATTGGTTGATTGGTTGTTTTGTTTTTACAGCATATTAAGTCATTTTATGCCGAATTAAGACATTTTGATAAAAGTTTCAAACAATTCAGTTTTTTAACAGTACAATTTTGTTTATACACAGTTAAATGTCTAAACAGTTCTATTTCAAACAATTCAGTTTAGCATAAGTACACAGTTTAAATGTCAAAACAATTCTATTTCAAACAATTCAGTTTAACATAAGTACACAGTTTGAATGTCTAAACAGTTCTATTTCAAACAATTCAGTTTAGCATAAGTACACAGTTTAAATGTCTAAACAGTTCTATTTCAAACAATTCAGTTTAACATAAGTACACAGTTTAAAAACTCAGTCAAGTGTAAAAACAGTTAATTTCAAATCATTTACTTTAGTATAAGTACACAGTTTAGTTCTATTTAACCCATAGATTGGACCCTATCAAGTGCTACCAGTCCAGGCCAGAGAAGACCTGGGAGTGATGGTAATATAGGAGTACTCTGCATTCCCCAAAGCTCCAGCCTTACTGGAGCCTCGCTATCAGATTGTTTAGTGACATATTCAGGACACTCGTTAGAGGGTCTTACCCCTCTGCAGAGAAGCAGTCAGTATATTCTGTAGCCCCAGCTGACTGGGCTTACCAGCAGTGTTTTTTTTTTTTCTGAAGAATCTTCACTGTTACATTCTTGGTTTACTCCCATCTATGAAAAAGCATTTAATAGCGGATTCATTCTAAAAAAAGAATTTTTTCTCACTTCTTGTCAGAGAAATTACTGTAAGAAAAACCAACTATGAATAATGCAGTAATCTGAACTGTGCTAAGTCCTATAAAATTAGTATGTTCTCAATCCTTGATCGCACAAGCACTAGTTTCTGGCTCGCTGTACTTGAAATATTATATATAACATCTCTCAAACCTAGTCTCTGGAAATAAAAGGAATTCAGATACAACCTTCAACTCACTACTGGTTCCAATTTACCCTCATCTGAACCAGGGTAATTTAAATGGGCTTTTTTTTCCTCCCCCAAAGGGTTTTCTTTTTTTCCCCCCACCTTATGAGTAACTAACTGTGTTTTTCACGATTGGTTTTTCTTATTGTAATTTCTCTGATGAGACATACGCAAGAAAAGATCTTTTGTAGAATATCGCTGGGATTAAATGCCATTTTGATTTAGGTATCCTTGTGGCAGTACACCAACCCTCTCCAAAACACTGGAGGGATTCCACTGACTGTTCCGCTTAGCTGCTCATGTCTTCAAATGATATGACTAATCGTTATCTGTATACATTGTATTTTTGATCCAAACTACAGATCAATCACTAATAGGAATCACCAGTCAATGAATGAACAAATGAGACCACACAATTAAGAAAGCAAAAAATAAGTCAATGCCAACAAAAAGAGAACAAAATGTGGCTTATAACAATAACAAAAAAAGTGTCTTTAGAAATGGTATATGTATTCTCAGTGTTTGGAAGGTTTAATCCGAGACCCAGTTTACAAATTAACAGTCAGTCAGTTAATCTGCACTCAAAGTCAGACCCAAGGCCTCTCAATTTAACATATAATTTTTAGGCTTTGCTATTATCGCTTTCTGTTGTCTGACATAAAGCAGTCTTAAATGGCAGTTATGTCTGCCTTTCTCAATCCTTAGTATTATTTCACAAGTGTTGAATAACGTTAGGTTTCCCTCACTTTCTATAACCAGGGCAGCCAGGTACAAGGTCAAAAACTCAGAATTTTGCTGAAACTGCTAGCAAACTCATGTTCTCTCTCTGGTGTGAGATGAGGCCAATTGCTTTTACGTTAATTTCTTATCTGAGGTGAGGGGTGGCTAAGTCATTGACAATAACAATTTTCTCCTAATTTGGATTTCAACAATTAATTCCACCCTTTTGATCCTGCCTCTCTCTTTTGTGGTCTAAATACTTCTCACTATCACCCAAAAGCGGTGGTCTTCTTTAATTTGGAATTACGACTAATTTCATGCTGGCAAGATATTGCATCCGAAATGTTTTTGAAGAAAATTTTCCATATTCAAATAAAAAAATGTCATTTCAAATTCAGGTTTTTCTCTATTCATCCTGTTTGAATGATTGACAGACCCTGGCTTTGACTTGAATTCACCTTTCCGATATTTGCTTCACACTGTTTCATAAAGCATAACAAACTATCCAAATAAAAAAGAACGTATCTACCTTTCTCTTCTCATCAAATTATACATTTGACCACTTCTTTCTCATCAAAATAACATTCTCGATCAACATTTCATTTCAAAAATCCATTTTGCTAACCTACACATTTGTAATGTACAATTTATTCTTCTAAAACCCCATTATTTTTTTTTTTTCTGATTAATAACATTTTTCTGACAAGGTTCCAGACTTCCTGTGTTTTCACCCTCAGTAAACTGTCTATAATCTTTTTTTATAATTTGAAACATTTACCACTCCCAAGCTTTAGACTGAAATATGAGGGTTGATTTCTTAGAATACATAGAAATTTCCTAGGTGTTTCCCTTGTAGGATGCTTGGGTTAGAATTGCACCAGCGGTATCTGTTATTTTCATTGATAGATCTAATATTGATTGGGACATTTTTATTCTTTGGGAATTTGTTGGTTACGATGCATTGCAGTGGACATTGATCAATTAACTATCATTCTGGTTTGGTTTGATTTGGTTTGTTTGGGTTTTATGGCATATCAACCTTTGTAGGTTATTTAATGCCAAATCCATTTTTATACAAATAATCAGTTCTATTTCAAACAATTCAGTTTGGCATAAGTACACAGTTTAATTGTCAAAAATATTTTTATTTCAAGCTATTCAGTTTAGTCCAACAGTTCTAATTCAAACAATTCAATTTAGTATAAGTAACGTTTTTATTCATACACAGTTAAATGTCTAAACAGTTCTATTTCAAACAATTCAGTTTCACATACAAAAACAATTCCATTTCAAACAATTTAGTTTAGCATAAGTATGCAGTTTAAATGTCAAAACTATTCTATTTTAAGCAATTCAGTTTCGCATAAGTACACAGTGTAGTGCTATTTGACCCATAAATAGGATCCTATCAAGTGCTATCACTCTGGGTCAGAGAGGACCTGGGAGCAATGGCAGTGAAGGGGTACTCCACATTCCCCAAAGCTCTATCATTACTAAAATCTGACCATCAGATTGTTTAGTGTCATATCCAGGGCACTTGTGGTAGGGTCTTACCCTTCTGCAGAGATGCAGCTGGTACACGCTACAGCCCCAGCCAACTGGGCAATATATATATATATATATATATATATTATCTTGTTCCAACTTTGTATTCGTCATAATGATCACCAGGTGACCATTAACCTTTCTATTTTCACTACTTTCTAATCATTTGCAGATTGAAGAGAAAGAATCAATGGGAAAGAAGTTTAAATGAAGAGTACCGAGAGATAAGAAAAAAGAAATATAAAAAGAAGCATGGAAAAAGAAGAGATGTGGAAGCTTATAAAGAATGAGAAAGAAGAGTAAGATACAAAGAAAGAGAAAGAGAGAAAGTAAGAGAAAGAAGGGGAGAGAGGAAGGAAAGAAGGAAGATAGAAGAAAAGCAAGCCTAAAGAGAAAAGAAATACAGAAACTGTAAAAGATACAAAGAAAAACATAAAGCATACACATAAAAGAGAAAGAGAGAGAAAGAAAGCATCCATGATCCATTTTAATGGCATATCAACCTATCAAGGATTATTTTATCCTCAGATCATAGGAAATCTCATACATTCTAAATTATATTTTTTGTGTAGTTTAAAAGTTGTGTTTGAAGCCCTGTCGGCTGGGGCTGTGGAATACACCAACTGCATCTCTGCAGAGGGATAAGACCTCACCAACAAGTGTTCTGGATATGAGATTAAACCATCTGATGGTGAGTATCTACCCTTGGAGATTTAGAGAATGTGGAGTACCCTTTCATTGACATTACTCCCTGGTCCATTCTATCCCAGAGTGGTAGCACCTGATTTGCTCTTATCTATAAATCAAATAGAACAAACTGCGCAGACTGATGTTGAACTGTGATTGTTATGCTTGAAACCATTAAAGTGTGTGCCAAAAAAAGCTCAGGCTCATTTAAGAATGTTATCAACAAAATATGTTTACAAATCATATAGGTTGAAAGTTGTTTGGGTTTTATGGCATGTCAACTTTTGTAAGTTATTTAACGCAAAATCCATTTTTATACAAATAATCAGTTCTATTTCAAACAACTCAATTTAGCATGAGTACAGTTTTATTGTCAAAAATATTTCTATTTCAAGCTACTCAGTTTAGTCAAACAGTTCTAATTCAACTAATTCAGTTTAGTATAATTATAAATTTTGTTTACACACGATTAAATATCAAAACAGTTCCATATTAAACTATTCAGTTTTGCATAAGTACAGTTTCAATGTCAAAAACACTTCCATTTCAAACAATTTAGTTTAGCATATGTATGCAGTTTAAATGTAAGTACACAGTTTAATGGTCAAAAACATTTCTATTTCAAGCTATTCAGTTTAGTTACACAATTCTAATTTAAACAATTCATTTTAGCATAAGTATGCTGTTTAGTTCCATTTAACCCATAGATAGGGCCCTATCAGATGCTACCACTCCAGGCCAGAGTAGACCTGGGAGTGATGGCAATGAAGGGGTGCTTTGCATTACTGGAACTTCACCATCAGATAGTTTAGTGTCATATCCAGGACACTCATTGGGGGTGTCTTATCCCTGCAGTCAGTGTATTCTATGACCCCAGCCAACTAGGCAAACAAATTATGTATATATTTAATATATACAGAGGACTTGTCATTAAATAATCTACAGTGGTTCATATGCCATAAAACAAAAACCAAAACAAAACAAACCAAAGATCTATTTGATCTATAAATGAGACACTTAAAGGTACTAAACCTCTTTATGTTAGTGTAGACCTAGGAGTAATGCCAATGAAAGAGAACTTCAAACTTCTGAGATTTCAAAAACTGTAGTCTCACCACCAAATGCAGTTTAGTGTTATACAAGGATCATTAAATAAGTTTCCAGACTTTTTTCGTATGGGCACTTTCATTGATAGTACACATATGAAACTCTAGTCTCCTTTGAAGTAATCTCCTCCGGCTGCAATACACTTGTTGTACCGTTTCAACAACTTCTGGAAGGCCTCATAGAAGTCATCTTGTGTGAGCGTGTCAATGACCTTCTTCGCAGCCTCTTTCATCTCCTCAATTGTCTTATAACGACAGCCTCTCAGCTTAGGGAATAAGCAAAAGTTACAGGGAGCAAGGTCTGGACTATGGGAGGCTGAGGAACTGTTTTGATACCCATCTTGGTCAAATAGTTTGTGACAAGGATGGAGTTGTGGACTGGTGCATTGTCCTGCTGGAAATGCCACTGACCCGATTTGAAGAGTGCTAGCCTCTTCCCAAGGAATCTCTTCCTGAACTCCCTTAAAACCTCAACATAGTAACCCTAACCCTAACCCTTTGGCCAATCAACTCTGGTCTATTGACTTCCTTACTCCTCCCACACCTCTCATCATCCTTCACAGAACCCTGCTTTCCTTGAATCTCTTATGCCACTCAAAAGCTGATGCTTGATTCATGCAGGATAGTCCAAAAGCAGTCTGAAGCATTCCATATGTTTCTGTGGTATTCTTTTCCAAGTTTATAACAGAGTTTTATTGCATATCGTTCTTCTAAAGTGTCAGATTGTATTTTTGAAATTCCCCAGCTGTGAAAATTGGGCTTTAGTAGGGTGTATTCCAATTCCTGCTGTAGCTGTTGATTTGAACCTGAAGTCATAAAAATTGGTCAGTTATCTCATAAGATGTATAGCAATAACATAATGAATTTGCAAGAGTCTACAACATTTTTAAATGCCTGTACAAAAAAAGTCTGGAAACCTATTGAATGCACCACATACCAAAGACACAAGAGAGAGAGAGAGAGAGATATAGAGAGAGAGGTAAATGAAAAAGAGAAGAAAAGACAGAGAGAAAATGGAAGAAAAAAAAATTGAAAAGCACTAAGAAGAAAGAATAACAGATGGAATATAAAAGGAAAAGGAAAAAGAAAGAGTGTAGAGTAAACAAAAGGAAAGACAATAGGATGCTGACATAATGGTCTCAGAAAGAAAACAAAAGACAGAAGATAAAGTGTATATATTTATAAAACCCGCTGCACAAGCAGGATGGAAAACAAAGTCAATTTTTTAGCCAAGTTCAACAGGTTTGCATTCAGAGTTTTCCTTCTCTTAGACCAGTAGCCCTATTTAAATTAAGAGCCCAGTATGCCTGATTGCTTATCAATAGCTGGAGGGAGAATAGTTGGATCCATACCTTTCTAAACCTCAAGGTATAAAAAAGGAGACAGGTTAAAATGCCATTAAAATCAATAGATTTGCAAGTTGTGACAAAAAAAAAAAAGAGATCCAGCAGAAATCTTGATAAAATTCAAATTATTATTACAAATAATTTTATTTCATTGTGTGATTAGATATCTTCATTCTAACAACAAAGAAATATTCCTATTTGTCTTATCACTTTACATATATATATATATATATATATATATATATATATATATATATATATATATATATATCGGACACATCTATCTTGTTAGACTATCCACTCAAGGGATTTGTTTATTGTGGCAAAGTCTTGTGCAATATATATATATATATATATATATATGTGTGTGTGTGTGTGTGTGTGTGTCATATATATATATAAATTGTAGAGTTCAAGGAATTTAAAGAGGGCATATAAACTGAGACCAGAACAAATTTTTTATGCTACTCTTTATGACCCAGGAAATGGAAATGGTGGAAGCTAGGTGTTAGGATATTTAAGTTATCTTTTCATGGGAAAAAATTTCAGATACTTTTTGTAGCACCTTATATATATATATATATATATATATATATATATGATTTTGTTTTAAGATCTGTTCCATCAAAATTCAGACACACAGATATATATGTACACACACACACACACACACACACACACACACATATATACATATATATATATATATATATAATTATACTTAAATATACACCACATGTATGTGTACACTTATACCTAAATTCATATTTACTTACAAACACATGCACCTCTACATTTATATCTCCGCATACCTTAAAATACACAGAAGTACATTTGTCTTTCATAATATCCAAACAATCACAACCAAACACATGAGCATATCCCAGAAAGCACTGAGTAACTCATGTGATCTTTAATGTCAAGGTTCATTTCCTAGAACTTTTACTGGTGCCAAAAAGTCCCCAAGACTTTTTTGTTCTGGCAGTTCCTTGTAAACGACTGCATGGAAAAGGTCCCAGCCAAGATAGCAATCACGAAATGGTAGGAGTGAATCAAGGAATTCTTATTATGTTGCCAAAAGTGCAGAGCAATTAAGATTTTCTGCAACTTGGGTGGAATGTTGTCTTTGAGTTAAAAGATAACAACGTTTTGAAGGAATCAAAAACAGGCCCCAAAAAGATGGTGGCAGAGATCAAGACAAACAGGAAACACAAACCTAAGACCAAAAATGGAAGAGAAAAATACTACATTAGAATATAATGAAAATATAGTGTATACATATAAATATTTTATATATTAGAGTATGTCTGTTAATACCCCACTCCCTTTATCTCTCTTTCTCAATATATATATATATATATATATATATATATATATATTTAATTATATATATATATATATATATATATATATATATATATATAAGAAACAATTAGTTTATACCTTAAAATATCCATTAACATGCACGTACTCAAAAATAAACACATACACACATACACACACAAACACACACACATATATATATAAGTGTAGGTATGTTATTATGTACAAATTTGGACAAAAAACTGACAGTGAAAAAGCTGAATCATTTCAAATTATTGTCATAAATTTTAATGAGACTAAAATGGCTAAACACATATACGAAATGATAATTTCTCTTGATCATAATGGTCAAAGTTTTCTTAGTTATATCAAAGGATTAATCACAAATAAGGATATCAATTCAAGGAAAAAAAGTGCTAAGAAATTTCCTATATTTTTATGTTTCTGAGAATTTTCTTTATTGAAAATTATAACTTTTTGCTATAACTAAGATGGGGAATGCTATTGATAGGTTTTTGATCATGTGGAAATCTGATCTATGTGATAAAATAAAAGGGGATTTTTTACTACTTGTAGCTGTGTCTGTACTACTATATGGATGCACACATGGATGCTAACAAATCACACAGAGAAAAGGCTTGATAAGAACTACATAAGAATTCTGTGTGTTGTCTTGTATTAATCCCTGAAGCAACACTCACAAACCATCCAAGAAAGATGTGCAAGACATGCTGGACAGTGTTGATGAAGCTAGGACAAAGCCCTAAGCAACATTTTCTAATAGACTCTTACACATGGACAAGCCAGTGTTGACCAACCAGCAATGACCATCAGCTTGGTGTGAACAAAGAATACAACCGTGAAGCCCTGCCAGATGAGAGGGATTGATGGTGAGAGAGATTCAGGGAAATCCGTATTGTCAGCATGATTCGATGATGATGTTGATGATTATAAGGAGGCTTATTTTATTGCTAGAGGTTAAGGAATAAAGGTCAGACTTACATTTTTTGTGTAATTCCTTCCTTCCAATCAAATACAAGTAATTTACAAACAGATCATTTAACTCATAGATGAGATGTTAACAGGAGCTATCACTCTGGATCAGAGTGGAACTGGAAGTAATGGTAGTGAAGGTGTACTCCACACTCCACTAATCTCCAGAATAGGAACCTCACCATCAAATGCAGTTTAGTGTCATATGCAGGACATCTCTTTTGGTGTGAGTCTCATCCCCTGCAGAGGAAACATTCAGTATTTGCTAAGCCCACACTGACAAGCCAGTTTGTGACTCTTGATCATTCCATTGTTTGGTGGAGTATTGAATTTTTTCCCATGTTTGTAAAACATATATGTATGCTTTATGATTTCTGTTTTTACTATAATATAGTTTATTATGAGTTGTTTTTTAATAATGCTATCCTATTTACCAACCCCTCCGCTCGGGCAGGATATGACACAAGGTCAATTTTTAAGCGGAGTTTAACAGGTTTTAATTCAGAGTTTTCCTTCTCCTAGAGTAGTTGCCTAACCAAGGCTGAAGAACCCAGTATGCCCAACTATTTACCCATAGCTGGAGGGAGAATAATTGGATTCATACCTTTCCCAAGGGTATTAGTGCTATGTGAAATGCAATCAGTCTCGTCCAGGATTTGAACTCGTGTCGCCATGTTCATTTCCTACGACGATAACAATTACACCACGGGCACCTTTAATAATGCTATAGAGTATAACTGAAGATTATTGTTCACGTTTTTGACCAAGTAACTAGGGTAGGATTTGAAACCGCTATCTTCTGACCATGCCCACCTGGAAATGTAGAGAGTCAACGCCTCTATCCGCTGTGCCACGGGCCCCGAAGGGTGATCAAGGATGGATTTTTTGGTCTTATAAATCCTATTATTTTTTCTCCTTATCTGGTCTTCCATAGTGGGGTCTGTACCGAATTTTTATAATTGTCTTTAATTGGAATCATTTTAAGATGAGGCTTCTTAATCTGAGAATTAATTTTTTTTTATTTATTGCGGACTTTTTTTTATCACCTGAAAAAGGCCAGAGGTGAAATTTTTATTTTTCATCACCTGAAGAAGGCCAGAGGTGAAATTTGGCCAAAATGTAGTGAAAGAAGAAACAACACAAAAACTACCAAAATGATGACAAAAAGTCCGCAATAAATAAAAAATGAAAAAATTAATTCTCAGATTAAGAAGCCTCATCTCAAAATGACTCCAATTAAAGACAATTACAAGAAAAATATTGTAAAGAAATTATCTGCTTTCTTTAATATATCTAACTTTGAGACTTTTTATTATGCTAAAGAAGTATCAAAATGAAACTGTATTTACCACAATAGTTATGAACAATGGATGAAACATTAATTTTCTTTGAAATAGTCCCTTCGACATTCAATATTCCTGTGAGTTTTCCACTCATCTTAAACAACTTTGAATCCCCTCTTTTGACATAGTTTGAAGTGATATACTCAATGTAGTACAGGCATTGATCCCCAGGAAGTCATAATCCTTAACCTCTTGATAACATTTATTAACTTATAAGTCTTTTTAAAAATTGAGTTCAATGTTATTAACTCAAAATCTCACCATATCAGCAGGTTTTCATCCAGTACTTATAAATATATTTTCTACATATTGGTTGGGGAGCCCACATGGCATGATGGCAAACATACTGAACAGTGACAACGTAGTTTGCAAGTTTGAACTCCAGCTATGTTATTATATCACCTTTCAGATTAATACTTTTGGAAAAGATATGAACCCCTTATGTCCCCAGCTATGGCTTAAATAGTATTGCTTCTTCACAGATAGCTTTGGAATTAAATTACCCATGAAAGTTGATATGACATTAAACAAAGAAACCAACATATTTGTGTTATGTTTTTATATTTACATATGTATATACATAGTTATTGCTTGCCCAGTCAGCTTGGACTATAGAATACATTGACTGCATCTCTGCAGAGAGGTAAGACCTCTCTAATGAGTGTCCTGGATATGACGTTAAAGAATCTAATGGTGAGGTTCCAGTAATGTTGGAGCTTTGGGGAATACAAAGTATTCCTTCATTGCCATCGCTCCCAGGTCCACTCTGGCCTGAAGTGGTAGCACCTGATGATGTCCTATCTATGGGTCAAATAGAACTAAACTAAACATTTTTGACATTTAAACTGCATCCTAAAGTGAAACTGATTTGTTTCAAATAGAACTGTTTTGACATTTAACTGTTTGTAAACAAAAACTATGTTTATTCTAAACTAAATTGTTTGAAATTTTATTCGGCGTTAAATGACCTGAAAAGGTTTGATACACCGTAAAACAAAACAACCAACCAATCATAGTTATTGTATGAGTAGCTTTGTGTTATGTACACGGCCAGAAACATAGATCACACAGTTAGAATCAAATTCACTATATTAATTGTAATAATCCACATAGCCATCTTGCTAATTATTATACTACAAATATATTTGTGTAATTGTTTGTTTGGTAGGTTGGTTTTAAGGCATGTCAACTCCTGTAAAGTTATTTAATGCTGAAGTCTGTCTCATTTTGCTAACTATTAAGCAGTTTCATATAACTATTTAATTATATTTATTTAATTATAATAATGATTTTTCAACAAATGTAGCTTCAAGTAATTACTTGTAATACAAATAATCTGTACCTAATTATTTGGTTTCAAGTATTCCTATCTTGTACCGGACATTGGCCTAGCGGTTAGAGTGATCGCCAATGGCCCGGGAGACCTGGGTTCAATCCCAGGTCGAGTCATGCCAAAGACTCAAAAAATGGTACTTGATGCCTCCTTGCTTAACACTCAGCTTTATAAGGTACGGATCAAGGGTAAAGTGGAGCAATCCAGGGAAAGGAGTAGCGCCCTCCCCTACACCTTGGTGTAGTAAACTATCGAAAAGGGAGCCATCGGGTCACCCTCGACTATGGTCACCAACTTTACTTTTTTTTTTTTATTCCTATCTAATTTTGATAATTTTCAAACAGATCTTTATGACCGTAACAGGTACTACCACTCTTGCTCTGAGTGGATCTGAGAGTTGTAGCAATAAAGAGATTACTCTGCACTCTCCCAAACTCTAGGATTGGAGTCGCACCACTAGATGCCAAAATATCATTTTGGAGGAGGCCTTACTTTTCTGCAAGGGGTACAATCAACCTATTCAAGGTCCCACTAATTTAGCAATACAAAAGGCAACTATTAAGTCAGTGTGTATGGGTCTATATATACATCTGCAGATAAACATCTCATTTGGTAAAATGGTAATTAAATTAGGCATATGATTGTTGCTGGTGAGTTAGATTCTTACTGGGTTTCCTAAACGACTGACCTTGCAAAAACCAAAGTTAAAGTTAGTACATTATTGAATTGACCTCATTATAATGTGATGGATAACAATTTAATCTCACAGAATACTTATTAAAGACTAGTGAGTTTGATCCTCACTGAGCGCCCCATTCTTACAACTTCATGCCAAATTTAAGCTTTGCTTAGTTTTTAGGATTGATTGATTGATTGATTGTGATGGCATGTCAACCTGTCGAGGGTTATTTTATGCTTAGAGGTTAGGAAATTGCATTTCTCTATTCATATTTTTCTATAGATGTCATTTAAGTGTTTATTTTTTGTTTGTTTTTTTTTGGTACAGATCTATAAGACCCATCTATAGGCCTCCAATTAGGTATTACCACTCCATGTCAGAATGGAAAGAAAGTAATTGCAATAACAGTGTACTTGACACTCCCACGGAGCAATTTTAGTTTAATATCATACCTAAGACACCACTTTGGGTGCAGGGTTTCACTCCACTGCAATTAGAATATTCTAAACTCTGCCAATAGGGCAATTAGAATTTATTCACAACTCCCTCTTAAAACACTTGTTCTTACATATCACTGAGCTTCAATGAATCTGTTCAGTACTTAGATGGATGAACATTAGGCAATTGTAGTTACTATAAGCAATCTATGGCCTGTATTCCAGACTAAGCAAATATAAACAAATCATATATATATATATATATATATGTGTGTGTGTGTGTGTGTGTGTGGATGTGTATATGTAAATTTAATGTAAGTATATATGTTGTTAGTATATGTCATATCTCAGTACTCGGGTGAGTCAAAATATTTTGGTAATGTAAGACAGGATTCAGAAGCTCCAGAAGCTTTTGTTAAAGTTTAGAAGATGACAAACCACTGTAGATTGTGAGATGCTGTGCTCAACCGATATTCTTTGAGTACTACTTTCTATTTGCTTTGGAATATGGCCTCGGAATCCTCATTTTTGGCCTACCTGAACTTGCCTGATTGTCAAGGTTCTTACAAACTGAGAGCAATTTCTTGAACTATTTAGTTACTTTACCGTAGTCAGCTTTGTTGAAATCAGAGTAATCTAACATGATAGTTGTAAATACTTAGTTATTTCCCTTGTCTTTTGTAGTTGTCTTTCAATGGGGTATTAAAGAATGGGGGCTTAGCGTCCCATGTGTTGCAAAGAAAACAAACTGTACCTTCAATTTTCATACAACATATGTTTCTGGTTGCTGCAATCTCAATAATCAGCTAACAACAGCAACATCAAGAGAAATAACTTAAGGACAAACAGGAAAACAGTAATGAAAAGTCTAGAACTCAAAAATAGGAAGTAAAACAACTGTATGGATACTTCAAGAGACAAACTAAGGAAATTCCAGATGAGATAACCTGGACATTGCTTAGAAGTGGAAACCTGAAGAGTTAAACTGATTCTTTTAATAGCTGCTCAAAATGATAGAGTTATGGCTCATTTAAATTTGCAAAGCATAAGTTTCCAAATTAGCCTGTGTGACACATTCCTCTCGGCAGCTTTCTAATCATACATAGAGTGAAGCAAGGCACATGTCAGTGCACCAACTACCACGATAGTATCAACTGCAGTACTTACCTTCAACAGCTTGAACTGCTTTAGTTACATGATATACACACAGCAATCAGGCTCATACCAAAATATTGTAAAACTTTTGACTCACCCTAGTATATATGTAAATCTGAATATGTGTATGTGCGTTGTTTTAGTGTATCGTGCTTGTGTCTGTATATATACGTTCTTCCTTTGATCTTCTTTATTCAGAGATTTTTGGTATCTTTGACATTTTTGACAACTCTTAGCAAATACCACTTATATCAATATTTGGGTTATGTTAGAGAGAAATATGTTTCAGAAGTCAGTAGCTGTCTTGTCAGTTTTATTTTAACTTTATTTATTTATTTATTCTAATTTTAATCTATTTATTCTTATGTTGTTATCTTTTTTTCATTTCCTTTTTCTTTTCATATATATTTTGTCATTACTTCATTGGATACCAAGTACAGACAGGGGGTGGAGAACCATATAATCTTTAAAGACCACATTGGAAATTAAGTCTTCACTAAGGTTGCACTCAATAAACCTTTTGTTTACAACAAGATTGAAACTTTTAGTAAATAAATTAGTCAAAATTATTAATACTATTTAAAAGAAATGAAAAAGTTAACAAATCTTTTAGTTAGATTTTTGGGATTGCTTTTTGCTCAAAAGTGTTGGGATATTGTAAAGTAGAAGCTTCCAATTTTAATTGGTCTTCTGACGACTATCTAGAGTTGAACTTTAGAATAGTGATTCTCAGTGTTGGCTCAAGAAATTTTGCAAAGAGCCTGAAGTTGGCCCGAGGAAATATAACATTGTAGATTGAAAAGAGGGGAGCTTGAAATTGAATTAGGGTTTAGAAATTTAACTTGACAAGCAGGTAGATATTATGAGTATTGTCATTAGTCAGGATTTATATTTTCTACTACATTTTGCTTTCGTAAATAAAATGTATGTATTTCCTGTTAAAATTTCTGTTTATGCTTATGTAGGCTTGAAATTCTTTATCCTTAAATTTGATTTTGTTTTTCTCTTGGATGTATAAATGGTAAAACTGTTTTATGTTCCATAATGTTTGAGTGAAATGCACAAATTGTGTTCAAAAAGTATCAGGACTGAAATAGTTTTTACCCAAGATAGAAATTAACCAAGAATGAAATATGAAATTTTCTACAAAATATTTCCTTTGGTATTCAATAAAAAAAATGAACAATGAAAGAAATATGAATTTTCTTCATAATACTCCCCGTGGCATTCAATAAAAGATAAACAATGAATGAAACATGAATTTTCTTCACAATACTTTCCTCTGCATTCCATAGATTTTCCACTGGTTAAGACACCACAGAAATTCTCTTTTTGATATTGTATGAAGTTGTACCATCATATTTCTTTGAAAATCCTTCACATCCACAAACATTACCCATCAGATTAATTTTCAGTTTAGGAAAGAAGAAAAAGTCACAGGGAGTGAGGGTTTTAGTGAATATGAAGGATTATGCACTTGCACAATCCTGTGTTTTAACAAAACCATTTAATTAAAAGACTTTCAAGATTGACTTAATATTTTTTCTCAAATAAGCATTGTGATGAAGTCTAGACAACAGTCTTTATTGATTTTTTAGCTGTGCTCAAATGTTCATTTAAGTTTTAAATTTTAAAAGTTAAAAGTTTTGATCTGGATACTTTTGGACCACTCCTTGGATCTACTGTATTCCCCATGAATATGTACACTCTCACTAAATTTTTATTATGGCTTCCAAATTTTTTTCTAAATTGGTACTGACAGTAGTCTAGACATCTAGACATCATCACTTTATAATATATTACCCCTTGTAAAATTATTGTGTTAGCATGCTTAGAAGATATTCACTTAGGTTTTTTTATTAAGTAGTAAATAAACTAATGAGAGATGAGATGGAAAACATTCTGGCTTCATAAAATGAACAAACAATATTAAATTATTTAAATTAATAGTATCATCTTTTCCCAAGCTAAGCCCAGGAATATATTATGGAATAACCTAATATTGGTGAAAAAATTATTCACAGACAAAGATTATTCTAAATAAAAAAAGTGAACATCCTCTAAGTCCACTAATACCATAATTACTGCCAGGGGTAGAAGTTGCTTAACTGTGCATAAATCTTTATCCAAATTCTATATCTTAAAATTTCTTCATTTAAACCTTCAAACTGGATGTTTTTGGATCACATTTTATAATTTGCAGGTTATTCACCTTTCATTTTATTTATTTATTTTTTTGTTTTGTTAATAGATAGATTATGGGACTTAATTTTTTCTTAAGTAAAGATATATTGGTAATCATATGACCTCAGCTAAGAGTTTTCAAATTTTGATAATTTTTTAGATAGATAAAGAGATGCTTCTAGAAAACAAGAACTTCTTGTAATGCCTACATCTAGATTGTCACAGTGACTTGCAATAAAAAGTTGGGTGTTTGTTACTGTTCATTTTATAATTTCTTGTCGTGCAGAAACCAAAAAACAGGTGTCACTTGTATTTTTATTTATTAATTTTAGTTAATAGGAGGTTTCACATAACTCTTTGAAATCCTGTTGATGTAAAAAGATGTAAAGTAGAATGACTTCAGGAAGTCAAATGACAAAAAATGTCAGCGACTTCCTTGTATGTTTGACTGGGAAGAGTGGAATCTTTGTTTGTCTTTCGATTGGCTGATTTTAGTTAGCAGAAATATTTTATACATCTGTTTTGAATTTTTCATTTCAGTGTGAGTGATCTATGTTAATGGGTCTTGAAGGCCTTTCTTTCAGCAAAGAAGAAAATGGAGATATGAATGAAAAGAAAGGACAATCAAAATCAGGAAGAATGGTAAAAGAAAAAAAGAAATAGTGCTTTTACAGCAGCAGCAACAGAAGAAGAAGAAGAAGAAGAAGAAGAAGAAGAAGAAGAAGAAGAAGAAGAAGAAGAAGAAGAAGAATCATCATCATCATCATCATCATCATCATCATAAAGAATGGTAAAGAAAAAAATAGTGCTCTTGTAAAAGAAGAAGAAGATCAGGAAGAATGAGGATGAAGAAAAAAACAATTCAGCGATAGTAATGGAATCAAAAACATTTTAAACCATGAGGAAAGAAGAAAGTAAACAACAAAAAAATACTTTGTTAAGATATTTAAATTACTAATTGGCTGTATAAAAAGTATTCATTTAATGAAATTATCTTAGTTTAGCACCCAGTGAGAAGTCAACTCACTAATAATGGACTCCTAGTTTAACTTGCTCAACATTATACCAACATGTCCAGAGAGTATGAAGAGAAGAGTTCATTGGTAAGCACTCAAGAAAAACATTTTTTAAGTTTATATAGTGTTTTCAGTATAATATTTTTTGATGATCCTAGTTCTCAAAGTTTACAAGTACTGGTTGTCGGATTTTCTTCTATGAAACATTTTGAATCATTGTAACCAAAAATTAATTGAGATTCATAACGGAGCTTAATTTCAAATGATATGACACTGCTCTTGAAATGCTCAAACCAGTTTTGGGCTGTATGGTCAGATACTGTTTGATTTTCTTCCATTTTTGAAATTCTGCAAGACTGCTTTAATGGCCTTGAGGTCTACTTTATAATAAAGTCTCACAAAATTGCTGCAATCTCAATATCTGTTTCTGTCATTAGAGCATCCAAAACAAAAGGTACTGCTAACAACAGCAAAAACAACAACAAAAAAACAATAATAATAATAATCAGCCAACAACAGTAACATCAACAGAAATAACTTAAGGACAAACAGGAAAACAGCAATGAAAAATATAGAAATCAAAAATTGGAATTGGAACAACTGCATGGATACTTCAAGAGAGAAACCAAGGAAATTCCATATGAGATAATCTGGATATTGCCAAGAAGAGGAAACCTGAAGAGTTAAACTGAATCTCTTTTTATAGCAGCTCAAAATGATACCATAAGAACTAATCATGTCAAAGCAAAATTAATATTACTCAGAATAACGACTGTTAGTTATGTAGTGACAGAAATGAATCAGTTCATCACATAATGAGTGAATGCAGCAAACTGGCACATAAGGAATACAAGAGTAGCTATGACTGGGTAAGAAATGTGATCCTTTGGGAATTGTGCAAGAAACTCAAATTTGAACATGCTGACTAATGATATATGCATGAATGATAATCTCTTTTAGAAAGTGAGATTTATAAAATTCTCTGGGATTTGGAAATGCAAACGGATCAGTAAATACCAGCCACAAAACCAGACATGAAGAAATGAACTTGTCATCTAGTGGATTTTGCCATTCCAGCAGAATACTGAGTGAGTGAAAATAAAGTAAAGTAAAACAAAAAACTAATACTTAGACCTTGCCAGAGAGCGGGAAAAGCTGTAGAACATGAAGGGAATGGTAATATTGGTGCCCTTGGAACAGTCCCTAAAGAACTGGAAAAGATTTTGGAAAAACTGGCGAATCGAGACTACAGCACTGTTAAGATCCGCAGGAATACTTAGAAGAGTTCTGGAGATGTAAGGAGACTTGCTGTCACTCAAATTTTAGAGAAAAATCACCAATGAAAATTAACGTGAAAACTGACAAGGAGTAAATGAGGATAATAATATAATAATATAGTATAATCCTTGATAAACTTTGGGAATGTACTTTTGAGGACAAGGTCCGTAAGAAATGAGAAATACAAGTGTAGGCCAAAGATAAAGGCATAGAAAAATAGAAACATTGATGAAAGGAGGATGAACTGGATGTAAGAAAAAAAGATGGTAGAAAAAGTAATATAAAAAGTTTTTAAAAGAGTTCAAAGTACAGTTAGTTAACAAAAATACAGAAGTGGAGAAAAGAAATAAAAACAGAAAATATGAAAAAAAAGAAAGATAGAAATTATAATAGAGAAAGAGAAAGAGATAAGAAATCAGAGAAATATAGAAAGGAATGAATGAAAGGAAGAAAAATACTAAGATAGAAACCAAATGGAAAGGAAGAGAGAGACAAAATCAAAATAGGTTAACTAAGACTAAAGATAGATAAGAAGATGGATATAGACAGAATAAGATAGATAGATAGATAGATAGACTGCAAAAGAAAGAAAGAAAGAAAGAAAATTTGTGTAAAGAATTTTAAAAAGATAGAACAAGAATGACTATAAGAAATTGGTATTAAATTCATTTTACATCTCATTTTTTTTCTTCCATTTCTTAGATTTATGGTTGTCAGCTTAAATCTTCAAATATTTCTGAAAAGTTCTTGACTACAGCTGTTTGTCAAATGACAGTCCAGATAACATCCTACTTAGAAAATATCCACATCCTACCACAAGATTTCAAGATTAAATCTACTAGACATAATCTGAGGATTTTTCAAATTAACTGATGTTATTATCATTCACCAGATTGCTTGCTATGTAAGTCATCTCTAATTCTTCAGCTGAATGCCACCCAGGGGAGACACAAAGAGCACATCAAAAGGTATTTGTAGTATTTTTTGAATATTTCATTTTGAAGGGTCATTGGAAGACTAAGTGTGATCAAAAAAGTATTGAAACAGAAGCTTTAACTTTTTTTCTTGCCCAGTCAGCTGGGGCTGTAGAATACACTGACTGCACCTCTGCAGAGGGGTAAGACTCCCCCGAACGAGTGTCCTAGATATGACACTAAACAATCTGATGGTGAGGTTCCAGCAATGCTGGAGCTTTGGGGAATGCGGATTACCCCTTTATTGCCATCGTTCCAAGGTCCACTCTGGCCTGGAGTGGTAGCACCTGATAGGACCCTATCAATGGGTTAAATAGAACTAACGGCATACTTATGCTAAACTGTATATCTTGAAATAGAAATGTTTTTTGACAATTGAACCATGATTACATGTGAATTTCATGCTTGTGCTAAACTGAATTATTTGAAATAGAACTGTTTTTTGACATTGAAACTCTATTTACACTAAAGTGAATTGTTTAACATAGAACTGTTCTGACATATAACAGTGTAAACAAAATCTGTACTTTCACTAAACTGAATAAGCTGAAGTAGAATTGCTTGACTAAACTGAATAGCTTGAAATAGAAATGTTTTTTACAATTAAACTGTACTTACATTTAAACTGCGTGCTTTTGCAAAACTGAATTGTTTTAAATTGAACTATTTTTGACATTGAAACTGTACTTACACAAAACTGAATTGTTATATAACTGCTTGAATAGTTTGAAATATAAATGTTTTTAACAATCGAAATGTGTACTCATGCTAAACTGAATTGTTTTAAATAGAACTGATTATTTACATAAAAATGGATTTGGCATTAAATAACCTAAAAAGGTTGATATGCCATAAAACCCAACAAACCAAAGCAAACCGTTTAACTTTTTTTCTGTTTCATAATTTAAACTTTTAAATTTAAACAAAGATATTTTCACAGCTGAGCAACTTTTATAAGAAAGTGATGATGTCTAGGTAAGATTTTTTCTGTTTTTTAGTGAAACTCAGAAATGTATAAATGTAATGCAGTCAATACTCACCAGTCCTAACTCCATGAAACTTTTCATCTTTCCTAAACTGAAAACTCATGTCTTGGGTAAAATTTGAAAATGTGCAGTTCGATATATATTATAAGTCTCGCGCTGTGGGTGTTAGACCGAGATCTTTCAGTACCAACATGCTTAAGAAACACAACATCTTTTATACTTCCATGGTACGAGCCACTATACAAAACTAATAATTTTCAAACTGATCTATTTGACTCATAGATAGGAATCTAATAGTTACTATCACTTCAGTTCAGAGTGACCTTGAGAGTAATGGAAATGAAGGAGTACTCCACACTTTCCAGATCTCCAAAACTTGAATCTCACCATCAGATGCAATCCTGTAAAATTATTTGAAAATGTAGAGGACATATAAAAAATTAAGAGAGTGCAATTTCTCGCCATATCAAAAAAGAAGTTTGCATCGAGCAATAAAAATACTCAATGGAATATAAATGTTGACTGCCAAGTGGACTTATCTGGTTTGGCACATTAACCATTGTAGGTTAATTAATGCCAAATTGGGTCTATACAAATAAGTTAGATATATATGATTTGTAAACATAAATCAACTAAGTTAAACGGTTCCAAGTATTGCTATATATCACTAACAATTCAATTAAATATCTGTGATTTGTTTTCACACAGTTAAATGATCAAACAGTTCTATTTCAAGCAACTCAACGTAATATAAGTCATTTGTTTGCACTCAGTTTAAATGTCAAATAGTTCTATTCAACCCATTGATAGGACTCTATCAGGTGCTACCACTCCGAGCCTGAATGGACCTGGGAGCAATGGTTTCAGTTTTGTTTCTTTTTGTTTAATGGCATATCAACCTTTGTAGGTTATTTAATGCTAAAGCTATTCTTTGAGAAGAACAGTTGTGGTACTATTCAACCCATAGCAAGGGTATTTGTCTGAAAGTGAACATAATAGCGTGACTGGAGTTTGAACTTGCTTAATACGATCCTGCAGTCCATCACTTTAACCATTACACCATGAGGACCCTCCCCTTGGGAGCAATGGTAAGGAAGGAGTAGTCCACATTCCTCAAAGCTCCAGCATTACTGGAGCCTCACCATCAGATTGTTTAATATCATATCCAGAACACTCATTGATGCGAGGGGGGGGTCTTACCCCTCTGTAGAGATGCAGTCAGTGTATTCTTCAATCCCAGCTGACGGGGCTATGAACTATTTTGAATTTGATAAATAAACATGCTTTTATGATGAAGGTAATTGAAAATAAATATATATCAATTACAATGTTTGATTTAAATGAATTACTTTACAGTTAGAAAATTTTTAATTTAAATGAAAATAAATAAAGTTTTTGCAACTACAGTACTCTCCTTACTCATTGTGACTTTTTATTTTTCCTTTTGGTGAGGTGGAGAAAATTAAAAGAAATATTATTACACAATTTGATATCAGGCGCTTTGACAAATAAAAAACTCAATGGAATAAGTGTATTGAATGCCTAGAGGACTATTTTGAAGAAAATTAATGTTTTATTTCTCGCTCATTTTTGTCTCGGCAAATACAGTTTCAGTCTTGATATTTTTTTAATATATCTCATCTACATTTTCCTTTGCATAGTTTTTAATAGAAGGTTGGGGCAAAAATAATTGCAGGTTTTAACTATCACTGATTTTTATTTAGTTTATGTGGCAACCATTTTCGAGCATTTTTGACTTTCCAATTTAGGAAAAATAGTTGAACAAGCAATAAATAGTTAATGCCTTGTTCTGAAATGTCTCAAGTTGTTTTGCTTGTGTCTACTTCAATAATGGCCCTCAAATGGTTGTCATCAATTGTAGAAAGATGTCTTTCTTCATCTCAAGTTTCTTGTATCCATTACAACATTTTTGAGACCAAAGGTTTATTAAGGGTCTCCTGGCTAAATGTTTGCTTGATGTTATGGGCAGTTTCCATGAGTTTACAACACATTTTTAACATACAATAAAATGACTGAAATTTGTTTCTTTCTTTTTCATCTATAACAGCCTAGAATCAACAAAAAATGAATAAGGAAAACAAAACCATCAGCCTAAACCAGTGGAGCAAAATTCACACTTTTAAATGGTATATTATATCAACATTATTGGCTCAGTTATTCATGTATAATTCACTCTTTTCCCATTTTTTAGCCTTAAAGTTAGGAGGCATATTATGCACAAGAATTAGATGTTAAGTTTTTTCTTGTCACATGAATCACTATAATCAGAACAGTATGACTAAACATAAGTTATATCTATGGTCTGGTAAAAACTTCTGTTTAATGCTGTTAAAGAGAAACAGCCTCAAACTATGGGAGTATATGTTTGATTAGTCTAGTTTCTCCAAGTGTGAGCTTATTTTCACTACAAGCTTGTTGCATTTTTGTTTGAAAATATTAGTGCCTTTGCCCAAAATTCTGTTTGGTTTGATTTGGTTTGGTTTTATGGCATATCAATCTTTGTAGGTCATTTAATGCCAAATCCATTTTTATACATATAAGCAGATCTATTTCAAACAATTCAGTTCAACATAAGTATACAGTTTAGTTCTATATAACCCATACATAGGACCCTATCAGATGCTACCACTTAGAGTGGATCTGAGAGTGATGGCAATGAAGGGGTACTCCTCATTTCCCTAAGCTCTTGCATCACTGAAGCCTCACCATCAGATTGTTTAGTGTCATTAACAGGACACTCGTTGGCGGGGATTTTACCTCTCTGTAGAGAAGCAGTTGGTGTATTCTACTGTCCCAGCTGATTGGATCACCTAAATTCTTGATGATTATGAAATATAATGCAATCTATATAAATTCTTATATTTTGTTTATATTAAATCGATAAAAAATTTGAACAAATGATAAATTCAGGTACTACAAATTCTAAAATTCAGTCATCCTTATTGGCAGGTGTTAGAATGTACTAACTGTATCCTCTCAAGAGTTGTAACACACCCTCCTACTTGCTAAAAAAGGTGTCCTGGGAAAGACATTAAATTGCATCTGATGGTGAGATTCAAGTTTTGGAGATCTAGAAAGTGTGGAGTACTCCTTCATTTCCATTACTCTCAAGGTCACTCTGAACTGAAGTGATAGTAACTATTAGATTCCTATCTATGAGTCAAATAGATCAGTTTGAAAATTATTAGTTTTGTATAGTGGCTCGTACCATGGAAGTATAAAAGATGTTGTGTTTCTTAAGCATGTTGGTACTGAAAGATCTCGGTCTAACACCCACAGCGCGAGACTTATAATATATATCGAACTGCACCACTTCAGTTGATAGATAATTAACTCTATTTCACTGTGTATCTCTTCCTTACCACGATACAACCATTAATATTAGATAGTAATACTTGATATGATATAACAGTAAATTATTCGTATAAAGAATAGTTACTTGAACCTAAAATTGTTCACTTAGGAATTTTATTGAAACAATATAACTGAGTGCAAACAAATAACAATTATTAAAGAGGAATAATTTGGAGGTGCCCAGGGAGTAATGGTTATCGTCATAGGAAATGGACATGGCGACATGAGTTCAAATCAGCCGTGGTGAGGCAACTAGTCTCGGAGAAGGAAAACTCTGAATTCAAACCTGTTAAACTCTGCTTAAAAATCAACCTTGTGTCATATCCTGCCTGAGTGGAGGGGTTGGTAAATATGGAAATAATTTCTTGACACTTTAGAATTGTGCATGAATTTTTAGTTCTAGATTGGAATACTTGAAACCATACAACTGTGTTTAAATTATTAGTATTAGATAGGAAGACTTGATCCTATTTTGCAACTGCTCTGCTCGGGCAGGATATGACACAAGGTCAAATTTTTAAGAGGAGTTTAACAGGTTTGAATTCAGAGTTTTCCTTCTCCTAGACTAGTTGCCTCACCAAGGCTGAAGAACGCTGTCTGTCCTACTATTTACCCATAGCTGGAGGGAGAATAATTGGATTCATACCTTTCCCAAGGGTATTAGTGCTATGTGAAATGCAATCAGCATCGTCCAGGATTTGAACTCCTGTTGCCATGTCCATTTCCCACGACGATAACCATTACACCACGGACACCTATTTGTATTAGATAGGAATACTTGATATCATATAACGGTGTGCAAATCATTTTATTAGATAAGAATACTTGATATATTTCTGTGTGCAAGAACTCTTAAGTTAAAAAATCAGTTAATCAATCAGTGTATTTTATGCACAAATAATACACTAAAATATAATTCAGATATGAATATAAAAAAAAATATATATATTTTTGCATCATGAAATTTTGCTCAGTTGGTTTTTTTTTTTAATTTCCAAAAAGAAAAATCAAATATCAAATAAGACAGCAGTTAATTTTAATGTGTCTGACAGCAAATGAAAGTATGAAAAGTAGAAATGGTTATATAAGATGAAATGGAATTTGAAAAAGAACCGAAGAACAAAACCCAAAAAGAAATAAAAAAAGTGATGAGATTTAATTTGGTAAATTTAATGACTGTGGAAGATAAGAATTGTACGTAATTGATTAAAATAGTAAAAAGAGTCCTTTAAAAAAACTGTTAAAAGTGAAAATATTTTTAAAAGAAGAAACACTTACAAACAACTATGTAAGGAGACTAAGAAATACATTGGTTAATTTTCAATATATATATTTACCAACCCCTCCACTTGGGCAGGATATGACACAAGGTCAATTTTTAAGTGGAGTTTAACCGGTTTCAATTCAGAGTTTTTCCTTCTCCTTGACTAGTTGCCTCACCAAGGCTGAAGAACCCAATCTGCCCTACTATCTACCCATAGTTGAAGGGAGAATAACTGGATTCATATCTTTCCCAAGGGTATTTGTACTATGTTTAATTTACAATATAATGCATTACTTTATTTTCTACTCACTTAAGAATCATCCCAGTTAGCTGGCGTTGTAGAATATGATGACTGCATCCCTGAAGATGAGCAAGAGTACTCTAATGAGTGTTCTGAATATCATACTAAACTATATGATGATGAGGTTTTGGAGCTTTGGGAATGTGGAGTACTCCTTCATTGCCTTTACTCCCTGGTCTACTCTAACCTTGAGTGGTAATGCCTGTTAGGGTTCTATCTATGGGTCAAAGAGATTTTCCTCAGTTGGCTGGGGCTGTAGTATACATCGACTGCATCTCTGCTGAGGGGTAAGACCCTCCTGCCAATGAGTGTCCTGGGAAGGACATTAAACTGAATCTGATGGTGAAGCTCCAGTCCTGGAGCTCTGTGAAATGTGAAGTACTCCTTCATTGACATCACTCTCAGATCCATTTTGATCTGGAGTGATCTCTGGGTCACATAGGACTGTTTAACCATTTAAATGTGTGCAAACAAATGACTGATGTAAAATCTAATTTGTTAGCATTAGATAGCAATATCTAAAACGACTAAACTGTGTGCAAGCAAATGAGTTCTGGCTTGTTTAATATGTTACCTACAAACTATTCATTTACAAATTATATATATATATATATATGTACAAACAGGGTTTGGTGTTAAATAATCTACAAGGGTTGATATACCATAAAAACCAACCAACCAACCACTTAAGAATTCCATTTGAACGAGTATTTTATTGTTATTTCTGTCCTATAACAAGTGTTAGATTTAGTATATATATTAGATGCAAATGTAACATCTATTTTGGGGCCGAGATAATTTTTGTCACAGTTGAGGTAAAGGTAGGCCTAGTGGTTAATAGTACAGAAAATGGAAGCAGAAAATTCTCTTTCAGTCAGCCATTTCTCTGGTTCTTGTCTAGAAAATGCTATATTTAATGAATCATAACTGCACTTATATAAACATTTCTTGATTATGCAAAATCATATACAAAAAATGCTAAAATATCTATCTATCTATCTATCTATTTCAGCCCATTCACTTATGTATCTATTTATCACAGCCTTTTTGCATATCTATCTATCTATCTATCTATCTATCTACCTATCAATCTATTTATGCTTAAAAATTTAAAGTCTGATAATCACAGAGATGATAAAATAATGGTTCAAATATGCTACTGACTCTGTATCAATATCTTTACTTATTCATATAAATATACATACACATTCGAATCTTGAAATCCTGTAAAATTATTGATAAAAGTGAATTTTATTTACAAGCACTTTCATCATATTACTGTCCATTTCATGACAGATATACATATAAATATGTTTCAGTATTGGCATAGTGAGTAGAGTGTTTACCAGTGGTCCAGGAGACTGGAGTTCAATCTCAGGTCGAGTCATACCAAAGACTCAAAAATTGACACTTGATGCCTCCTTGCTTAACACTCAGCATTATAAGGTATAGATCAAGGGTAAGTGGAGCATCCAGGGAAAGGAGAAGTGCCCTAACCTACATCTAAGTGTAAAAGCTGGTGAAAAGGGAGCCTTAGAGTCGCTCTTGACATGTTTCAGTGTGTTCTACATATATATATATGTATATATATGTAGAACACACAGAAACATATATATATATTTATATATATATATAATATTTATATATATATATAATATTTATATATATATATATATATATATATATTTTGGGGTGGGGAGACATTTATGTTATTTGTTTCAATCATAGGAAATGAACATGATGAACTGAATCCTAATCCCGGACGAGGCAGTTTACATTTCACAGTTATGGTTATCTTCAAAGAAAATAGACACGGTGACCAGAGTTCAAATCCTAGACAAGGCGGTTTGCATTTCACATAGCAGTGAAAGGTATGAATTCAACAATTCGCCTCCTAGCTATGGGTAAACAATTGATCAGACTGGGCTCTTGAACCTTGGTATGGCAACCAGTTTTAGAGAAGGAAATGTCGGAATTTGGACCTGTTAAACACCACTTTATATTTATATATATATATATATATATAAACATTCCATATTTGGGCAGGGCAGAGAGAGAATACAATCAGCACCTATTAAGTGCAAAACAATATTATTTTAATATTCCTTTTTTTATCCCTTTGTTTTCCTGTATCCTCCCTACACAATTATGTCTAATGTCTACTTTCCAGTGGATGCAATTTTGCCTTTTGAGAATCCCTACTATTCTATTCTTGACCTATACATTTCAGCAAAAATAATGTGGGCACTGAAGGTTTTAAACCCATTCAACCATCTCTTGGGGTGAAGGAAACCCCAGCTGATAACCAATGACCTGTGAACCTCAGTACCATGTTCCTTGCAGGGTTACACAAGTAAACACTTGGTGTTAGAGCCGGTGATGATGATGGATGGGTTGGTAATAATATACATAGTGTATCCTACCTCAGAAAAGTTCATTGCACAGATCAGAGAGCTTTCTAATGTTCCAATTCACACAAAATAGGCTGGTTGATATGCCACTAAACAAAGAAACCAAACAAAATAAGCTACACTATAAAACTGAAGCCTGTTCCTTATTGATGGTAAATTATTGCTTCTATCATTGTATTTCTCCTTAGGAACTAGCCTTTTCAACATCTTGCCTGTTATACTATGAAGATTGACCGGTAGAAGTCTTTTGAGTTTAGTTAAATAACTATTCTTTATTACTTTCAATACCATGTGGCAGAACCTTATTTGTTTCCATTTTTTATAAGTAATTGAATTTTATTATGAACTATTATAAAAAATGTTGACAAGTATTTTTCATGTTATTTCTGTTGCTGTTAATTAGAACTTGCAGACTTCTCTTTTCGTCCAACTTATTGGGCTTTTGCATTTTTCTTCTTTTGGTTTCTTTCTTCCTTTCTTCTGTTTACTCAAGTAATTCCTTGTATTACCATAACAACAGAATTTCTCATCATTCTGTTGTGAGACCAGGTTATGTGACCAATATATATATATATATATATAAGTGTGTGTGTGTGAGTGTGTGCGTGTAATAAGTAAATATATACTAGTTTTTACATATATTTAATAGAATGGGAGCTTTTCTGCAACCTCAGGTTTCATGACGTTTTATAAACGACAATCATCAGGAAGAGAACGAAAGATAATGAAGAAATCGAAAAATACGGTCAAAAGAAAGTTAGAATTGTGTACAACTCTTTATGTGTGCGTTTGTATGTGTATGTGTAAGTTATATTTGCGTATTATTGTGTGTGAACATATAAGTGATATTTAGTATGTGTGTGGATGAATGTGTGCACTGCACGGTAAATTTGAGGTTGTCTCCTGGATGTATGAGACGCGATGTGTAGCCAAAGTCGTTACAGATTGACCGAGAAAAAAATTTATTTTTTGTTAGTTTTTTGTATATATTAGTGTGTATGTATGTGAGTGGTGATAATTTTAACAAAGGAACAAAATATCATTACTGCATTGCGAAGAAAATAAAGTTTTGATTTGTAAGCATAATAGACGAAGGAGTATGGTGGTCCAGAATCGCCATAAATATCATAGTCATCATCATCATCATCATGTCGTGCTGGTAGCACAGATATCCCTGACCCTCTCTAGCCACTTTTCCCTATCGTTCATCGCCTCCGGCAGGTCTTCTGGACTACATCCCGTATCCTCACATAGTTGCTGAATGTATGTTCGAGCTGGTCGTCCTGCTTTTGTTCGGCCATATGTGGGGGTCCATAAGAGTACATCACTTATGAGTTCGTCCCTGCTTCTCCAGCAGTGTCCTGCATGTCTGGTTCGTCTAACTTGGATAGTTTTCGTGATAGGAGGCAGGTGGCCGTACAGTTGGTGCTTTGTGGGGTGTTGCCGCCAGGACTTGTTCAAGATTGCTCGCAGCATTCTTGTGTAATTGCCGTCTAGCTTCTTCTCCAGTCGTTTTGTTAGAGTCCATGTAGTGCATCCACATACCAGTATCGATGCGATGTTATATTGTAATATACTGTGGAGTATTATTCAATATTAAAATTTTATGCTGGAATATGATTTGTACAAGACTGCAATAATAATTTGTATTAGTTATGATGTGTTAATGATAAATTGCGTATACATCATAGTCATCCATGATAATATGTATGTAAGGAATATAGTGAATATATTGTGTTAAGACGTTGCAATAACTGTTTGTATTAGCTATGTCATTTTTATGCGTATGAGTGTGTATGGTGATGATTTTAACTAACGAGCAAATTATCATCATTGCATAATTAAGGAAATGAATATATGATTTGACGTGAAAGCATGATAGATCTGGGATGCAAGGAAAATAGGTGGGGAGTTGTGTTGGATTACAATAATAATTATTAATTAGCTATCTATGTTATGTTAATATTATGTTACACATACGTTATTGTAATATATAATGGTGTGTGCGTGGGGGAATATGTTAAATTTACTGTGTGGAGACCTATTTCTAACACTCATGAAAACATGGCTAACATAATGTCAACAGGTTGTGGAAGGGCATGAAGACGGATATAAAAATTTAATGGGAGAAGGTGATACTTACGGTGCGTCGGATGTATTGTTTGATGGAGGAAAGTGAAACTTACGATGCATTGGGTGTGTTGTGGGGTCATTTGTGGGGGATTTTTAGTAGTGGAGGTGGCATAGGTAAGATGGATGGGTTATGTGTATGGGTCGAAAAGTAAGAGTAGATGTTCGTTCTCATGTCTACATTCGGATAGAATTTCTGATTTTTTGTTTAGCAGGGTTTTTGTGATGGATAGGTGATAATTGCTTGTTTTTCGTGGAGGCAAAGAAGGCATTTTTTATGTCTTGCTGTAGGCGAGCGCTAGTTTAAGTATTTCCCAGGTGATGGTGGGTGGGATGGTCATGTCTTTTAGCCGCCGTATGTGTGTGGATAAAGTTTTAGTTGAATAATTTCTCTTGGTGAAGGAAAGTTTGTGGTTATATATTCTCTGTTTTATGGTACCCTCCGTTGCACATATGTATTGCTTAGCTGAGCTGTGGGTTTTTACGGCAGCTCTGTACACTACGTTTTTCTGTCGGCAGTTTCCTTGTTGGGGCGGGGGCATGTTTCTTTATCTCTACTCATGCATTTTTTGATGGAGTGTGTGGTGCTGTCATTGGATTCGATCTTTTTGCTGTGGCCTTTCATGATTTGAGATATGTTACCTGTATAACTGTAGCTGATCTTTATATTGTTCCTGTTGAAGATTTCAACCAGGGGCCTATGATTGGGTATGTGCTTGCTTATTAGATTTAGAAAGTCCCTACCGATGTTTGAAGTAATGCATTTATTGTATGGTGGGTTGAACCAAGTTATATTTCTATTTCTGTGTTTTGGTTTGCTTTTTGGAGATGTGTCTATCATTATCTATCTCTAACCGCTGTTTTTAGAGTGTTGCCGTATATGTTTATATTTGTTGAAAATGTAGATGTTGGAAGAATTATCGGATAGTCTGCGGCTAATTGATTTTGGCATTTGTCTGATAATTGAGGGTGGGTGATTTGAAGAAGTTTGAATGTAGATGGTTGTATCGCTCTCTTTTTTACAAGATTCAAATGTGCTTTTCCTTAAGTGTAGTGTTACATCGAAGAAATTTACTATTTTTAGATTTGTGTATATGGTGATTTTAAATCCCAGCAATTTTAGTGTGTTGCTATAGCAATTGAGTTTTGGTCCATTTGGGTTCCTAATGATGATTAGACCGCCGTGTCTGTATAGTTCCATATCAGTGTTTCTGATTATGTTTGATAGTCGAGAAAGTATTAGAGCACCGACCTGCTCGCACACCTCTGCGCCATCAAAGCTATCCATGGTTACGTCGAACAGTTCGTTATTAGTTTTTTTTATCCATGGTTTGTTGTCATGGAAGAGGAGTGATTTGCGGCAGTACTTGATGATCCTAATATGGTCTTGTGAGATGGTTACGTGCTAGACTGCTGATTCTAGAACTCTGTCAAGTGTGTATTCGGTGATGAAGGGGTAGTATGTGATGTCGAATTGGGTGAAGGCAGTTTAGTTTTTGTTAGTTATAGCAGTGAACCATTTAGTGACGGCCTTTGCATTCTTCGACTGGTTGACTTGAAGTTTATTCTTGAGCTGCCTTTTTATATTATCCTGCTAATGCTTACTAATTCTTTCGATATATATATATATATATATATATATATATATTGTTGTTGACCCAATATGAGAAAAGTAAATACTTAAAAATGAATAGATTTACAAATGATTTCAAATTTATTTTTTATCCTTTTATAAACCGGCTCATTGGCCGAGTGGGTAGAGTGATCGCCAGTGATCCGGGAGACCTGGATTCATTCCCAGGTCGCGTCATACCAAAGACTTTTAAAATGGTACTTGATACCTCCTTGCTTAACACACAACAATATAAGGTACGTATCAAGGGTAAAGTGGAGCAATCCAGGGAAAGGAGTTGCACCCTCCCCTACACATCGATGTAGTAGCTATTGAAAAGGAGCCTTCTGGTCACCCTCGACTACGGTCGCCAACTTTACTTACTTATATACCTACGATACATGTGTTTTAAACATTTCTGTTCTCATTAGGCATTTGAATTTTTGGTGAGTGTAAACCCAGGTTTTGTGTCTGTGATTGTCCCTTACTAATAATGCATAAAAAGTTCTCGATATCTTGATTGCGGAGCCATAGCCAATTTATAACTAAAAATAAGTTAAAAGTGTTTTTTAAAAGAACATTTACTGTTACATTAGGTTTCATGCAATTATTGGTAAAATTATCAGACGGCTCAACCAATTTTTCTTTGTTTCTTTACTTTATTGTTGACTAGTCAGAACCTTCCAACGACCAAAATTTTATTCTCCTTATTTCCATTAATTTAACACATTTCAATAAAACACAATATTCGAATCAACTTAACACAATATATATTAATGAAAGCATTAGCACAACACAATCTTCAGATAAAATATCTATCTATCTACATACAAATATATAGATGCTTCATCTGAAGACTGTATTGTTCCTAGATTACATTTACTTTTGGACTAATACCCTTGGGAAAGCTATGAATCCCTTTTATCCTCTCTTATTTATGGGTTAAATCGTACCACTGGTGTTCTTCTGCAGGGATGACTTTGGTATTTAATAAGCCATAAAGGTTTATATGCCATTAAAGAAAGAAACCAAATCAAACCAAACTAGACATTCCTCATAGTGAAAATAAATATCGCCCATACAAACTTTCCCAGGACTTTGCCAAGATCTGTACACTGATCTTTTATCTTTAACTAATTGTTACTCTTAAAATGATTTTTTTATCAATCTTACAGGGTTGATGTTTGTACGAGGTTTTTGTAGGATGATTTTAGCTGGAGAAGTTGTTTTGTGTTTAGCGAGGAAGATGGTGTAACGTGTGTTTGTTTACATTGAGTTGTTTCCTCGCTGAGTGTTGTTAGTCCCCTCGCTAAGGTTTAAGGGTAAATAAAGGTAGAATGATGAAGAAGTAAGATGTCGAGAGTCGAAATGTGTTTTTATGAATAGGTTTTTATTTGCAGCATGGAATATTGGGTTTGCTTTTGGTGCTGCAAGACTTGTTAGTATTGAGACGAAATTGAGTTATGAGATGGCTGTGATGGCAGCGTGTGTCGTCGGACGTGAGAGGGATTGTATTTTTTGCATTTTTGACGAAAGACATGTTGCAGTTGTAGGAATTGAACTTTGGATGTCACCATGAGTTTCGTGTCTGGTATTTGGGGAGAGTAGGCGTTATCTCCATTAATGTAGACCAGAGGTGAAATGGGAGCTAGTGTGTCGAGAGCGGGATTACGCTCAGATCGACATAGCCAATTTTGAGATGACATAAAGTTGTGCCTGTGCGAGGCATGTTGAATGCATCTAATTTATATTCAACTGGGATTCCTTATAAGGAATCCGTAAATTAGATGGGTTCCCTCGTGTATCCATGTTGCTGCTGCTGCTATTTTAAAGCCGCAGTGAGATGTCTGCACTGGGCGGCGTTGTCCAGCCAAAGCATCGCTATTGAAGAACGGCCAATGGGACGTCTGCACTGGTCGGCGTTCTCCAGCCAAAGAGGATGTCTTTTGGCAGCTCACCCGATTTGGTGGCCGGAAATGAAGGTCCGGGGTGAATAGGATAAGTCATCCTGATTGGGTGAAATTAAGTGTCGAATTAAATTGCGCGCCAAACCAAAATACGAAATTTTCCCCTTCTTTACAATGTTATTATCTTAGAAAGTAAGAGTTTTTTCACAAATACACTGAACTTTTCACAAATTTAGTGTGATACCTGTAAAATTGAGAATCTTTTCTTTTATTCAGAGTAAAATGTATCTTAGCCAAAACCAGTCCTAATTCCTTCCTGATTGTGTCCTCATCCTATTTACCCAGCCCCTCCGCTCGGACAGGATATGACACAAGGTCAATTTTTAAGCGGAGTTTAACAGGTTTGAATTCAGAGTTTTCCTTCTCCTAGACTAGTTGCCTCACCAAGGCTGAAGAACCCAGTCTGCCCTACTATTTACCCATAGCTGGAGGGAGAATAATTGGATTCATACCTTTCCCAAGGGTATTAGTGCTATGTGAAATGCAATCACTCTCGTCTAGGATTTGAACTCGTGTCGCCGTGTCCATTTCCTACGACGATAACCATCACACCACGGGCACCTCTGATTGTGTCCTCATATGTGGTCAAAGAAGTAGATTCAAAGCTTTAGTGCTTAAAATATTTACAAACACTGCTTAAAAGTAACCCTTATTTATCAGCCAATTTTAAATCCTTAGGCAAAAAATACAATATCTGATACAAGTATTCATTTTGAAAACTAAGAAAAATTGTAAACGTTTATTGTATGAATTTATAAAATTTAAATACTCTCTGCAGCAAATTTTTATAATAGAGTGTAACTTTACTTAAAATATAGATACCTACATTAAATAATTTTTGGGTGCTATTACATAGGCTGATTATTGAATACTATGTAGCATCATACAATAATCAATATACATACATACATACATATATATATATATATATATATATATATATATATATATATATATATATATATATAACCACACACTTTCATAAAATGCAAAATAAAGGTCTTAAAGATTCTGAAATATCTTTTGGGGTTACATTTTATTTTGTAGTTTGTTTTTTATTTTCTTTTGTTGTTGATTTTTTTTTCTGTTTATTTTTTCTTCTCTCCAGTCTTTTGAATCCAATTAAAATGTAGCCAAAGGGTTTGGAAACCTGAAAAATCTTCAGGAACAACGGCAAACTTGTTGTTTTTTCTTCCTGTTTATTTATCATTATTTTTCATTTATTTATTTTCTTTATAAGTGTGGCAATCTGAAGGTTCTTGCCAAAAGTCTATTACCAATTTCATGCACAAGAAGAACAAGCTGAAGAACATCATCTTCTGTCACTTTCTCTCCACATCCCAAAACAAACAAACAAACAAAAAAAAAAACAGTGAGAAACCAAAATTGTTGAATTATTCACATTTCAGTTGGCCTCAACTTTTAAATCAGATAAATGACAAAAATTATTTTTACATACATATGTATATCTACTCAAGCTCAAATATGCATTAGCTTAGATATGTTAAGACCAAAATGAAGACACAAACGATAAAACTGTGTGTGACGTATGTATGTAGTTGTGAATCAATACTACTAAATATTGGTATACAGTAATTTTCTTCATTTCTATCGTTGTTTTTGAGTTATATTGTTGGCTTGAAGCAATTGTTTTATGATGAATTAACATGACTAGTTGTAGGTACCTGTATATCATATGAGGGTTAAGATGGTCAGTTATGATCATAATGTGTTCTCTTTTAAAATCTTTTATGCGTAACTTTCATTTCACCTTAAACCTGAGGCCTGAGTGCCATATCTAAGCAAAGCTTAGTAAATAACAGCAGGAATCTCACTTTTAAAATCTAATATCAGAAATGTTTTCATTATAAAAGAGCCTCTGGATAGACAGGATTGCTTACGTTATATTTGTTCTCCTTGTGGGATAATTTTTTTAAAATTCAAAATATGTATTTATCATCATCATCATCATCATATCGTGCTGGCAGCACGGATATCCCTGACCCTCTCTCGCCACTCCTCCCTATCGTTCATCGCCCTAGGTAGGTCTTCAGGACAACAACCTGTATCCTCACATAGCTGCTGAATGTACGTTCGTACTGGTCGTCCTGCTTTTGCGCGGCCGTGTGTGGGGATCCATAAGAGAACATCTCTTATGAGTTCATCTCTGCTTCTCCAGCAATGTCCTGCATGTCTGGTTCGCCTAACTTGAATAGATTTCGTGATAGGGGGCAGGTGGCCGTACAGTTGGTGTCTTGTGGGGTGTTGCTGCCAGGACTTGTTGAGGATTGCACGCAGCATTCTTGTGTAATTGCCATCTAGTTTCTTCTCCAGCCGTTTTGTATGAAAATCTGTATCCAATATAGTTTTATCTACTTTATATGGAAAGAACAATCATTACTTTTGAAAATATTTACCTTTTGAGTAAATCTTAAGAGTAAGTTTCGAATCAGAAGAAGCTCTAAATTAGAGCCCCATTCATAATGAACATATAATGAAAAATTGGTCCTTGATTTTAATTTTGAAAATGACGTCAGTGCTTTTTGAATGCCTGGTGCCTGATAACTAATCACGGAGATAACTTGTGGGATTGAGAAGCTTAATGGGTTTAATCATGGAAAATGAAATTACTGTACCAAGTTCAAATTCTAGACTAAGCCGTTTGCTTTTCAATTTGCCTTAATGCCCTTAGGAAAAGCATGACTCAATCTGTTCTTTTACCCCCACACCAGCTATGGGTAAATAGAAAGGAAGACTTGGTTCTTTAGTTATTATATAGAAGACGGTGCCGACCGCGACTCTTGTGATTTGAACACGAATCTCTAGCCAACAAACACAAGTGTTGAAATGGATTGTGCTTCCGGAGTTCACGATACTAGAAATGGTGGATATGTAAATGGGTCAGACAGAAGTCTGACAACAGAGATGCAAAATAGATTGAAGATCTTGAAAAATCCACATGTATATAAAAATCATATAACCTGCCTTCTTATATCGTCCCATTCTGCGCCCAACCCAGTATTTCTTTACCCCACTAGAGTAGGATCCCAGTCCCACCTACGGCAGGTCTGGCTTGTTTTCGGAGTTTTCGGACACCGGAAAACAGTCGGCCTCCATTTTCGTAGACGGGGGGATGGGAGGGCAACCAAACGGGGAATTTTTCCTTGGTTTCGTTTGTATATATTTCGGGGTTTTTCTCCCATTCCCAGCATATAAATTCATTGAAAAAATATCACAAAATTGTATATAAAATCATACACCACTTTCGGGGTTTTAAGTTGGTTTTCTTCCATAGAGCAAATGTGGTATTTTGGTGGTAGCAGCGTGCATGGTGATGGATGAATGGTTATATATTGTATTGTTGAACGGGTTGAAATTTTAGTTTAAAGCAAAGACCGCTTCTTCCCCTCCCCACAAAGCTCCAAGGCCTTGTGCCTTCATTATATCAATTATAATGAAATAAACAGAGATGCAAAATAGATGTGAAATGTAACATTGCAAGTTAGTGTTGTTTAGCATTTCCATACTCAGTGTTCGGCATTGTACAAGAGTGAAGAGATTTTTAAGTATCGACCAAAATTACCACCTTACGGAACATTACAAAAGTGACAACAAAGACTTAGTTCCGAACATTATAAAATTAGTGTTGTTTAGGCGACAAGTTTAAAACAAGTTAAACGGAATTCAAATCGGCTTTAGTTTCCTTAAAAATTGACATTGTCTCACATCCTGCTTGTTATCCAAGGGGTCGGGTGAATAAATAATGTTTTATTGGAATACGAAGTACTTTCATTTTGGGGAGTAAAAATCAAGTAATCTTGACTTCATATAGATTAAAACATTTTCAGGGATAATCCAAACAATTCCTAATCTGGTTGAAATCGGGTAAAAAATATGATGGAGCCATTAAGTAAATGTTTTCAATCAAATATACCCTGTCCCATTTTGCTTCTACGAGTGTATGCATCTATCTATCTATCTATCTTGCTCCGTTGGCTGGGGTTGTAGAATACACATATTGCTTCTCTGCAGTGTCCTGGATATGATACTAAGCAATCTGATGGTGAGGCTCCAGTAATGCTTGTGCTTTGGGGAATGCCGAGTACCCCTTCATTGCTATCGCTCCCAGATTCCCTCTGGCCCGGAGTGGTAGCACCGGATATGGTCCTATCTATGGGTCAAATGGAACTAAACTGTATACTTTTGCTAAACTGAATTGCTTGAGAAAAGAACTGTTTTGACATTCAAATTATGTATTTATGCTAAACTGAATTGTTGAAATGGAACTGTTTTTGAATGCAAAACTGAATTGGCAGAAAAAGAATGGTTTTTGATATTGAAATAGTATATACGCTAAACTGAATTGTTTGAAATAGAACTGTTTTGACATTTAACTGTGTGTAAACAAAAACTATACTTATACTAAACTGAATAGTTTGAATTAGAACTGTTCGACTATAGTGAATTGCTTGAAATAGAAATATCTTTGACAATTAAACCGTGTATTTATGATTAACGGAATTTTTTGAATAGAACTGTATATTTGTATAAAAATGGATTTGGCCTTAAATAACCGACACGGGTTGATATGCTATAAAAACCAAACAACCATACCAACCATATCTATCTATCTAACTATCTATCTATCTTCTTTTGCTTCTCACTATTTTTCCCTTTTTGCTTTTATGTATGTATGTATGTATGTATGTACGAGGTGCATACGATAAGTTTCCTGACTTTTTTCGTATGGGAACTTTTATTGATAGTACACACATGAAACTCTAGTCCCCTTCGAGGTAATCTCCTCCGGCTGCAATGCACTTGTTCTACCGTTCCAACAACTTCAGGAAGGCCCCATGGAAGTCCTCTTGTGTGAGCGTGTCAGTGACCTTCGTCACAGCCTCTTTCATCTCCTCAATTGTCTCATAACGACAGTATCTGAGCTTAGGGAATAACCAAAAGTCTCAGGGAGCAAGGTCTGGACTATAGGGACGGTGAGGAACTGTCTTGATGCCCATCTTGGTCAAATAGTCTATGACAAGGATGGAGTTGTGGACTGCTGCATTGTCCTGGTAGAAATGCCACAGACCCAATTTAAAGAGTGTTGGCCTCTTCCGACGGAATTTCTTCCTGAACTCCCTTATAACCTCAACATTAGTAACCCTAAGCCTAACCCTAACCCTTTGGCCAATCAACTCTGGTGTATTTACCTCCTTACCCCTTCCACAACTCTCATCATCCCTCACAGACTCTGTGCCTTCCTTGAATCTCTTATGCCTCTCAAAAACTGATGCTCGATTCATGCAAGATGCTCCAAAAGCAGTCTGAAGCATTCCATACGTTTCTGTGGCATTTTTTCAAAGTTTAAAACAATTTTATTGCATATCATTCTTCTAAAGTGTCAGATTGCATTTTTGAAATTCACCAGCCTTGACAATCAGGCTTGAGTAGGGTGTATTCTAATTGCTGTTGTAGCTGTTCATTTGAAGCTGAAATCATAAAAATTGGTCAGTCATCTCATAAGATGTATAGCAATAACATACTGAATTTTCAAGAGTTCACGCCAATTTTAAATGCCCATACGAAAAAAGTCTGGAAACTTATCATATGCTCCTCGTATCTATCTATCTATCTATCTCATTTTACTTCAATGTATGTGTAAATGCATGTATGAAATTATTCTTTTAAAAGTTGGAGAAAAAAAATCCAGAAAAATTGATCATCAAGTACTAGATTTTGCAAATCTAAAATTTGTGAAATTGTCACTTTTCTTTTGTTTTAGAAACAGACGCTTGAGGTATTTTGGCTGGTACAATTTTTCTTTCTTATTAAATTTTTCAGTGTGAGGCTGAAGAGGCTTCCGTTATTGAACAGATTTCTTTTCTTATTCTTTTCTCTTTGGTATGAACATCAAACGTCTTCTCTCATCTAACCCTAAAACATTTATTTTTATAGGGGATTCCCCTGGGAACAAACATTCCGGATTGGCTAACCAATCACAGATCATTTTGTATACTTTTACTACTTTTTAACAGGTCAGATAATCAAATCTGTTTATCTACGTCTGTGGGAACAGTATCCCTTCCACTATTCAGATTTTGATTGGTCATCCAATCAAGAAACAATATCGGGGGTTGGTTAATTAAGATTCCAGGCCACACCTTGTGGGGGAGTATTTCTTTTCAGTTTAACCAAAGCAAAAATCAAAGATATGATCTTTTAACCTCAACAGGTGGGCTAGAGATGTCATGATTTAAATTAGGTCAACGCACTTGTTAAACCCTGAAGACTGTTGACCTTTTTGTTTTGACAATCTGAAAGTTCGGTTAGTACTGACCTTTGAAATTGACTTTTCAATTTATTTCAAAGTATATAATTTTTTTTATATTGTTATAAAAGGAAAATTACATTTTCCGAAATAAAAAATGTATCATACACTCCATAAGATTTTAGCGTCCGAAAATACCTCATATTGCCAACAATTGCTCAACAGTGAGTCATCATAAACGAAAAATTATTTGAAAGATTTCATATTGAAGTCAAGCGAAAAATCTATTGCCCAACTGACAGGGAAAGGCAAGTTTCAATATCCATGCTTGTTGATGGTAATACCACTTTGTTCCAAAAACTTTGTACTAATTAATTCGCTATCTACAAGATAACATAATTTTACAAACATCTTTATGTGGTAATATCATCAACATTATGGTGTACATTAGAGTATTTAATTCCCCAGTTGACTGGGGCTATAAAATACACCGACTACTTCTGTACAGAGAGGTAAGACCATCCCGCAAACTAGTGTCCTGGATATACTAAACTGCTGGAGGTTTGGGTAATGCGGGATACCCCTTCATTGCCTTCGCTCCTAGGTCCACTCAGGCCTGGAGTGGTAGCACCTGATAGGGTCTTATCAATGGGTCAAATAGAACTAAACTGTGTACTTATACTAAACTGAATTGTTTGAAATAGAACTGTTTTGACATTTAAACTATGTACTTATGCTAAACTGAATTGTTGGAAATGGAACTGGTTTTGCATGCTAAACTGAAGTGTTTGAAATAGAATTGTTTTTTACATTGAAACTGTATTTACGCTAAAGTGAATTATTTGAAATAGAACTGTTTGCCTAAACTGAATAGTTTGAAATAGAAATGTTTCTGATAATTAAGTTGTATACTTATGCTAAACTGAATAGTTTGAAATAGAACTATTTTTTTATATAAAAATGGATTTGGCGTTAAATAACCTACAAATATTGGTATGTCATAAACCCAAACAAATAAACAAGCAAGCAAACAAATATAGTATTTAATTGCATAGTAGTTATCGTTGTCAAAACAAGTATCAGCAAAAATGGCAGCCAGATCCAGAACAGATCTTGATAGTTCATATATAAAGTTCGTTCAAAAAGTATCAAGACTGAAGTTGTATTAACCAAATAAACAATGAATGAAACTTCAAATAGTCCACTTAACATTCAATCAGTATATATCAGTGAGTTTTCCATTGGTCAAAGGTGGGAGTCCTCATTGCATTTTGCTTAACAAGCTGAACTGCAATATCATAGTGAGTTCAAATTCCATTCGCACTATTACATTCACTTTAGGACTAATCATCTTCATCATCATCATCATCATCATGTCGCGGTGCTAGTACGAATCTCCGTGACCCTCCCTATCAACCTGTATCTATCGTCCATCGCTTCCGGCAGGTCCTTCAGGCAACACCCGGTATCGGCAGAGAGATGTTGTATATAGGTTCTAGCTGGTCGTCCAACCTTTGCTCGTCCATGTGAAGGGGCCCACAGGAATGCATCGCTTATGTGTTTGTCCTTACTTCTCCAGCATTGTACCGCGTGTATAGTTCGTCTAATTCAGATAGTTTTCGTGATGGGTGGTAGGTAACCGTACTGCAGCTGTTTTGTAGGGTATTGCCCCCAGGACTTGTTCAATATGACTTGCAGCATTCTTGTGTAATTGCCGTCATTTTTTTTCTCCATACGTTTTGTTAGCGTCCATGTGGTGCATCAATATAACGGTATCGACATGATCGCCGCTTTATTTTATCGGTCAGGTCTGATTTCCATATGTCCGATAGCCTTGAACCCCCTTATCCCCTAGATAGTACTACTATTGTTGTTCTGCGAAGATAGTTTTGGCATTCAGTAACCCACAAATATTGAAATGCCTTTAAATAAAGAAACAAAACCATTGGTCAAAGTATCTCTGTAACTCCTCAAAAGGTGTGAAGTTTCTTGTGTTTTGTTTTGTTTTTTAATTCTAAAACCCTCGAAGAACTTTTCAACAATTTATCTGTTTGTTCCAGTACTTATAATCAAAGTGTGCGTGCGTTTGTATATATATATATATATATATATATATATATATATATATATATATCACTCAACAATAATAAGTACATACTGAGAACTTTTTATAAAACGAATATTTTTTTGTAAAAATCCAAAGATACCAGACTGTTATTATTTCTAGTGGAAAATTGTACAATAAAAACAATTATTTTTAGGCATTATTCATTATAAAACTCTCCAACCAAAATATGAATATATATAAAAATCAGGACACCTGTTTTATACCCGAAAATGCAATTTTATTTTTGGTTACAATATAAATTCTGTCAAATTTGGTCATAAATAATACCAAATAACACCTGTCTAACCCATGCATAATATATGTTTTGGTAGTAATGTTCTACTAGAAATAACTAAATGGTTGAAGAAGTAAGTGGCCCTTCTACTGTTTTGAAGGGTGCTGCTTCCAGGACTTAAGAACAAACACATGTGTTATTCTCCAATGAAAACCTACACTTGGACATATCAACATTGGCGAAACAGCAAAAAATTCCATTCATCAGCTCTGGGCAGATACTGGGTGTCGTCTTGAGGATTTATCAGGTATCATAGCTGATAGGGATGGGTAGTTGGATGGCAAGAGACAGTCAACGGAATCTGTACGACAAGCACACCTTGATGATGACATATCACGCACACACACACATTAATTTACTACATTGTAAGTAAAGTTGGTGACCTTAGTCGAGGGTGACCCGAAGGCTCCCTTTTCAATAGCTACTACACCCAGGTGTATGGGAGGGCGCTACTCCATTCCCTGGATCGCTCCACTTTACCCTTGATCCATAACTTATAATGCTGAGTGTTAGGCAAGGCGGCATCATGTACCCTCTTTTTAATCTTTGGTATGACTCGACGTGGAATTGAACCCCGACTCCCAGCCCCTTGGAGAACACTCTTCTCATTAGGTCAATGCACACAAATACATATATGATAAATCATACACACACCACATACACACATACATTATTCTACAACACACACACATGCATTATTCTGCAACAAAAACACGCACACACACACACACACACACACACACACACACATGTATATATATATATATATATGACATATCATTCGCGCACACTCATACTCACACACATTATTCTACAACACACACACACACACACACATATATATATATATATATATATATATAATTTTATATGGATGTTTGCCATCGGATAATGATTAACAAGCGTGTTTTGTATATTAATTCTACCAAATAGAAGATTCATGCCTAACAAAATTAAACTTAGTAACTCTCTCTCTCTCTCTCTCTCTCTTGCATACACACACATAACATGAAAGTAAAATCCCTATTTGTCATTTTGCTTTTGTCCATGTTGATGTGAAGACCTCGCAATGAGATAAAGATCACCCAACTGGTTATATATATATATATATATATATATATATATATATATATATATATATATATATATAACCAATTTGGTAATCATTACAATGCAACTATATATATGTATATATATATATAGTTGCATTGTAATCTTTTCAATAATCTTGCTCAGCAGAAAGTATCTTACACATATTCTGTTAAGTTGGAGCTGAATCATACAAAAACTGTCAAGAAAAATAATTTTTGTAATAATATAACCCATAAATTTACTTTCTCTACATACAAATCTTAGTTTTTCTATTTTTATTTTGCAGGACAAGAAAACAAATTTATAAAAGAAATGCTCAGTCAGACAATCTGGCTCCACCATGTAAACAACAGATCGCATTTCTCTCCCTTGTGGTACTCTCTTGATTCTAGAGTTTAGTTTCATATTTAATCTGCTTAAAACTGTTTTGATGCATTATCTGTAAGCATAATATTCATTTACTGAATCTACACTTTTGTAATGTTTTTATTCTTCCTCACACATAAACCAGAAAACTTAATAAAAAAAATAGCTTTTTTTTCCCTTTGTATTATTTAATCAGTTGATATAGTGAATAGTCATCTCAAAATTCAAGAATGTAATCACATCAAGAATGCAAAAACACGTATACAAAAACTTAAGCGTAAGAATAAGAGAAGCAGAGCTGGCTCAAAGTATGAACCATATAAGTAGTTACTAAATAACAGCTGGCTATCTATCTAAATTTGCTTATGGCTAGTTAACTTGGTCAGTGTGTGCATCTTGGCCATCTATCTTGGTCAGTGAATATCTTGTCATCTGTCTTGGTTAGTTGGCATCTGGCTAACTAGGTCTGTGTGCATCTGGCGAGTTAACAAGGTTAGAGTGCATTTCGTCATCTATCTTGGTCATTTTGCATCATGTCATCTATTTCAGTGTGTCTATCTTCGCCAGTGTGCATTTAGCGATTTAAGTTGGTCAATGTGCCTCTAGTCATCTATCTTGGTCAGTGTGCATCTGCCTATTAATCTCTTTTAATGTGCATCTTGCTATCTCAGTCAGTTTGCATATGGTCATCTGTCTAGATCAGTTTTCCTTTGGCACATGGGCCGGAGGTTGCTTACAATATCTGCTGTTCCTAAATTTGCAACTTGGTCAGTGTGCATCTGACTATTTGTTATGGCTATATATATATATATATATACAATGTCTGTGTGAAAAGTACTGGGACTGATGTCATGAACAATTCATTTTAGTTCTAAACAAAAAATTATATGGTTTACCCTTAGAAGTAATCCTCTTTGAATTTAAAGCACTTTCACATCCTTCTCTGCAATGCTGGAAGGATTTTTATGGGATACCCTATAGCTCCATCATTATGCCACCCTTGATAGCCTCCACACCTTCAAAATTAACCCCCTTGATAATCCCCTTGAGCTTGGGTAAAAGAAAAATGTCATATAGATCAGGTAATAGAGAGGGTGTTCCTGTATGGCAATGCCCCTCTTCACCAGGAACTGGCAGATGCTCAGCACACCCAGTTTCATTACTTTTCAGACCGATCTTATAGACATATATATAGAAAAAGAGACATAGATCCTATGTAGGTAAGTATATATAAGGTATAAGTTGAGGGACCGTCATATGTCTTTGTGTTCATGGGGTCCGTTTGACATAGGCTGCGTCTAGTTGGAGAGGCACAATGCACTACTAAGTTCGGGACTCAGCAGGTACATGCTGTCCCTGCTAGCAGCAGAGAGAAAAAAATCCTCTCAGTCGAGGTGTCTCGAAGTAACTAATGGAGGGTTGCTCTTTGGTGCCCCGTTTTTAGGTATGCGCCAATTTCACGTCTTGTCTGAAGCCTCCAGGGAAACTGTTACCTTTTGCATTTATTTATTTTACTTTTTCTTTTTCTTTTTCTTTTTCTTAATCCTCACAACACATTCCGACCCAGAGTCGCCGAGTTATAGTAAGGATGCATTTGAGGGAAATACAGTCTCTTATAAGGTGTGTGTGTGAGAGAGAGACAGGGAGAGTTGTTGATTGGTGTGTCGTTTTCGTCAAAAATAAAACAAACTCACTGTTGTGTAACTGGTGAAGTGCATTGATATCTGCAGATGTAGGAACTGCTAGTCTGAGGTAAACTACGTCAGGTGTGCAGTTGAAATGAGCTGAAGCACATCACAGATGATTTATGTTGGTCGTGTTTCGCGTTGTAATGGTTCACATTGAATAGAGATCAGCTGGTTAGTTGTTTGTGTTTTTCCAATACATCCAGTTTTACCGTGGATTGTGGGTCAGAATTGAAAACGTGTCGGATTTTCTTGTCTGGTCGAGACAAAGGTACAGCTGAGGTACGTTTGCTTGTTGAAAAACTCATGTTGAGTTGAATGTTGGTTGGTGAGGTATCATGTGGTCTCAAGTTGAAACGAGTTTCATTCAAAACTATCTTAGACGAACATCTGATATTTTAGAGTCAATATGCTCGAACTGTTTGCTCACAGCCATACGTTTGTCCTTGCTTTTAGTATGAAGACTTTTTGAGTTCAATGCAGCTATTCTTCTGAAACGAGGGTTATGTATCAACCTTTTGCATCTTCTTGGCAATTTTTTTATGTCGATTTTGCTCTTTTTTTTCCTTTTTTATCAATATGTTTGAATATAGGAATTCTTTGGGCATGAAGGATTTTTTTTATTTGAATGTTTGAGTAGGATGTAACTGTCCTCTGAGAGGAGGGTTATATATCTAACTCTTTCATTTCTTTGGCGTTTTTATGTCATTTTTGTTCGTTTTTTTTCTTTACCAATGTGGTTGAATATAGGAATTCTCGGGGTATGAAAGATTGTTTTAAAGTGGTTGTATGTAACTGTCCTTCTGAAAGGAAGGTTATATTTCAACTCTTGCATTTCCTTGACGTTTTTATATTACATTTTTATGAATATAGGAGAATATATCGACTACAGAAAAAATAATAAAGTTAGTTACTCACGTTTTTCCTTTGTTGTTGTTGTTGAATTCGCTTGCTTGTTGAGTGTTTTTTTTATTTTATAGTCAGGCAATTTGACCGGCGGCAGTGGAAAAGTGCTCACACAAGCGAAAGGAGTTGGATTGATTCTTTGTTCCTCAAATTTTCTCATTAGTAGTTACACATATTTTCTGGTTTTCTTTGAAGGTTTTTGCTCTTTCTGTTGAACTTTTTAATTGGAATTTTTTTAATAAGGTCAGGTATTCATCTCACGTCGGAGGTACCGTAATGGGGCATGTGAAAGGTTGTTTCGTACCATGTGATTAATTGTTGGTATTGTTTGGAAATTCTGAGGTTTGTAAACTAACTCCTTTTCTTCTTTTTTTACCCCATTCACTCGTTGCCTTCTTTTTGTCTGTCGAAGCTGTAAGGGAATTAAGGACAGAAGGAAAAAGAAAAGGATACATTAAGACTCAAATTTTATTTTGGGGTTGTATGTTTATTCTGTGGTGGAGAATGGATTCCTGAACTAGTGGAAACAGTTAAGCTTCTCAGAGAAGGCGTTTGGAGAACATAAGGGAATTATCTTTTGCAAATCATGAGTTGAAGGTCCATCATGTGTCTTCTTGTTCAGTGAGTCTATTCGACAGAGGCTGCTACAACACAACGCTCTGCTGAGTTCGGGACTCAGCAGACACATACTTTCCCTGCTAGCAGCAGAGAGAAAAAAGTCCGTTCGGTCGAGGCGTCTCGAGGTAATTAAGAGAGAGAGTTCCTCTTTGGTACCAGGAAGCCCCTCTTTTAGCCATGCAGTGATTTCGCTTCCTCTCAGTGACTTCCTGGGAAACTGTTACTTTTTGCTTTTATTTATTTCTTTTTATTTCTTTTTATTCCTCACATATATCAATGTAAGTAAATATATGTGAAAGTACATGTATAAGCCTTATGCATATCAGCTAATGCATCAACATGTCTCACTTTTCTCTTTATATGAGATCATGCATACAATATGAAATAAATTAACTTTTATCTTTTCAAATCTTTCAAACTGCATGATATATATTTTTGAATCACTTAGAAGGCCGAATGACATATCGCCCGAAACGTTGTGAGAATATCAATGAAGATAAAGACAATAGTCCGAATATCATAAGTTAAAAAATTATCAACCTTCATCACAGAAATTTTGACAAATAATATATGTTTTTATACGATCATTGAAAAATATTTGTTTTCAACACACACACACACACACACTAACTCATATGCGCAAACACACATTTATTGAATTAAAAATGTCTGTAGATGATTTCAAATTTGGTATTTAGCTTTTTTTCTCTTCGATATATATATATATATATATATTGTACGACACGTGTTTCGAACCCTCCGTATAAACAAACACACTCTCACCAGTTATAAATATACGCTAATACAACTAATACACACACCCATGGGATTACCCCCGTCTCCTCTCCCCACTCTCTCTCCCCCCCCCTCTCTCTCTCTGACTCGCATACGCACCGAGAATGTGTATACATATATACTCACAAACAAATTAAAAACAAAAACACGCACATACATGAGTATTATTTACCCACCCATATGCACGATGCAACACACGGGCAATTTTTGAGCGGTTTTTAACAGATTTGAATTCAGAGTCTTCCTTCTCATCGACCGGTTGCCATACCTTTCTTAAAGAGTATCGTCTGCCCTACTATTCACTGATAACTCAAGGGAGAATAGTATGATTCATTTCCGTAAGGTATTACTGCCATGAGAAATGTAAACAGTTTCGTCCAGGATTTGAATTCTAGTCGCTGTGTCCTACGAAGATAACTATTACACCACAACCATTTACATATACTAGACATAAGAAGTGGCATAATTGAAAAAAAGAGAGGAACAAACAAAGAAGATCATTTACAAACAACCAAAAATCCCTACGGACAATTAACTCCAATAGGACAGCCACAGACATTAAACCTGGAGTCAAATAGAATCAACTAGGACAATCTATAAACCTCATTCTATTATATAGATATTCAACACAGAACGAACAGTTTATTCGTTTAAATATTAATGGATTGTCCAAAACTCGAGTCGCACAAATATATACATATACGGAAGACACGACTGGATGGACAAGGTGATCCACTGGGAATTGTGCAAGAAATTGAAATTTGGCCATATGAACAAATGGTATATGCTCAACCCAGAATCTGTCCTGGAGAACGAGACGCTCAAAATCCTCTGAGATTTTGAAATATAAACGAATAACCTAATCTCGGCCAGACGACCACACCTTGTGATTATCAAAAAAAAAAAAAAAGAAAAGAAAAAAAAGAAATAAGTGAACTTATCAAATTGTGGACTTTGCTGTCCCAGCAGACTACAGAGTAAAATCGAAAGAAAGCGAGAAGAGGGAAAAGTACCTTGGCATTGCTAGAGAATTGAAAAAAAAAAACCCCGTGGAACATGAAAGTGAGGATGATACCAATTGTAATTGGTGCGCGAGGTACAGTAACGAAAGGATTAATTCAGGGACCGGAGGGCTTGGAAATAAGAGAACAAGTGGAGATCATCCAAACTACGGCTTTATTAAGATTGTTCAGAATTCTGTGAAGAGTCCGGGAGACTTGAAGAGACTTGCTGTCACTCCAACTCCGAAGAGAAACCAATGACTAACGCTTGTGTGAAAAACTCTCAATAGAGTGAATAATAATAATAATAATAATAATAATAATAATAATAATAATAATAATAATTAAACCATAAATGCCTAATTTGAAATCATTTGCGGACCTTTTCCTTTTGAAATATTGAATTTCTTCTTGTCGGACCAACAACAATCTCTTTATATATATATATATATATATATATATATATATATATAATATTTGGGTATGATTGTCTAGAATCATCTCATTTTAAACTCACGAATACAAATCCTCCCATGCTCATTTACATCTTTATACTGGCAAATTTTTAATCCTTTCTGTATGCCAAACGATAAATTAGATACGTATGTGTTTATGTTATATGTGTTGTTTATATATATATATATATATGTGTGTGTGTGTGTGTGTGTGTGTGTGTGTGTGTGATGAAATATAACATTCAAATACACCCACATGTATACACTTGATAAATAGAAAATCTTGTAATTATATTCTCAAGAGGAAAAAAAATTATCTGGTTTCGGTTTATAGTCAATTCCAGAGATAAGTTTCTTTTGATCCCATATAACCAAAAAAAAAAAAAAAAAAAAAAATAGAATAAAGAATAAAGAAATAAAATAAAAACGCTCAATATTTACTTACATTCAATAAAATTTTTACTGATGTAAATTAGATAACATGAAATTAAGCAAAAAATCATAACTTTCAGAGAATCATTTCATTTACCAAATTTATTTCAAGCAGTTTTTATCTGTGGAAAAAGAACCAAATTGAAATTTGATGATATTAAAACTCCTAATATGATATTAGCTTTCACTAGATTTTTCAAGTATCACTATATTAACTCAAGCAATTTAGACAAAAAAAAAAAAACCCCTCAAAATCAAAACTGAATAACTTTTTTAACTCTTACTTTTGAAGAGTTCCAACTGCTTATAAATCTGAAAATGATATATGATAGAAGTAATCTATTTTGTTTAATACGGTCAAAATGCAATTTTTCCCTAATTTTTGTTTTAAGATTATCATCATAATCTTTTTTTATTTGATAGAAGTTCAAATTGACTTCCAGAATATTCTGATTAGTTTCAAATGTATTCTTTTTCTTTTTTAACCTTATTTAAACATTTTTTCTTCCTATTCCTTTCCTATATGATTCAAAAACATGCACATTTATTTACAATGAGAAATACATAGGCATTAGAATATATAGTTTTGGCTTTAATACACACACACACACACATGCAAAGGGCCATATATATGTGTGTGTGTATTTGAAATGACATTTAACAATATTACAATTGGAGACCTGTTGTATAACAATGATAGATCACAACATAAATCTGCCATGTTTCTGCAGTGAGTTAAAACTCTCACGACGAGAATCCTGGATATGACACTAAACTATTTTTGATGTTGAGGCTCTAGTCCCGGAGCTTTGGGGAATATGCAGTATCCCTTTATTGCCAAATTCTCTCAAGTCAACTCTATTCGAAATGGTAAGGGTCACATCTGTGGACTAGATAGAATTGTTCAATAATTTAGTTTCTTTTTCTTCCCTTTTGTTTAATGGCATATCAAACTATATAGGTTATTTAATGCCAAAGCCACCCTTCTAGAAGAACAGTAGTGGTACTAATTAACCCATAGCTGGGAGGATAAGGGGGTTCATACCTTTCCCAATGTATTTGTCCGAAAGTGAACGTAATAGCACGACTAGAGTTCGAACTCGCTTACTACGATTCCGCAGTTCATTGCTTTAGCGATTACACCTCAAGGACATCCCTCTGTTCAATAATTTAGAAAGGATTATCATTATTGGTTATTAAAACCATACACCTGTGTTCAAATTATTTATATTATGTAGGAATACTAGATAAATAGAATTACTCATGTTAAATAGCAATACATGGAACCATTTAACGGTGTGCAAACAAATGATTAATAGCAAAAAGAATTTTTACAGTTAGATAAGAATACTTGAAACCATTTAACTGTGTGCTAACAAATGAGCTCTAACTACTCGTTCAAAAATAAAGTTACCCACAATCTATTTGCTGACAAGACATATCCATAAAAATACGATTTGACCTTAGATAACCCATAAGGTTTGACATACCATAAAACACCAACCAACCAACCAATCACATCATAAATAATAGAATTACTTATATATGAATTGATACTTATGCTTGGTTTCCAATGCAGGAGCATCAGTTGACTGAAATCCTTTCAAATCATTTGAGTAAACAGAAGAAGAAATAAGGAAAGGAAGAAGAAAATAAAGAGTAAATTTGAGGAGTACTGAGAGGTGAACATTATTATTTTATAGATTTATCCTGCATTTGAGTACACTCGGTGTGACGTTTCTTTATTTGTTAAAGAAAAAGAAACAATTTTTTAAAAGTAATTTCCATCTTGGTTGGGTTAAGCACTTTTTTAAGAACTCCCTTACGAGTTGGGAAGAAAGAGAAAGAACGCTATCTGATATACAGAAGGATGCTGACTAAAATATAGAAAATTATGATGAAAGAGGTAAAACGACGCCAGAAACCGAAAGACAAAGAGAAAATTGAGTAGAGTAGTCTAACTAGTCATTACTTGTGAAAAGATCCGAATATATTTCAATTTCGATGAGACGATGAAATTTTTTTTGAAAAGAAAGTAAATAACTGTTTTACTTATGCAATGCTTATGCAATGTTGTCAAGATAGTGACATTTTTCTTCATCGCAAGAACTGTTTCTGTGACATATATATATATATATATATATATATATATATATTTGCATGTATTAAAAGAAGGTGACAACAACCTTCAGTTAAACTGTCGGTTTGTAGTTGTCAAAATAACAATGCTTGATACCCATTGATTGAGGCATTTATACGGCAAAAATAAGTTAAAACAAATTGCTACAATTATTTTCCTGCTAGAAGCAATTCAAATATATCCCTATTTTTAATAAACGACACTAACTAATTCATCTCTCTCTTTCACTTTCTTAAATAAATTTGCTTGTAGATTGATTCCTAATATGAGACTTTTGAAATTTATTTGTTTTTACAAGTTTTATTGCCCTTTTAGATGTTAACTAACATTTTAGAATTTATAAAACTGTTAGATTATCAATCTTAATTCTCTCTCCCCCCTCTCTCTCTCTCTCTCTATATATATATATATATATATATATGGATGGTGAGAGAGAATCGAAGGAATCTGTACTGCCTGCATGCCATGATTATGATGGTCATATCTTCATTCCAAATTCTAATCTATTAACTGCTGCAGATGCATACTTCAGTCGGAAAAGCTACTTGCATTTCATGTCGTGCTAATGCCCTTGAAAATTGTATGAATTAATTTCCCTCCATTTATGTCCGTGGCAAGGGGTTCGATAAATTCAAATTTATCGATATAAAAATCATTATTATCATTAGTTACAAAAATCAAATAATTGCTTGCAAAAAGACTGACTTTGACATTCGATAACCCAACAAGGTCAGATATACCATAAAATCAACCAACCAACCAACCATTTCTTGATTGCAAATCCTGATCGAATGTCTTTGGTAAAAATGGACTTTATGTTGCATTGTGCACATTACAGAGGGGTTGGATTTAATACATACTTCAGCTTGTGCATTTAAACAGATACATTTTCTTTGTACAAAAGAAAGCAAGAAAGAAAAACGAATAATTTTTCTCTTTCTAAAAATCCCACTCAAATTGATTTTGGAAAAGTGTACATTCATCTTATTTTAATGTTTTCTTCATCTCTGCTGGTTCATATTAAATCCATTCATTGTCTATGAATTCTTAAATAGTCAATATTTATGACATGACATGGGCCAGAACCTTTAGTATTCACTCAAATTGATCAAATTTTAACTGTACATAATATAGCAGTAATAAAATAAAACTGGAGAGTCACAAATTATCTAATTTTCTTAACTCTTTTATCTGAAGAGTTCCACTTGATTTACATTATCAGATAACTTACAGGCAGATTTGTCAAAAACAGAAATAAATTGAAATGTGAAAAGGTGAATACTTAGGATACTTTACAACAGCAAATCTGAAATCTAAAATATTTATGTTCACTAATTCTGCTTGAATTATATAAACCTTCAATAATAAATCTTAACTGTCTTCAAACTTTCAGTTCTTGAATTACTACACTCAAAATAGATATTTTTATATTAGAATTAGAATGAGAGTTAAACAATTTAGAGATGATTATTTAAATATTAATAAGGTACAGTTTAGCTGACATAATATAATTATATAAATCAAATAGGAATTTTTATTTTAAATGTTACATTCTCTGTTTAAAAAAAATTAAATCAATAAAAACTGTCATGCTGTCATATATTTGATATCACGAATATATGAAGAGACTTATTGGCAGGCCAACCTTTCTAGTGTTATTTCATACCCAGAGGTTAAGGAATCACGTTCTTTGTACATTCATAATTGAATTTTATGCGTAGTCGTTTCTTAAAGGTTACTTTTTGCACACTGTCCCATCGAATACAAATAATTTTTCAAAAGACCAATTTGATCCATAGGTTGGTCCCTAACAAGAACTACCACTCTGAGTCAGAGTGGACCTGGGAGTAATGTCAATATTTCATAACTGGAACCTTATCATTAGAAGTAGTTTAGTGTCATACCTAGGACAACGCATTTTGGTGGGGTTTCTTACTTCTTTACAGGGAATACATTCAGATCCTTCTTAGCCCCATTGGAAGAGCTATATATTAATCGAAGGAAAAAAATAAAATGAATCTCATGAATATTTATGGGTATAAAGTTAAAAAAAGGTATGAACCATCTTATCTCCCTAGCTATGAGTTAAATAGTCCAACTGTTGTTCTTCAATCAGAATAGTTTTGGCATTAAATAACCTAAAAGTTTGATAGGCCATCAAACAAAGAAACCAAATCTACCAAACGTAATCATTTTATATAAGTTAAGAATCTGTTGGGGGTGTCCTCGTGGTGTAATGGTTAAAGCGATGGACTGCGGAATCGTAGTACGCGGTTTATACTCCAGTCGCGCTATTACGTTCACATTTGGGCAAATACCCTTGGGAAAAGTATGAACCCCCTTATCCTCCCAGTTATGGGTTAGATAGTACCACTACTGTTCTTCTAGGAGAATGGCTTCGGCATTAAATAACCTAAAAAAGAGTTGATATGCCATTAAACAAAGAAACCAAACAAAAGAATCTGTGAAAATTTAAAGACCATTGTCATTGATTTTCTGGTGATCAGAGAAAAGTCATAACAAAAGTATACAGTTTTGATTTTTTGGCTAATACATAAATTAGAGAAATTAAATGTCCAAATAAAATTTATTTAAAAATGGATTGGTTATGAAAAAAGAAAAAAAAAACATTTCCCCCCCAAAAAAAAAAAATTGTGAACTCGTTGAACGATCTGAGTACAAATATTGGATGCTCTTGCAATAACCCCGAAAACCCTTAAAATCATATTGATAGGGAAAGAATGATTATATTCCGTTTTATCTATCATATGATAATGTGATACTTATAATTTTGCTTGCTCGTTAAGAGGAAGGGAGGGAAATGGAGAAAGAGGAGAAGAGAGAGAAATAGGTAAAACAGAGAGAAAAATAGAGAGACATAGAGATAAAACAGAAAAGAAAGTAAGAGAGGAAGAAAAGGAAAGAAAGAGAAATATTGAATATAAGAAAGGAAAAGTACAACTAGAAAAAGAGAAAAGAAAGATGATATAGAAGCAGAGAAACGGGAAAAGAGAAAAAATGGAGAGAGAGAGAGAGAGAGAGAGAGAGAGGGGGGATTGAAGTAGTAGAGAAAAATAGGAAGAAGAAAGAAATAGAGAGGTTGAGAAGAAGAGGTAAGAAATAGAGAGGTAAATAAAGAAAGAAATACATGTGGACAAACAGAAAAAGGAAGAGAGGAAGCAGAGGGAAGAGAAGTAGAGAAAAAATAGGGAAAAAAATAGAGCGATCGAAAGTAATCAGACTGAAGAAGTAGAAACTGAAAGAAAGAAAGAAAAAAAGAAAAAAAGAAAGAAAGAAAGAAAGAAAGATGTAGAAATAGAAAAAAAGAAAGAAAGAAGAAAGAAACAAAAAGTTAGAGAAGCACGGAAAAATAAGAAAAAAAAGGAAAGGAGTAAAAATAGAAAAAGAAAGCAAAAATAGATTGAAATGAGTTTAAAAGAAAAAAAAAATATTCCAACATGGGATTTTATCAAATAAAATTGCTTTCTGGTTTATCATATTGCTTATGTAAAAATGAAATAAATGATCAAGTATGAAATAAGAAAGACGGACACAACTCCAAAAAATTACGGAAAGAAATAACCCTTGAATACGATGGGTTTTATCCAGCCTTTCTGTTGATGAAGATAGATTGAGCAGGTTTGCATGATTCCCATCTTATTTTAGGATAGTTAGAATTCTTGATGTTTTTCATTCATCAGTTCATTCTCGATATCTTTCTTTTTGATCAAGGCCTGATATACCAGAAGCTAAAATATGTAATAATTATCAGTCGAAATATCACAAAAATTATTTGAATATTCTTCTCTCTCTCTCTCTCTCTCTCTCTCTCTCTCTCTCTCTCTCTCTCTCTCTCTCTCTCTCTCTCTCTCTCTTTTAAGGGTCTCTTTTTTATGCTAGACTTAAAGAAACCTAGGGCAGCTTAGATCCCATTTGAGATATTTAAAAGAAACAATAATAATAAAACATAGATAATATAAATAAGGGATATGATATGGACAGTTTAAAAATTGGCTGAAATCCAGGATTTCAAGATGTCATTTGATTGAGCCGCGGAAAAGAGTTGAGTAAAATCTCCAAATAAGCATAACAAAACTTATATGGATTGATCTTTAAATAATCTGAAAAATAATATATATATATATATATATATATATATATATATATATATATATATATATATATATATATTTAAACAAAATTATCCTGGCATCTCAATGAACTTTTTTTTATCCTTTTATAAATGGGAATTAACCATTTTTTTCTATATTTTTTGAAAAATGTATTCATTTATTTTTTAGGGGATCTCTGCCATGATTATATTATCATTTTTTTCTCTTTACCAACTCAGTGGAAAATCCTATATTAGATATCAGATATAGATTACTGTGAAAGGTAAATCATATTTTGTTTTAGTAGGTTTAACAGTATTTTTTCAACCTTTGAATCACCCTTTTGATCTTGATCTTCATAAAAAAAATCCTCAATAATGTTCATTTTATTATTTAATTCTTTTTTTCTTTTGAGCCAGTCATCAAAATTTTGGTGCTATCAACTCTGAAGTCGAAAATATCTTTGAAGCAGGTAACATCAGATATTGTTAATCAAAGGGGAAAAAAATGGAAGTTACTCAATCAAATTTTCTGATAAAATATTGAAGTTGTTTAAGCTGGAATTTGATTATAATAAAATCTTTTTTTCCATTGTGGTTATAAAAAGAGTCCTACTTTGAAATCTGGTTATTGACAAGAGCATACATTCAAATGTTTTTAGATGATGAGCTTACTCTTTTATAGTAGATATTTAAATCCTAACAAGTATTACACATACCTTTGCATAAGTCAATATATATATATATATATATATATATATATATATATATATATATATATATATATATATATATATAAACAGTGCAGTGGGTAAATTGATTTCTAAGTAACGCAAAAAGGAAATAACACTGACACGTCTTATTTTATCAAACATATTAACTAAAATTGCATGAAAAAATCTTAAGATACTATAGAGTATATTCATTCAAAGAAATCATCATTCCAACCATTTTCAGAATCTCCAGCAAGCCTTTCTGGTGGTCTCCATGTTTAAATTGCAAAATTCTGCCTTTTTCCTTGCCTTCAGTTCATCTTTGATGTGGTATGGAGTTTCGTTGGTCCCTCGTATAACCCCTCTTAACGTATCAAGAGGATTGCATTCTGGGGAGTTAGGCAGCCAGTCGTTGCCAAGACAGGGTTCTCCTGCTTGTGTGGTATAGCTTAGTCCTGTTGCCAGTCATGAGGTCTTCCAGCAGCTACCTTCTTGATTCAGCGAAGAACTACTTCCTCCAGGCACTTAATGTAGGCCTTCGTGCTAAATCTGAGGTCATGAGGGAAAATGTCATCCTAATGTCATAACTGTTTGTGATCACCCTAAACATCATGATGTGGACTGTGTGTTTGATTTTTATGAATATGAATCTGTCCTCAGATTGATACCCCGAACACCGAGGAATCTTCGTATTGGATCTTCTTGTGTAAATGTCAGCAGTACTACATACCGTTTCCAAATTTATGGGGGAGGGAATTACATCATATTACTGCTTTCCTCACTGACGGTGCCCAACTAACTCTAGTTTGAAACACAGTAGACAAAACCTGAATATGATTATATAGATATTTACGCTCCACACTCGAGTGGGGGTTGAGCCCTTTAGCGAAGGAATTAACAGTTGCCACTCACGTAACACTTCGGTATCCGATAGCGTAAAATGTAAATAAATGAAAGTTAATACATATCTATTAATTCCCAAGCTGACTTTCGGTTGTAGGCTTGGCTGAGGGGTATGTCATCAGCCTTACATAATTGTTAGGCAGGTTTCGATCCCGGCCTGGAGCATCTCGCGTATCTAGCCACTCTGAAGAGTTGTGATACAACGATACAGTGTGTCTGTGGATGACAATATATATATATATATATATATATATATATAGATTCTATAGGTTTACTTAAATGGAATTATCGAAATTATTTGCTCAATGTAAAGTTTGTAATATATGTAAAAAGTAAAGTTGGCGTCCGAAGTCGAGGTTGACTCGAAGGCTCCCTTTTCCTTAGCTACTACACTGCGGTGTTTAGGAGGAAGCTACACCTTTCAGTGGGGTGCTTCATTTTACCCTTGATTCATACCTTATAATGTAGAGAGTTGAGTCTTTGGGTTGAACTCGACTTGAACTCTGGGCTCCCGGGCCAGTGGTGAACACTCAAACCATCATGCCAATGAGCCGGTTGACATATAAGTAGGCATATATAAATAAACTTATGCAAAGAAAAATTACATTGAGAAACAAGAAATATACTTACTATTTATAGAATATACTTACTTCTTATTGGTTTTCTTGTTTCTCAACGATATATATATATATATATATATATATAGTGTCATCTACTGAAAGACTGACTTGTGGTATTACAACTCTTTCGTGTTGCTAGACGTGCAGAACACTTCAAGCTGTGATCGACTCCCGTCTAACTTTACGCTAGATTTTATATCTTACGGCACGGCCATTTTGATGACCCACGTCAGCTAGGGAATTGTAACACATACACACACTCATATTATATATATATATATATATATATAATATATATATATATATGAAAAAGGTTTATTTAGGCAGCATCTTTTGATTTAAACTGGTTTGATTAAATAAAATGGAATCCTTGTTATTTTTAAATATTTTCTTTTTTTCTTTTAAAAGTCTTAATAATTTTTTTATGTTACGATCTTGAAACTCATTAATGATTTCTCCAAAAGAACCATTTATGGTAAGCCGGCTACTTTCGGTTCTTTATATATATATATATATATATAGCCGTGGTGTAATTGTTATCGTCGTAGGAAAAGGACACGGCAACACAAGTTCAAATCCTGGACTAGGCTGATTGCATTTCATATAGCACTAATACCCTTGGGAAAGGTATGAATCCAATGATTCTCCCACCAGCTATGGGTAAATAGTTGGGCAGACCGGGTTCTTCAGCCTTGGTGAGGCAACTAGTCTAGGAGAATGAAAACTCTGAATTCAAACCTGTTAAACTTCGCTTAAAAATTGACCTTGTGTCATATCCTGCCCGAGCGGAGGGTTTGGGTAAATATGTATATATATATACATATATATATATATATATATATATATATATATATATATATATATATATATATATATATACTGTGTTTGGGGCCCATAAGTGGACTTCATAACTGTGTAGTTTACTGGTAAACGTTTAAATTTTAGCCCTACTGTATAAGTCGACTCCTAGTTTTGTAAAAAAAATTTCTCGCTAAAAGGTCAACTTACAAGTTGACCTTTTAAGCCTGAAATTACAGTATGTGTGAATTTGACATGTCACAAGATTCACATGCACACCCACACACTCTTATATATATATATGTATATATATATAATAATTAAAATGCTGTTATGAAAGTAAATATTTATTTTGTAATTTGGCTCTTGACTGTGCCATGTGACTTATTATATCGACCAAAAAATAGTCATGCGGCTTACAAAGAGTACATTTTTGTTAATTTGAATCTAAAAAAAAAAGAAGTATTGAATACTAGCTCATCTGAGGATCAACAACGTGAGTCGTGAGTTTTTATCCTGTTTCATACTTTTTTTAAAATCTTATTTCTTAATTGAATTATACTGCGATATTGCTCTGCATTTTCATGTATTAAGCACTGTAAATATTCTATCGACTGAAAACGCATTTAGCATTCAATTTTACATACATAGAATGCACAAATGTGTCACAACTCTTAGAAATATATACATATTGTTCCATGAACACAGTATGTGAAAGACGAAAAAAATTGAATAAGGTTTCCTTGATAAAGATTGGTAATATAGACTGTGTCTTTACTGTTCCGGGGTGTCCTCGTGGTGTAATGGTTAAAGCGATGGACTGCGGAATCGTAGTACGCGAGTTCGTACTCCAGTCGCGCTATTACGTTCACTTTCGGGCAAATACCCTTGGGAAAGGTATGAACCCTCTTATCCTCCCAGCTATGGGTTAAATAGTACCACTACTGTTCTTCTAGGAGAATGGCTTTGGCATTAAATAACCTACAAAGGTTGATATGCCATTAAACAAAGAAACCGAACCAAACCTTTACTGTTCCCTGGCCAGGATTAGAGGCAATGTCACTTCTGTTCAAAGAACAGAGGCAAAAAGAGGTTGAGAATGGGTTATTTCAAAATTGTCATATGATCCCCAATGGCGCATTCAAATTATCTAAGGGAGATAATTATTCATTGTATCCCTCATATGTCCTTTTTGCCTTCCTCATGTATATGTGTCTTTTGATAATTCTTGAGTGTCACCAAGAATTTTTTAACCACATGAAAAGGAATAGATCATATAATAGTTGGTGACCATAGTCGAGGGCGACCCAAATTTTACTTTTTCAATAGTTGCTACACCTTTCCCTCGATCGCTCCACTAGACCCTTGATCCGTATCTTATAATACTGAGTGTTAAGTAAGGCAGCATCAAGTACCATTTTTTGGTATGACTCAACCGAAGATTGAACCCCGACCTCCTGGACCATTAGCGAACACTCTACCCACTTGGCGAATGAGCCGGTTATTATGATTATGAAGAAAATTCTTATATCAAACTGAAAGAAACTATCCATATATAAAAAAGAAAAAGAAAAAGAGATATATGTTAGTTTCAAAAATTGTTTAAAGTATCAAAGTGCTTGGAAAAGTCTTATTTCTGTGCTTGGTGGGTAGGAAGGATGTTTAATTGAGTTCAAACTCACCAATAACTAATATCAGAATAACGGTTAGAGTGTTTACCAATTGTCCGAGAAATCGGAGTTCAATCCGAAGTCGAGTCATACCAAAGACTTAAAAAAATGGTACTTGATGCCTCATTGCTTAACACTCAGCATCATAAGGTACGTTCCAAGGGTACGTAGAATAATCCAGAGAAAGGAGTTGCGTCCTCCCCTACACCTTGGTGTAGTAGCTATAGGAAAGGGAGTCTTCGGTCGGTCAACTTACTTATATCAATGATATACGAATGTTGAACACTATGGAAGAAAAGACAAGAATAACATTCAATATATACAATATCCATACCAGTACTATTTGAAGAAAGGTAATACAAATATGTTTCAAACAGCTAAAAAATATATATATTGTTCCATGGACAAGCAGTATATAAAAAGGGTACAAAAAGGGAAAAAAATGAGTGTAGATAATGTGGCAATGGGGGCTCACTGCTCCTTGGACAAAGTTAGAAACAACTTTTCTATTGTTCAAAGAACTAAGACAAAAAAAATAAAGAAGAGATTTCTAGGAATGTCATATGATACTCTACGAGCTCCAACAGATTTGTATAAAATTTATGGGAGATAATTATTTCTTATATCCCTTCAATTCCAAAGAGCCAATCAAAAGGTTAAGAGGGTTAAAAAGTTTTAAGAAAAATAAAATAGCAATCCAGTTCACGGCTCGAGTTCTAATGAATTGAGGAGACAAGCCGTCATTTAATCTCCCGTGTAAACGAGTTGTTACAATGGCTGTGAAATCTCAATGAGCGCAACAATAATCCTGAACTAAGTGATATTCTCTTATGGACTCCTGTACCTGGAAACACCATTGCTGGCCTACAAAAACTTACATTTATCAGTTCTATACATACACTGTATATTGTCTAGCGGACATAATCAATAGGGGCAGATTTTGAGAGAGAATTAGGAGAATCTGTGCAGTTGGCATGCATTGATGATGCTGATGATTCAGAGAGCTAAGTCTTTGAAATCAATGACAACACTTAGGAAAGAGCTGAAATACTGAAGAGACTTGCTGTCACTTGATTGCAAAAAAAACTCATAAATAAAATAACAAAAGAAACAAATATATGTATTTTACAGCCCTTCTACGCAAGCAGGATGCGGCACATGGTTAATTTTCTTAGAGGAGTATCATCATCATCATCATCATGTCGTGCCGCTAGCACGGATATCCCTGACTCTCTGTCGCCACTTCTCCATATCTTTCATCGCCTCCGGCAGGTCTTCAGGGCTACATCCCGTATCCTCACATAGCTGCTGTATGTATGTTCGCGCTGTTTGTCCTGCTTTTGCTCGGCCATATGTGGGGGTCCATAGGAGTACATTACTTATGAGCTCGTCCCTGCTTCTCCAGCAGTGTCCTGCATAGGTTTTAATTCAGAATTTTCCTTCTCCTTGATCGATTGCCATACCAAGATTAAAGAGTCTCATCTGCTCTTTCTGCTTATTCGTTGCTGGAGGGAGAATTGTTGGATGCATACCTTTTCCAAGGGTATTCGCCGCTATGTGAAACGCATACAGCCTCATCCAGGTTTGAACTCAGATAGCTGTGTCCATTTTCAAGCATGACAATCATTACACCACAAATGGCTCCAGAGCAAGGAAAAAAAACAAAACAAAAGTAAAAAACAAATATAAGGCAAAAGAAAAAAAAAAGAAGAAAAATGCGACATTTTTCAATATTACAGCTTTTATTGTTTTAATCTTCAAACTTTTTTCCATCTTCTTAAATTCAACCTACCTCACGAGACGTGCTCCTCTTGTTAGTCACTTGTTTACCACTCATCTATTTTTTCCTATGCCTATTGCCTTGCTAACATTCAATGAAGAAGCTACCAATTAAAAGTAAATACTCCATTATGACCATCTGTAAAATGTGCGTGTGCCCTCGTGTCATTCCATGACATGTGGTTCTAATTGTGAAGAACCCTCGGTAAAAAAAAAATACTTTGTATAATAAAGTGCTTGATAACTGGCTCACATTGTCAGGCATAATCCCTAACAATTGAGAACGAAAAAAGAAAAGACATGACAGTTTTGCATTCTAATATCATATCTTTTGTTCTCAAATCTTTACATCTTTCAATGACAAAAGATGATTTAAGAGCAAAGTTTTATTTTTATTTTATTTTATTTTATTTTATTTTATTTTTTCTAATTGTTGGGGTTGGTTTATTTTTCTTATTTTTCAGGTCTGCTGGTCTGTGTCTCTTCTGAGGATCTTTATATGCATCTGCCTGAATGTGTATATATGTATGCAAAACTGAGCAGTCTGATTTTATTTTAACCCTTTCCCTTGTTCATTGTTGCTTTATATTTCTCTTAAGCTTTCTATGTCAGTAAATACATAAAAACAAATTCTGATGATAACTTTTATTTTTATTGCTTTATGACCTAAAACAAATAGTTCGGAAAAGACTGAGACCTATTTTAGCAAGATTGTAAATTATTATTCAAGAAAGAAAACAGTAGAAAAAACGTGGGGAGGAATGAAATAGATTGAGAAAGAAAGAAAGAAAGAAAGAAAGAAAGAAAGAAAGAAAGAAAGAAAGAAAGAAATTGTAGTTCTTTTTTCATGAAAGAAAGAAAGAAAGAAAGAAAGAAAGAAAGAAAGAAAGAAAGAAAGAAAGAAATTATACTTCTTATTTCATGAAAGAAAAAAAGAAAGAAAGAAAGAAAGAAAGAAAGAAAGAAAGAAAGAAAAAGGAAATTTTGGGGAATAAGAAAGAATGGGAAGAATTAGAAAGAAATCAAAAAATAAAAGAGAGAAAAATAAAAAGAAAGGAAAAAGAAAAAGGGAAAAGAGAGTGAAAAGAAGAAAGGAAAAAATAAACAAGAGGGAAAAACTAAACACAAACGCAAAGAGAGGGGAAAATAAGGAGGAATAGAGGTATAGATAAGAAAGAAAAGGAAAAAAAGAAACAAAAAAGAACAAAGAAAAAGAAAAGAAAGGAAAAAATAATATAGAAAAAAGAGAAAAGGTAAAAATATAATAAAAGGAAAATAATTAAGGAAAGGAAGAAAGAGGAAAATCTGGAAGAAAGGGAAAATTAAGAAAGAAAAAAAAAGTTAAAATATTGGAAAGGGAAAATGGAGAAGAAAAAAGACGAAATAAAGGAAAGAAAAAGAAATAAAAAAAAACAAAAGTGAAAAGTACAAAAAGAGAAAATCTCAGATGAGAGGTAAAAGATGTTGAAAATTAAATAAGAAAGAAACAGAAAGAACAAGAAAATGAATAAAAATACAAAAAACGGGGGAAATGAAATAAAGAAGAGAGAAAAGAAAAAACAAAAAGGAAATATGAAAGAGAGAGAGAGAAAGAGAAAGAGAGAGAGAGAGAAAGAGAAAGAGAGAGAGAGAGAGAGAAGATGAAATTGTTATATCTTTTATTTCCAAATGTAAATTGATAAAAAAAAAACAGGAAGAAATTTATATCAATCAAATCAACGACAAATTTCTCTTCAAGATTTTCTTAAAATGAATAGAAAAGAAGCAACAACAACAAAAAATACTTCCATACCCTTTTTTTTTAAATTTATTTTACTATCAATATTACTTCATAAATTTGAGCCAAACAATATTAGACCATTAAAACTTTGTGATTTCAATTTTCAGGCACCTTCTCATCGGACACAAATCATTTGCATAATTAACTGAATTAAAATAAAGAAAATAAGAATACTATAAAAAGGAAAACGTTAACAATTTAAAAAAATATCTTCTCTTCTGCCCTTCACCCTGGGGATTTAATAATCTGATGAACATCGAGAAAGAGACGGATGAAGGACAAAACAAAATGGTGGAAATAGGAGAAATGAATATAAAAGAGAATAAAACTAAGGAAAGGAAACCACCTTATTGTCAACAAACAAAATGTATTCCACGTTTTCAAAGCTTTGCAATGATTACCATTGAGAAAACAAAAATGTTTTTTCGCAGCTATTTTCTTTTTCTTTTTCATGCAATCAATATTATTAAAATTCATTATCATTTTTATAATTTTCATCGTTGTCATCCCAATAATCAGACACTTCTTTCTTTTATAATGTTCTTTTTTGTTTCTTTTATTTTCATTTCTATTTCGTGGATGAGGGGGGGGGGCTTTTTAATTCCCAGTTATTTTCATTTATTTAGTTAGTTATTATTTCTTGCTTTGCATTTCTTTTTAACTTGATCATCTTAACAGTTTTTCTCTTTCTTCCTAATTCCTTCATCATGTCATAATCAAATATTTAATCTCTTTTTCTTAGCGGTTTTCTTCTCTATCTTATTCTGGTTTTTCGCTTTTTCTTATTTTTTCCTTTTTCTTTTAAATGTTTTTTTTCATTCATTTTTCCTATATTTGCTTTATTTTCTCACTTTTTTTTCGTCATTTCTTTTCTTTGTTCATCATTATTTCATACTTATTCATTTTTCCTTCCATCCTTAAACTCTTCTCGTTCTTTTTATTCTTCTTTTTCCACCTCCCACTTTTCTCCTTTTCACTCTTCTTTCCTTCCTTTTATACTTTTCTCATTCTTTTTACCGTCTCATACTTTTTCATTCTCCTAACTCTTCTTCTGTCTGATACGATTCTTATTTTTACTGATTTTTTCCTTTTTTAAATGCTCTTTTTACTCTTTTATTTCTTTTTTCTTCTTTTCATTGAGATCTATGAAAATTCTTGGATGTGTCAGCAGTTTAGAAACAGAATATTAAGAATGAATGTCATTAATGCAGAACAAAGAAAGTATGTTTTAACTATATTTGATTTAAAAAAATATTGAAACTGACGCTATATTCATAAAGAGAGAAAGAAACAATAAATAAAACTTCAGTTTTCTTCAAAATAGTCCCCTTGGCATTCAACACATTTATTCTAGCAAGTTTTCATTTAAAAAAGCATCTCTTTTGATTTGGTGATAAGTTGCACCATCATATTTCTTTTAATGTCTTCTACATCCTCAAATCTTCCCCTTGAGATGCATCTTCAGTTTAGGAAACAAGAAAAAGTCACATGGAATTCGGGGGTTTGGAGAGCATGCAGGGCGCTGAACTTGCACAATCCTACTTTGCAACAAAGATATTTTGTTCTTTATGTATCAAGACTGGTTTCATATTTTTTCTAATTGTCCTTGACTTATGCAGACTTGTCTTTGGTATCCAGACAGCAGTTAAGACATCATCACATTATATAAGTTGCTCAGCAGTGAATACAGCTTCATTGAAATTTCAAATGTTTAAATCTAAAAAAAATAAAAAATCAACCTTCAGTCTTAATACTTTTTGATCAAACCTGATACACGATCTATCTTTTTTAACTACTTTAATATATATATATATATATATATATATATATATATATATATATATATATATATATATATATATATATAAATGGGGCACTTGTAGAGTAAAAAGTGGACATGGTGATTCGAATTCAAATCCTGGATGAGGAATTGCCCAGTCAGCTGGGGCTGTAGAATACACTGACTGCACCTCTGCAGAGGGGGTAAGACCCCCCCCCCAACGAGTGTCCTAGATATGACACTAAACAATCTGATTGTGAGGTTCCAGTAATGCTGAAGTTTTGGGGAATGCAGAGTACCTCTTTATTGCCATCGCTCTCAGGTTCACTCTGGCCCAGAGTGGTAGCACCTGATAGGGCCCTATGTAACGGTATACTTATGCTAAACTGAATTGTTTGAGTAAACTGAATAGCTTGAAATAGAAATATTTTTGACAATTAAACCGTACTTACATTTAAACTGCGTACTTATGCTTAACTGAATTATTTCAAATAGAACTGTTTTTCGACATTAAAACTGTATTTACACTGAACTGAATTGTTACATATAACTGCTTGAATAGTTTGAAATGGAAATGTTTTTGACAATTAAACTGTGTACTTATGCTAAACTGAATTGTTTTAAATATAACAGATTATTTACATAAAAATGGATTTGGCGTTAAATAACCTACAAAGGTTGATATCCCATTAAAACCAACAAACCAAACCAAACCTGGATGAGGAAAAATAAAATGAAGAAATTATAAAGTAGAAAATTATAAATCTATGATCAGAAGTCAACATGCAAGAAAGAAATAGAAAAAAGAAGAGTACATAAAGTACGAAAATAGAGAAATGACAAAGAAGAAAAAGCTAACTTAACGATGAGAAGTCAGCAAACAAACAAGAAAGAAGTAAATAGAAAAAGAAAACGAAAAAAAGTACGTAAAAGAAAATGAAAAAGTGATTAAGAAGAAAAAAAAAATTAAATCCACGATGAGAAGTGAGGAAACAAGAAAGAAAATACGTAGATAGCAAGAGAAAAAGAGAGCATGAAGAAATGATTAATAGAGGAAAATTTTAATCTATGAGGAGAGGTCAGTTGGAAAGAGAAAATAAAGAAATTGAAAAAACGAAGAAGAAATTTAGAGAAAAGAGAAAAATATTAATGATAAGTCACAAAGAAAAGAAGAAAATAGAAAAGGAAATAGATAAAGAAAATAAAAGAATACAATAAAAAAAAAAGATGAAAAAGAAACAAGAAGGGAAAAATTTAAATTAAGAATGAGGAGTCAGCAAAAAATAAATAAAAAGAAAGAAAAGAATAGGAAGATATACACACACATACAGACATATACATATATATATGTGTGTTTCAGCAGTCGTGGTCTGGGTTTGTTTGGAAATGTGCTTTGATTTTTAATCAAATCATTATTAAGAGATTTGTAATTTGAATAAGTCACTTGAGTTGGGTGAGGCAGATTTTTATGTAAATATTGATACTAATTCTGCCCATCATTTGAATGACTTGATGAGATGACAAATACACAAGATGTTTGCACAGAGAACATGTTCAATGTTACAAGTAAATCAGCAAAGCAGTCTCTCTAGATTTAATGCTTCCTTTGTGTAAACACATGACTGGATTATCAAAGAAGGCCTTGTTGCGTGTAAACCATATAAGAAGGCATTGATTAAAATGTTCTGATGTTAAGAACACATAAACATTACAAAGTTACTCAATATAACAGATGCTACAACTTGCTCAAGTTAACCCGTATGAGAGTCGGCTGAAAAGTCCTTTGGCTGACTAAGATACTCTCATGGAAATCCGACCAAATGATTTAGTTTGGTTTTGTTTTATGGCATATCAACCATTGTAAGTCATTTAATGCCAAATCCTTTTTATACATATATATAAAATATATATGATTTGCAAACGCATTCTGTAGTTAACATTCTTAAACGAGCCAGTGCTCTTTTTTGCGCACCGTTTAATGGTTTCAGGTGTTGCTATATAACAATTACAATTTAACATCAGTCATTTGCTTGCACATAGTTTGTTCTCTTTGACCTAAAGAGAGGATCCTATCTGGTGCTACCACTCCAGATCAAAGTTGACCTGGGGGTAATGGCAATGAAGAGGTACTCTACATTCCCCAAATCTCCAAGACTGGAACTTCACCATCAGGGGATTTAATGTCATTACCAGGACACTCGTTGGGGGGGGGTTACCTTCCTGCATAGATGCAGTCGGTGTATTCTACACTCCCAGCTGACTGGGCTGTTACCTAATGAGGATTATTTTTCAACATGAACCCCTCCCTGCAGTCCACACACTTCTTCCATCGGTGTCGCTTTGATCTTGTTGGTCAAAATTCATTAATAGCAGATATGATTTCGTCATAAAAGCTTTTCAGCCCACCCTCGTTCACTTACACAAAGCGCACTTAGTGGAAAGAAAATGGAATTTGCGAGTCAAGTTCAAATCCTGGACGTGGTTGTTTGCATTTCATTTAACACGAATATCCTTGGAAAAGGCAATAATCCATCTGTTCTCTCCGACCCACAATTATAAGTAAATAGTAGGGTAGACTAAAGATGTCGCCTTGGTCAGGTAACTAGTCAAGCTGAAGGAAAATTCAAACAATCTGTACTCCGCTAAAAATTAACCAGGTGTTCACATCAAGTCCATAATGTAAGGGTTGGGAAAATACACACACACACACTCACACACACACACGCACACACGCACACTCATTTATACATACATACATATGCCCACAACCGACGCATTGTCAAAAGGGATATCAATGCCAATGCTAATGACCCGAGAGGCCGGGGTTCAATTCTAGGTCGAATCATACCAAAGACTCAAAAAGTTGTACTTGATGCTTCCTTGTTTAACACTCAGCATTGTAAGGTACAGATCAAAGGTAAATGGAGCAATCCAAGGAAAGGAGTAGCACCCCCTGCCCCTCAGTGTAGTAGACATTAAAATGGTAGCGTTCGGGTCACCCTGGACTACAGTCGGCCAACTATATATATATATATATATATATATATATATATATATATATATATATATATGTGTGTGTGTGTGTGTGTGTGTGTGTGTGTGTGTGTGTGTGTAGTTGGGCCGCAGCCTTTCATTTAAGCATGTTTGATTAAATGATAAAATGATATTATTTAATCAAACATATATATATATATATATATAGTACAATTTGATGGAGACTCAAACTCGGTTAAGTCATCATAATAAATTTATTTCGGCGGAGAATATTACTATACTCTCCGTCTCGTCAGATGACTATTTACATGCTTCTCTCTCGTCATATATTCAAGGTGTGTCCTTAATGAGCTAAGAATGAAGTTGTATTTATCGAAACAGAAGTGAAAAACAAATGAATTTTTCTTCTGAATAGTTCACTTAGAATTCAACTCATTTATTCCATTGAGTTTTTCATTGGTCCGAACACCTCTCAAACTCTTTTTTGATATGGGAATTTTGAAGGTATCTATGTAGTAACAGCAGCAGCGTCCGTTTTTTTACATTTTAATACCCTATCGGCTACCAGAGTGCTTAATTCTTTCGAAGAGCTTTGCATTATGCGAGCCAAGCCGACAATTCCTTCGCCAGAGTGCTCAACCCCCATGGGGGAGCGTATATATATATATATATATATATATATATATATATATTATATTAACTATACTAAAATAGTATAGTTCCCCCTCTTTCGTTACCAATGATCTCTCTGTTAATCTGTTTATATAAATTTTCTTGTACCAGAAATATAATATATATATATAATTAATTTGATATTAAAGATACATCAACACTCAACGTGCAGAGTAAAAAAAAATTTTTTATATAAAGACAAAAAGGAAATATTCATTTTCTTAGTATCATTATAAATTTATTTCGGGTTTTTATAAGCTTTTTTTAAATACGTTCCTTTCCTCAAATGAACAATCATCTGAAAAAGATTTTTAAAAAAACTAATAAACCTGAAATAAATTTATAATGATACCAAGAAAGTTAATTTTTTCTTTTTGTCTTTATATAAACGGATATATATATATATATATATATATATATATATATATATATATATATATAAATTTATATATATATAAATATATATATATATATATATATATATATATATATATATATATATATATATATATTCTTGCCAACATTCTAACAGCATATATATATATATATATATATATATATATATATATATGCTGTTAGAATGTTGGCAAGAATATATATAAATTTATATATATATATATATATATATATATATATTTTTGCAACATTCTAATAGCATATATATATATATGTATATGTGTGTGTGTGTGTGTGTGTGTGTGTGTGTGTGTGTGTGTGTGTGTGTGTGTGTGTGTGTGTGTGTGTGTGACATTTTTATTTTATTATAGTATATTTGACATATTTCAAGTAATTTCAGAATTAAGCTAGTACTGATTTGTGTCAGTTTCAAAACGTACAAGATGAAGATAGTGAATTCTCAAAAAAGATTTAAGTCTCTTCTAAGATCAAAAATGGGTTAATTTGGTTCCCTACTGTCTTGTTTCACAACAGGATTATGCTTGATTAAATTTTCTTTTCGTTGATGTCATTAGCTCAAGACCGCTTCGTGTCAATTCAGAAGTTATCAAATGTCCGGTGGAGAAGAGGGGTCCCTTTTTATTATTACAATTTGTATATTTATTCCTCGGCACCATTTTCTTATACATTATGCAAAAGTGGTATTTTGATTGAAAACCTGTAAGCATCGCAGAATGTATTTCCAATGGAAAATAATTTGTATTCTGGTCATGTCACTGATTTGAAAAGATTTTTGCAAGCATAAATTCTTATATGTTGGATATCTGATATGTCCACTACATCCTGAACAAAACTATTTAAATATATTACATTGAAAGTTGACTAAATTTTCTTTGATAAAATGAATATATAAACCTACCAAATCTCGTTTTCAGTTTTCTATTCAAATTTTTAAAGATTTTCTTGAATTTTATGTATAGAGTATTGGACAAAAAGATAAATAAATAAAATTACCGACAGTTGACATAAAAATCATTTCTAAAAATTTTCTTTTTAGAAAACCATAAATTTTCGCTACGACTCAGAGAATTTTGTCAACTATAATCAAGGAAAGTAATCACTTCCTATCAGTGACTAAGCCATCGAACTTACACTAAAATTTGTTGGTTTGTTGGTTGGTTGTGCATATCAACCTTTGTAGGTTATTTAATGCCAAATCCTCTTTATACATATATATATATATATACATATACATACAAGGAGCACACAATAAGTTTCCAGACTTTTTTCGTATGGGCACTTTTATTGATAGTACATACATGGAACTCGAGTCCCCTTCGAAGTAATATCCTCCGGCTGCAATGCACTTGTTGTACCGTTCCAATAACTTCTGGAAGGCCCCATGGAAGTCCTCTTGTGTGAGCGTGTCAACGACCTTCGTCACAGCCACTTTCATCTGCTCAATTGTTTCATAATGACAGCCTCTAAGTTTTTCCTTGAGCTTAGGGAATAAACAAAAGTCACAGGGAGCAAAGTCTGGACTATAGGGAGTGTGAGGAACTGTCTTGATGCCCATCTTGGTCAAATAGTCTGTGACAAGGAGTTGTGGACTGGTGCATTGTCCTGGTGGAAATGCCACTGACCCGATTTGAAGAGTGCTGGCCTCTTCCGATGGAATCTCTTCCTGAACTCCCTTAAAACCTCAACATAGCATTCCTTGTTGATTGTCTGTCCAGTGGGAACCCAGTGCATGTAGATCATGCCAGTGTTGTCAAAAAAAGAGATCATCAAAAGTTTGTGGGTGGATTTGCTCTGTCTGGCCTTCTTGGGTCTCGGAGAGCCAGCACGCTTCCACTGGGAACTCTGTCTCTTGGTCTCTGGACCATAGCAGTAGATCCAGATTTCATCGCATGTCACCAGAGCATCGGGATCTGAATTGATCAGCTCGACCATCTCCCTGCTGTCATGACAACGTCTCTCTTTCTGACGTTCACTGTGGAACCTTTGGGTCAAACTTCGCACAAATCTTCCGCATCTTCAGTTCCTCGCGAATAATTGTGCACTTATTGTCTCTATAGACACACGACAGACCTTATCCATGAAATTCTTTATTTGGCCAATCAACTCTGGTCTTCTGACTTCCTTACTCCACCCATATCTCTCATCATCTCTCACAGACTCCCTACCTTCCTTGAATCTCTTGACACTCAAAAACCGATGCTCAATTCATGCAAGATGGTCGAAAAGCAGACTGAAGCATTCCATACGTTTCTGTGGCATTTTTTCCAAGTTTAAAACAGAATTTTATTGCATATCGTTCTTCTAAAGTGTCAGATTGCATTTTTGAAATTCATCAGCAGTGACAATCAGGCTTTAGTAGGGTGTATTTCAATTCCTGCTGCAGTTGTACATTTGAACCTGAAATCATAAAAATTGGTCAGTCATCTCATAAGATGTATAGCAATAATATACTGAATTTTCAAGAGTCTACGCCAATTTTAAATGCTTGTACAAAGAAGTCAGCAATCTTATTGAAGGCACCTCGTAAGTAAACGAATCGTTTACATATATATCGTTTGTAAACGAATCGTATGTAGGTAGCATTTTTAAACGAGCCGAAGCTCACTTCTTTGCACAAAGTTTAACGGTTTCAAGTATAGTAAATAATTACATAGTTTTATATGACCCATAGATGGGACCCAAACAGGTACTTTCTACTCCGGGCCAGAGAGTACTTTAGAGTAATGGCAATGAAGAGGTACTCCACATTTCCCCAAGTTCCAGGACTGGAGCTTCACCATCCGATGTTGTTTAATAACATACCCAGGACACTTAATGGCTGCAAGTATTGCTATCCAACACAAATAAATTATCCAACATTATTTATTTGTTTTCACACGAGTGTTTTCAAGCATTGCGATGTTATACGAATAGTTCCATATAACAATCATTTGTATATACAGTTTAATGGTTTCCAGTCAAGTGAATGATTGAACTGTTCTATTTGATCAATAGATGCGACGGTAACAGGTGTGGATTAGAATGAACCTGGGAGTAATTGCAATGAAGGAATACTCCACATTCCCCAAAACTCAAAGACTGTAGCCTCATCATCAAATGCAACTTAATGTCATATCCAAGACACTTGTTAGAGCGGGGGTCTTACTCCTCTGCTAGAGATGAAGTCAGCTTATTCTATAGTCATGGTGACTTTTATTATTTTTGACAATAATTAAAAAAACGGTTCTGTTTTTTAGTCTTTTTTTTTGTCTAATATTTTGTAGTTGTTATATGTGTTGTCCTTGTGAAAGTGACTGACGTGTTGGACTGTAACATCAAACTCCCGTCGTGCTGATGTGTTCAGTATCGGACAAATACCCTTGGGAAAAGCATGAACTTCCTTATTCTCCCAGCTATGAGTTAAATAGTACAACGACTGTTCTGCTACAAGGAATGGCTTTGACATTAAATGACCCAAGCCGCTTGATAAGCCTTTAAACCAAAAAATTATTTGAATTAAAAAAAAAAACCTTCAGAGAAGTAAGACCCTCCGAGAAAGAGGTGTTGTTGGTAAAACACTAAACTTCATCTTATGATGATGTACCAGTCCTGTTGCTCTGGGGGAGTGTGGAATATCTCTTCATTTATATTACTCTCAGATTCACTCTGAACCGGAGCGGTAGTACCTATCTTTGGATCAAATCGATCTGTTTGAAAGATATTTGTATTGAATAGAAATTCTTGAAACTATACAACTGTGTACAAAAACACAACAAAAAGTCTTAAGAAGCAGCTGCACAAAAATTTAAATATCATATTTACCCAACCCCTCCGCTCGGGCATGATATGACACAAGGTCAATTCTTTTTTAAGCGGAGTTTAGCAGGTTTGAATTCAGAGTTTTCCTTCTCCTAGACTAGTTGCCTCGCCAAGGCTGAAGAACCTAGTCTGCCCTAGCTGGAGGGAGAATGATTGGATTCATACCTTTCCCAAGGGTATGAGTGCTATGTGAAATGCAATCAGTCTCGTCCAGGATTTGAACTCGTGTCGCCGTGTCCATTTCCTACGACGATAACCATTACACCACGGGCACAAAAATGTAAATAGGAATGTACAACAAATGCAATCTTGTTAAAAAAAACTGCATTTGTTATACATTTATATTTACATTTTGGCATAAAATGATCCTCGGTAAGTTGACATGATGTTAAAATCAAACAATTAATTAATCAGTTTATCCCAGAATTTTGAGGTTTGAATTTGTGCAATTATTATAGATGTATTCTGCGGTTCAATGGTTGACTAGCTGGTTTCTTTTATGGCATGTCAATCATTCTAAGGTTATTTTATAGTAAAGCCAGTTTAGTCACCAATTATATTTCGTACCTTCGTATCTTCCCAATCATTTCAAACCGGTAATCACTTGATTATATTAAACAGGTCTATTTGACTCATAAGATTGGACAATTACTTCGGGGCAGAATGAACCTGCGTGTAAAGTGCTCAAGCTTAAAGAATAAAGTAATTTTCAGTCCAGTTTGCAACTGAATGATAATATTGTGGGGTCTGTATTTTCAGTAAATGTTTTTTAATTATCAACATTTTCGATATCATTGATTGATTGGTTTGTATGTAGCATGTCAACTGTTGTTAGTTTTTTTTTTTTTTTGTATCAAAGTCATTTTAGCATTTATGGCCTCCATATTCAGTACACAAATGTATCTATTTTCTTTAAATGAATTGATAATTTCATGCTGAAAAATCCAATATTACCAACCCCACTTGTGTGTACTTTCAGATTTAATATAATATGAGGAAGGTCAGAAAGAGAAAAGTTGGACGCTGTTGTTATTGTTAGATATATTTGTAACTGAACATATTAATAAGAAAGGTTTCAGTGTTGAGGGCTAATGTTTTGCATTTACTTAAAATAAGAATTGGGATTTTATTGCTTGTTTTTATTTGTGCCATTGCCGTTAGGAATTTGCTGCAGTTCTTTGTTTGGGTGTTTATGTGTGCATGAATCTGTGGGTGGTTATCAAAGGTGTCGGGGCAGGGGTGATAAGGGTGGGGCCAGGGTGTACGATCAGTTGGCAAGTGTAACCAGACAAATGGATATTTCATATTCAGAAAGAAATAAAATAACTCTACGGAAAATTAAATAAACAATAAAAAAAAAAGAACGAAACAATCGTTATATGAAAATTATTTTGGAAATAACAGTGTGTGTGTGTGTGTGTGTGTGTGTGTGTGTGTGTGTGTGTGTGTGTGTGTGTGTGTGTGTGAATATACGAGAGGCAACCCAAAAGTTTAGGGAATTTGAATAGCAAGCACAGAACAAATTTAATAGCGGCTTCTGACCCTACACATCCTGAAAAGTTCTGTTGTACCTACTTTCTATGATCTTTAATGTCTTACTTACCCAGTCGGCAGGGCTTAGAATACACTGGCTATATCCCCTGCAGAGGGGGGGGGAAGACCTCTCCCCTGTATCTGGTATTGAGGCTGAGGGGAATGTGGAGTACTCCTTCAATGCAATTACTCCCAGGTCCACTCTAACCGGGATTGGTGGTACCTGTTAGGGTACCATCTAAGGGTCAAATAGATCTGTTTAAAAATCATTTGTATTCAATAGGACCGTGTGCAAAAAATATCCTTAAGAAACGACTACACTAAAAAAGTAAATATATGAAAGCGATTACTTAACCTCTAGGTATAAAATAATCCTTGACGGGTTGACATGCCAATAAAATCAATCAATCATTTAATGTCATTTTGCTAAGCAGATGTTGCAAATTACAACTTAGACATCTTTATCTTTGTCAAATTCAATTTTTTAGGTATCACAGTCTGTTCGAAAAGAATGTGCTATTTTGAATATCTCAAGAATAGTTTCTTTGACCCTGATGAATTCCGGTAAAAATCAAAGGGTACTCTCCTATAAGGTTACTCAATTAAGCAGTGAGACACCAGTAAATAAACTTGTGCATTTGTGACCCTCATATTTCGAGTAAATACAGATTAAGCTTTGTTTCAAATAAATGTTTAGATATTTGAAATGCAATGAATGTAAAGGCCAATATGATTCTCTCACAGAATTCTTTGGAGTGTTGTTCTTTTCGCTGATCCACTATGTAAGAAACACATTTTAGGTTAATGATAAAGAAAAAGCTTGATACTAAAGCATCACGGGTGCATGTATATATATATATATATATATATATATATATATATATATATATATATATATATATATATATATATATTGAAACATAAACCAATCCATTTTTATTGTTATGCCGTTGGTTACTATCTTATTAAATTATTTACAGATACATACACACATACACACACATATAGATATATATATATATACATGTGTGTGTGTGTGTGTGTGTGTGTGTGTGTGTGTGTGTGTGTGTGTGTGTGTGTGACACTAAATAATCTAATGGTGAGGTTCCAGTAATCTGGAGCTTTAGGGAATGCAGAGTACCCCTTCATTAATATCGCTCCTAGGTCCACTCTTTTCTAGTGTGGTAGCACCTGATAGCATCCTATCTATGGGTCAAATAGAACTAAACTGTGTAATTGTACTAAACTGAATTGCTTAAAATAGAACTGTTTTGACATTTAAACTACGTAGTTATGCTAAACTGAATTATTTGAAATGGAACTATTTTTGTATGATAAACTGATTTGTTTGAAATAGAACTGTTTTTGACATTGAAACTGTACATAGGCTAAACTGAATTGTTTGAAATAGAACTGTTTTGACATTTAACGGTGTGTAAACAAAAACTATACTCATACTAAACTGAATTGTTTGAATTAGAACTGTTTGACTAAACTGAATTACTTGAAATAGAAATGTTTTTCACATGTAAACTGTGTATTTATGCTAGATTGAATTGTTTGAAATAGAGCTGTTTATTCATATGAAAATGGATTTGGTATTAAATAACATACAAATGTTGATATGCCATATAACCCAAACAAATAAACAAACAAGTCTAAGTCATTCAACTGAATTCGAGGAGATTTTTGTTTCATATCGTAAGAAGAAATAACTTAGTCAACTCTTATTTGCGTTGAAAGTGAACAGGTTGGTTGGTTGGTTGGTTGGTTGATTGGATTTTATGACATATCAACCTTTGAAGGTTGTTTAACGCCAAATCCATTTTTATACAAATAGTCAGTTCTATTTCAAACAATTCAATTTAGCATGAGTACGCAGTTTGTCAAAAACATTTCTATTTCAAGCTATTCAGTTTAGTCAAATAATTCAGATTCAAATGATTCAGTTTAGTATAAGTTAAATGACAAAACAGTTCTATATTAAACAATTCAGTTTAGCATAAGTACAGTTTCAATGTTAAAAGCAGTTCTATTTCAAGCAGTTCAGTTTAGCATAAGTATACAGTTTAATTGTCAAAAATATTTCTATTTCAAGCTATTCAGTAAAATCAAACAGTTCTGATTCAAACAATTCAGTTTAGTATAAATAAAGATTTTGTTTACGCACAGTTAAATGTCAAAACACTTCCATATTAAACAATTCCGTTTACCCTAAGTACAGTTCAATTTCAAACAATTCAGTTTAGCACCAGTACGCAGTTTAAATGTAAGTACACAGTTTAATTGTCAAAAGCATTTCTATTTCAAGCTATTCAGTTTAGTCAAACAGTTCTAATTCAAACAATTCAGTTTAGCATCAGTATGGAGTTTAGTTCGATTTAACCCATAGATAGAGCCCTCTCAGATGCTACCATTCCGGGCCCAAGTGGACCTGGGAGCAATAGCAATGAAGGGGTGCTCCGCATTCCCCAAAGCCCCAGCATCACTGGAATCTCACCATCAGACTGTTTAGTGCCATATACAGGACACTCGTAAGGCGTGAGGGGGGGGGTCTAACCCTTCTGCAGAGAAACAGTCAGTGTATTCTACAGCCCCAGCCGACTGGGGAAACGTGAACTTGAGATGACCGACAATAAACAAATTGAAAATCGAAGAAAATGATATTGAATAAACACAAATTATATCTATTTCTTTAAATGTGATAAAACTTTGAATATTGATTTGGTTTTATGTTTTAATAATATTTAGTGTATAATTCATTGCAATTTACCCATGACATACAAAAAAAAAAAATTGCAGAAAAGGGAATTTACCAAAAGTAAAAATGGAATTACGGAAAATTTGTCCCTCTGCATTTTATGCTAATTCCCATTTCCCATTTTACATTTCGATGAAAATGAAACTCAAGTAAATAATAAGCAGACTTTTAATTGTTTTGTTGATTAGGATTATAACTGGTTGGTTCGTTGGTTTTTACAGTATATCAACCCTTGTAGTCTATTTAATGCCAAATCCTGTTTATTCATATACATTAAATATATAATTTAAAAACGAATAGCTTGTGGGTAACAATTTTCAAAAGAGCAAATGCTCATGTGTTTGCACACAGTTAAATGGTTTGAAGTATTGCTATTCAATACTCATAGTTTTATTTGCACACAGGTAAATCATTCCAAGTATTGCTATGCAATATCAAAATTCATTTTAGCAGTCTTATTCTTGCACACAGTTAAATGGTTTCATATATAGAAAATGATTAAATATTTCTATTTGACTTATAGTTGGTACCGTTACGTGGACTACTGCTACACCGGATCAGAGTGGACTTGAGAGTAATGGCAATGAAAGCTCAAACCTCCAGAATAGGAGCCTCACCGTCAAATGCAATTTAGCATCATATCCAGGATATTTGTTCGTGAGGTCTTAACCATCTGATGAGAAGCAGTCGGCATATACTACTACGTTAGCGTTATAACGCTCCTTCCTATCTCACTTTTGACCCATTGTACCTCTCTCCCAGGGCGTATTGGCCCTTCAGAGTCCTTTAGTTTTTGACCCTTGATTTATAGATTTTGTTTAGCTGAGACACAAGGTCATAACAATGAGCCACCCAGTGAGAATCGAACTCACAGACAATGGTCAGCTAATCTAGCTTACTTATAACCATTACACCACGTGAGGTATCCAGACCCCTAATTCATGATGTTTATCCTCCCCAACCACTGTGTTAGAATGATAGTAAAATCAGGTTATGGTGGAGTACCCTTCAAGAGACATGCCTCTTGAAGGGTGAGCACAAAAATTGCTTATGCCCCATCAGCATTCTCCTTCATGGGAGCTTCGGGCTCTGGAAAATAAACCGGACTCTTTACTCCTCTTCAGAGAAGAGAAGAGATGCTGACAAGGCGGGGTAAGGAAGTCCACTTAGGATTGAGCTATTTCTATAAAAAAAACAACACTCGGCCCGGATGCCAGGCAGGATCGTTAATATCTGATTTATTGTTATTTACTAAGCTTAGCTTAGAACTGGTAAAAGACCAGAAGTATGAGGCAGCTAGTGAGAGTCGAAATCATGAACAGCCGTCTGAAAATTTAGCTTGCTAACCATTACAGCATGAGGCGTCCTACCTGATGAAGACTTATAGGTGGAACTCTTCATTGCAGAAAGAAAAAAAGTACTATTTTATAGAAAAAAAAAATGAAAAAAAGATGGACATATACAACAACAATTGTTTGAAATTGTTTTGCCCCATTTAAATTACACATTTAATTTGCTTAAGGAATATACAGTTACACAGACCGAAAGACACACAGTGAAACTTAAATAGAAACCAATTTCCTCAAACTGACTTGTCTGTGAGTTCAATAACGTTTTTTTAATTTTTAATTTCTAATTGTTTTTATACATTATTGTTTTTTCACTTTGGTTGATAAGCGTGAAAAGGTTGATTGTTTTTAGTCAATTGTTATAAATTGATTATATCCGACAACAAAACGGTGCTCCATTGAAGTGAAGCAAAAAGAATTGGTCAAAGAGAGAGAAAGAGAGAGAGAGAGAGAGAGATAGAGAGAGAGATGAGATGAGCTGAGATGGGGAAGGAAAAAGGAGCAAATGAATTTGATAGAAACTCAGATTTCTTTCTTCTTGCCTTTGTAATTGGCAAATTTGAATGCATTGCGTAGAGAGAAGAAAAAACATTGGAAATTGTATAAGAAATTGATGAAAAAGGGTAAATTAAGAATTACTTTTATATATGTATTTATTTATTTTATTTATTCATTATCTTTTTAGGGTCTGTTCAGAATCACAAATTTCAAACACTAAGTTTTTATTTTGTTTTGTTTATTTTTTTCCGGGATGGAGGTGGTCCATGCCAATTGTGCATTTTCATTTGTGTCGGTAAATTGTATCTGGGTTGATTCACAAAGTATTAAAAAGCGGAAATAAATGTGTGTACGTGTACTGCAGATTAGAAGTGTGTGGATACGTATTTTATACAATCCATTCATATGAATATATTGCGTACATCTAAATGGTATCTATTCATGTATCAGTCTACTATACACACAAGCCCTGTCAAAAATTACCCTGGGTGTAACATGAAAATTTTTTGGCGGTGAGGGTCTACGGAGTTTTTGGACAGAGTCACAGTAATTGATAAATGACAACTAAAATGGCTGGCCCATTGGCATAATGGTTAGAGTGTTCGCCAATGGCCCAGGAAACCGGGGTTCAATCCCAGATCGAGTCGTACCAAAGACTCAAAAAATGGTACTTGATCTTGCTTAACCCTCAGCATTATAAGGTTTGGGTCAAGTGTAAAGTGAAGCAATCCAGAGAAACGAGTATCACCCTCCCCTACATCAGTGTAGTTAGTAGTTATTGAAAGGGGAGCTTTCAGGTAAGCTTCGACTGCAGTCGCCAACTTTACTTACTTTTACCAAAATCCAGTAGTTTAATTCGAAACAGTAATTGAAGATTACTCTTTTTATTGCTTCATTCATATTGATTGATTACTTGCTTGCTTGCTTTTGCGGCGTACGAACTCTCATGGGGTTACTTAATGTTGAAGTTATATATTGGCATGTCCGGTTTTAACCGGACATTGGCCTAACGGTTAGAGTGTTTGCCAATGGCCCGGGAGACCTGGGTTCGATCCCAGGTCGAGTCATACCAAAGACTCAAAAAATGGTACTTGATGCCTCCTTGCTTAACACTCAGCATTATAAGGTACGGATCAAGGGTAAAGTGGAGCAATCCAGGGAAAGGAATAGCGCCCTCCCCTACACCTTGGTGTAGTAAGCTATCGAAAAGGGAGCCTTCGGGTCACCCTCGACTATGGTCGCCAACTTTACTTTACTTTTATATATTGGCATATTGGTTAGAGTGTTCACCAATGGTTCAGAAGACCGGGGTTCAATCCCGGGTTGAGTCATACCAAAGACTCAAAAATTGGAACCTGATTCTCGGTATTATAAGGTACGGATCAAGCGTAAGTAGAGCAATCCTTAGATAATAGTAGTGTCTTCCTCTTTACCTCGACCTCGATGTCGTAGCTATTGAAAAGGGAGCCTTCAGGTCATCCTCGACTATGGTGGGCCATCTTAATTTCTTTACTTTGAGTGTACATATATATATATATATATATATATATATATATATATATATATATATATATAAGTTTTTATATATATTTGTTCGCCACAAACTCACAAAGTGAGATAGTGACGACCAACACTGTTACTACGAGGTGTATTCAATAAGTTTCCAGACTTTTTTGTATAGGCATTTAAAATTGTCGTAGACTCTTAAAAATTCAGTATGTTATTGCTATACATCTTATGAGATGACTGACTCATTTTTATGATTTCAGGTTCAAATGTACAACTACAGAAGGAATAGGAATACACCCTACTAAAACCTGATTGTCACAGATGGTGAATTTCAAAAATGCAATCTGGACTTTAGAAGAACGATATGCAATAGAAATTGTTTTGACAGCACTGGCATGATCTACATGCACTGGGTTCCCACTGGACAGACAATCAACAAGGAATACTATGTTGAGGTTTTAAGGGAGTTCAGGAAGAGATTCCGTCGGAAAAGGCCAACACTCTTCAAATCGGGTCAGTGACATTTCGAACAGGACAATGCACCAGTCCACAACTCCATCCTTGTCATAGACTGTTTGACCAAGATGGGCATCAAGACAGTTCCTCAGCCTCCATATAGTCCAGACCTTGCTCCCTATGACTTTTGGTTATTCAGAGGCTGTCGTTATGAGATATTTGAGGAAATGAAAGAGGCTGTGATGAAGGTCATTGACACGCTCACACAAGAGGACTTCCATGGGGCCTTCCAGAAGTTGTTAGAACGGTACAATAAGCGCATTGCAGCCGGAGGAGATTACTTCGAAGGGGACTAGAGTTTCATGTGTGTACTATCAATAAAAGTGCCCAAAGGAAAAAAGTCTGGAAACTTATTTAATGTTCCTCGTATATATATATATATATATATATATATATATATATATATATATATATATATATATATTTCTAAAATGTTTATACAGTGGGGATTACCTTTGGCGTAATAACTAACATGCTGGACAGCGAGTTCGAACTTCAGTCGCGCTATGAGGTACACTCTCGGACTAATACCCTTGGGAAAAGTATAACCCCTATCATCCTCCCAGTTTTGGGTTAAATAGTACAACTATTATTAGTCTACAGAGATGGCTTTGCCATTAAATAAACCATGAAGGTTGATATGCGATTGAATAAAGAAGCCAAACAAAACCTATATATATATATATATATATATATATATATATATATATATATATATATATATATATAGGGTGGAACGATAAAATTATCGTCATAGAAAAGACATCATGATTCCATTTCCGTTTAATGAAAACCAGTTTTCTTTTTTGTTGCAGACCATCTACTAGTTGGCCAGTTGTGTACAAATTCCAAGAGCGATAGGAGCTATCATGTCTGAAAGTGACAGAATGTTTAACGAGCGAGATCTGAGATGCGCCGCTGTACAACTCATGCCCTCTACCGATTAAAGTTATAATAACAGGACCATTGCCAGCACCCTCAAAATGCAAATCTGGATTGCCACGAATAGCCAGGACGTGCCCAGGGTGATGAAAACAAAGTTTCCGGCTACGGTTATGGTCTTAGGTGTGGTTTTAAGTGAGGGCCACTTCATGCCACCTCACATCTTCGAAGTCGGCTTGAAAGTCAACACCAAAGTGTACCTGGATGTGCTGAAGAGTGTGGTGATCCCCTGGTGCAATCAGGTGGTCGGTGGCAGACCCCGAGTGTGGCATAAGTCCATAAGTCCAAAGAGACCCAGGCTTGCCTTCAGAAGGAGTGCTACGACTTTGTACCCTTCTCTCACTGGCCCCCTCCTCCCCGCTGGACTACTTCGTTTGGTCATACGTCGAGAACATCACCAACGCGACCTCCCACAACACCAAAGCCAGCCTGATCGCCACCATCCGCCGAGTATTCACCGAGCTCCCGCCAGCGCATGTGAAAAAGGCGTGCTCCCAGTTCCGGATCCGTATCGAGGCGGTGACTGAGGCTGAAGGCGGCTACATTAAATAGATGTCAGCTCTACTACATAATCAAGTTACCTGAATTGATTTTTTTCAATAAAAGTTTTAAAATAAAGCTGTAGTGTTGTTTTCTTTAGGACGACAATTTTATCGGTCCACCCTATATATATATATATATATATATATATATATATATATATAAACTTCTAGATTGAGAGTACCTCCCCTTGTACCTAGCATAAGCTAAGCGAAATAGATTGCCACAACATTCCCAAATAGAAAGTGGTATGGTCAAAATATTGGATTACCATTTATATCGATTAGTAATGGAGGTGTTTGCGGTGTAATGTATATCGTTGTAGGAAACGGACACGGCGACCCAAGTTCAAATCTTGGACAAGGCTGTTCGCATTTCACATTGCAGTAATACCCTTGAGAAAGATATGCATCCGACTAATCTCCTTTCAGCAATATGCAAATAGTAGGGTAGACTATACTCTTCAACCTTTGTTTGGCAAGCAGTCTAGTTAAATTCAAACCTGTTAAACTCCTCTTAAAAATTGACCTGGTGTCACATCCTGCTTGTGCAGAAGATGAGGTGTATATATATATATATATATATATATATATATATATATATATATATATAATCAAATTTAATTAAACAGTACTAATTTGGTTTATAGGTATTTCTTCAATCACAGAATTATCACAGCAGAATACAAAAAACTATTATTGGGGAATCTCGTTTACTTTTTGGATTTATTTTTTTTATTGTAAAATGTTTGCGACCATTACAACAAAGATTATAAAATAAGTTTTAAAAAGAAATAGAATAAGTAGAAGGAATTTTCGTCTTCTGGATGCAATCCGAATTTCGGCATCTTTCCAGTATATATATATATATATATATATATATATATATATATGGGGTGGGTCCTCATGGCGAAATGGCCAAAGTACCGGACTGCAAACTTCAAGAAAGCGATTTTGAGCTGATACTCTTGGAAAAGGCATGAACCACCTTATCCCCACAGTTAGAGAATAAATACATCTGCTGTTCTTCTACAGGGATGGCTTGTGCATTAAATAACCTACGAAAGTTAATATGCCATTAAAAAAATAAGTAAACCAAACCAAAAGTTTGGGGTCACTTTGAATTTAAAAAAAAATAACTAAAAATAAGATTTTTTTTAATAAAGAATAAAATTTCAATAACTACAAAGTTTTTGCTTTTATCTTTCAGGTTTTCTCCTTATATGCATTCTTTTCTCTCCTTACGAAAAGGTTCAAATTTGGATTCATCTGTCCACTATACACGGCCCAAGGAAAACTCATTTCAGCCAAATATAACTGTCTTTGAATGAAAAATACAACTGTATTTTTATCAATATTCTTAATTCACTTTTTAATTTTGAAGTAATGTGCACATAATGGCAACATCAAAACAGCTAAATATTGAGATAAGGGAACAAATTAAAATTTATTCAAAGTAGGCTATTCTCTAAGACACATTGCCGATAAGTTGAAGATTTCTTTACATTAGGAGCAATATTGTTTGAAAGGTAGTTAAAAACTAATGCAAATGTAGAGGGAAAAAAAAAAGCTAGAGCACCAAAAGTGAATACAACAGCAGAAGGAGTAAAAGAAAACTGCTCCAGAGTTGACGGCTATCAGTGTCGTTCTCAACTAAAAAAAAACAACGTAAATCAGTATAGTTGCTCAGTGAGCGAATAACCACCAAGAAACCCTGTTATCAAATGTGAATAAACTGAAAGAATTGTTAAGGACAAAAAAGCCTTAGAACTAGACGTTGAAAGACAAAATGTATTGTGGACAGATGTGTTCAAATTTTACCTTTTTGCTAGTAAGAGGAGAGTGTGTGTGAGAAGAAAGTCTGTAGAAAGACCCAATGATGAATGTGTGGTTCCAGTAATTAAGCACGGTGATAGTTGTTTTTTTTTATAGTGTGGAGATGTTTTGGGGAAGAAATGGTTGAAGATTTGATTCAGGTCAAGGGAAAAATGAAAAAAAAAAAGGATATAATTTGATTTTGCAAAGATATGCTATACTATCTGGCTTTCGTATAATTTGAAAAAAAATCATCATTCCACAAAACAACGTTCGAAAACATTCTTCTAAATCATGTCCGAATTATCTCGAATAAATAAAAAAAAAATGAACAAAATTCTGGAAATTATGACTTGGCTGCCTCAATCTTCTGTCTTCTTTCCTACTGAATTAGTATGGGATGAATTGGATTAGTGAGTTGAAAGAGAATACCCAAAGAGTGAGAATCGGCTTTTTCAGTGCTTGAAGAATGATTGAAAGGGTCTGCAATCTCCTTTTTTTCTCCGAAAATTGTTGGAAAGAATGCAATGAATTTGTAAAGTCAGGTGGAGATTTTATTGCTGAAATCAAAATTTGATCCTGTGGTAGATTTCTTTTTTTTGGGGTTGGTTATTTTTTAATCAGAATAAAGAAAATACACTGTAGTTATTGAAATTTTATCTTTAGAAAAATTCTAAATATCTCATCTTAAGGTGTCCTTTTTTTAAAATAATACGGGTTGTTTCCAAACTTTTTGCCTGCATGGTATGTATGGTAAATTAGCGTGTATAGAAAAAGTAGTTTTCTCTATTTAACATTCAAGTTAAATGAAAATATCTAAAACCTACTTAATGAATAACTTCGAGTTTGAATGAATTTTGATAAGTTGGCAGATCGCTATGAATATTTCAAAAACGTTTATATCTAAAAAAGAGAATTGGGAGGGAAGCTTAATTAGAAGTAAGCAAAAAGAAAGCATAGACAGCTATTTTGTTCTTTATTTTAATGCATGTTCTTGGAACATCCTGAAGCATGCACAGGTTCCATAATTGTTTCCCAGCAGATTCTTTCTGTACAAGAATGCAGAGATATCTTTGGAATTTATTTATTTATTTATTGTAAAATGCTTTTTTTTTTCTTTTTCTGTTGTTTGCCGATCAAGATGAAGTAGAATAGATCAATTGTTCACTTCACCTCACAACTTAATTCAATTTTGTGGAAAGGATCAAATGATTGTCATTTTCTTATTACATTCAATTTGGTGCTTGAAATGCTGTGGATGTCGCTAAGAGGAAAGCTCGGAAACACTTTTACATTGTATTCCTTTAGAGAACTGATATATTTTAGATTAATATTAAAGAAAAGTCATTATATCACTGTATATACAATTTGCTTATTTTTCTTTAAAAACTAAAACCATTTCTTCACCCTGACTGTATCCCTTGTAGAGAGTAAGGTACCCATGCCCAAAAGGGTACCTTAAATGGAATCTGATGGTACCATTAGGTGTGCCCAAAACTGCATCACATGTTCTCCTTAGAGGTAACCTAAATTAGATCTGATGTTAATGGTTCTGTTCTGGATGTCTGGAGAATATTAAGTCCTCCTTCATTACCAGGCCCACTCAAATATTGATATAAACGTATGATGAACGCAATTCCCTAACCTCTTAGCATAAAATAAACTTACACGGGTTGACATGTCATTAGAATCAATCGTTATTTTTCAACTCTCCCTCGTCCCGTGCTAATTATTAAAGAGAAGTTAAAAATTTTCTACTTAAGTACTTCCGGTAGATATTTGGTTTAACAAACAGGAAAAAAATGGTGCTTGAATATTATTTTGTTTGACTCTTGATAATCTTAAACAGTGCTTTTCCTCACAATTTATAAGTGCATATTGCTTTTCCATACTAGTTAGAATATTTACAAAAGATTCAATATCTATATTTCACACACACACACACACACACACACACACACACACACACACACACACACATATATATATATATATATATATATATATATATATATATATATATATATATATATATAACCTTTTTTAAGTAAGGACGATCTCAAAAGCGTCGTTATACTATGAATTACTACACATGGACACATCAATACTGGCTGACCAGCAAAGGTTACGTGCATCAACTCAGTACGGACACCGGATGCACTTTAGAGAAATTTCCAGGAGCAATGAACGATAGGGACGGATAGAGAGAGAGAGGGGGTTCAAGGGACTGCGTGCTATGACCACGACTTAATGACCTCGATGTGTATATATGTATATATATATATATATATATGTGTGTGTGTGTGTGTGTGTGTGTGTGTGTGTGCGTGCGCGCACAGGCAAACTCCAAAATTCGGAAAGATAATAACTAAGTGGTTATCTGTACATTGATTTATAATAAGAGTATTTCCGATACAAGAATGTGCAACACTTTAAAAGTGTCTTCATCTTTGTTTTTAACATATTTCGCTTATGTTCATTCACACTTTCCTCAGCCATATTACATCCAGTGATCGTTAGAAATTGCTTTGCACTAAGTAATATATATAAAGATTCTCATATGCATTATCTTAGGTTGTATAGATATATTGAGCTGTCATAAATAATTTCCATTTTTTAAGAGCAAGTTGTAATCACGCATTTCAAACTTCCAATATTTTAAACATAACTAATACCTAATAAAGACACTTAGTAAGGTAATTTTTAGTTGCGTTCAAAACTTTTCAGTAATAAAAAAAAGTCCACATCATAATCTAATCTATATATGATTTCGCGTCCCTAAAATGGATGAACTGAGTGTTGTAAGAATTTTAGATTAACAAAAACAACACAGAAAGAGCTAGAAAATTTGGAGTGTTTAAATTTAGAAAATATTAGGAACGCTTGACATAACAGTGAACCTCATGGAAAATTTGAAAAAGATATTTTCTTATTCTGGCTAACTATTCAACCTATCTTTGAGCTGAACTAATATGTCGATGTAGAAGTAATTATTATTTAACTCATTTCAGAATTATTCACACCAGCGTTAGCTGATGGTTTTCCACTGAAGTTTGAGTGACAACAAGTCTTCTGATCTTAATTATACCGTTATTTGGATGATCTCCACTCAACCTTTTATTTCCAAGACCTCCAGTCCTTTTATCAATCTTTTGGTTACAGTTTCGAGCAGACCAATTATAATTGGTATCTTGCTCAGTCGACTGGGTCCGTAGAATACACCGACTGCACCTCTGCAGACGGGTAAGACACCCCTACCAAACGAGTGTCCTGTATATGACACTAAACAGTCTGATGGTGAGATTCCAGTGATGCTGAAGTTTGGGGGAATGCGGATCATCCCTTCATTGCTATCGCTCCCAGGTCCACTCTGGCCCAGAATGGTAGCACCTGATAGGGCCCTATCTATGGGTTAAATAGAATTAAACTGCATACTTATGCTGAACTGAATTGTTTGAATTAGAACTGTTTGACTAAACTGAATAACTTGAAATAGAAATGTTTTTGACAATTAAACTGTGTACCAATGCTAAACGGAACTGCTTGAAATAGAACTGTTTTTAACATTGAAATTGTACTTATGCTAAACTGAATTCTTTGAAATAGAACTGTTTTGACATTTAATTGTGTGTGGAGAAAATCTATACTTATACTAAACTGAATTGTTTGACTAAACTGAATAGCTTGAAATAGAAATGTTTTAATAATAAAGTAATATAAGTAAATTGCCCATTCTGCTGAGGCTGTAGAATATGCAAACTGCTTCCCTGCAGAGGGGTAAGACCCCACAATGAATGGCTCAGTCGACTGGGGCTGTAGAATACACCGACTGCACCTTTACAGAGGGGGAAGACCCCTCCAACAAGTGTCCTGGATATGACACTAAATAATCTGATGATGATGTTCCAGTAATGCTGGAGCTTTGTGGAATGCAGAGTACCACTTCATTGCCATCGCTCCCAGGTCTACTCTGGCCCAGAGTGGTAGCACCTGATTGGATCCTATCTATGGGTCAAATGGAACTAAAATGCATACTTATGCTCAACTGAATTGCTTGAAATAGGACTGTTTTTAACATTTAAACGGCGTAATTATGCTAGACTCAATTTATTGCAATGGAACTGTTTTTGTATGCTAAACTGATTTGTTTGAAATGGAACTGTTTTGACATTGAAACTGTACTTACGATAAACTGAATTGTTTGAAATAGAACTGTTTTAACATTGAACTGTGAGTAAACAAAACCGATACTTATACTAAACTGAATTGCTTGAATTAGAAGTGTTTGAATAAACTGAATAGCTTGAAATAGAAATGTTTTCGACAAGTAGACTGTGTACTTATGCTAAACTGAATTATTTCAAATACAACTATATATATAAAAATTGATTTGACGTTAAATGACCTACAAATGTTGATATGCCATAAAACCCAAACAACCACCCAACCAACATATAATTGGTATCATTGTCACTTTCATGTTCCATAGTTTTTCAGTTCTCTAGAAAGGTCCAGGTACTTATCTTTTTTTTTCTTTCAGTTTTATAGTGTTGTCAGACGGATGATGATATTATTATTATTATTATTATTATTATTATTATTATTATTATTATTATTATTATATCATCAACAATACAAAACTGATATTATTAAGTGCTATTAACAACCAAACAGCATTTAAACTCTGTAACCAATAATAAATACACCCCTTGTGAATATTTCAATTTCCTTTTAAATTAGTGTTTCAATGCTGTAGATTTAACGATAAATACTATTTAATAATGTATGTTTGAGTTTATAATATTCCACTAAAATTGATAGAATCATGGTAATTTTGGTTTAGAAGAAACTTAATTTTTTATTGAAAAATTGATAGAGCTATATTTATTTGTGGACAATAATTATATGTGTGTGTGTGTGTGTGTGTGTGTGAGAGAGAGAGAGAGAGAGAGTTTAACACCAGGGAAAAGGCGTCCCTGAAACCAATGAACAAACGAAAGACGAAATAAATTAATGCAAAAATAACAGCAATAATAAGCAACAGGAAGAAAGGAAACATAAACCAATTTTTTTCATAAAATATTATTTTTATTATAAATTAATGATACCAGATTTTAATTACTTTTCGTGAAACATTAGACTATCAAAACAAATATTAAGTTCTAATTATCAACAAACAGCAGTGAAATTGTCACCTAAAATATGAATATGTAGCCGTCCAAAAATAAGTTCACCTTTTAATAGTAAATATTATTTAATTTTTAGTTGCATACCTTTAATACTGTTAATTTTAGTAACAAATATTGCCTAATGATATCCATTTTATTACATGTTCCACTAGAAATTATAAAATAAAGGCACGTTTGGTTTTGAAGAAAATTAAATCTATAATAACATTAAAGATTGATTGGGCTATTCTTATTTATAGAATATATATATATATATATATATATATATATATATATATATATATATAAGAATGAAAGAGCGCGAAAAATGTTTAACAGCATTGAAAAGGAGGACTCGAAGCCAATAAACAAATAAAATAAATGGGGGGAAAAAGAGTGCAATAGCAAGAAACAGAAAAGAAAGCATATAATCCTGAGAATATACATTTCCAAAACAATAAGTTTTCTTACTTTCTTTTATTCTACAGAGGTAAATAAGTATTAAAAATGAAAGACAGACAAGAGAATACCATTTTAAGATGGCGGCCGCTAAAGAGTTGTACAAATTCCAGAATAAAAAAAAAGAAGGAAGGAAGATATATAAAGAATAAAAAAAAATGATTTTTTAGTTGTCGTTTCTCATGTCCAAAATAAGTGTCTGTTTCTCATTTCACAGCTCTTTTTTAGGTTTAGATGCTTGGCCATTGTCTATGGTTCCTCTCCGCTGACAAGAACCTGATTGTTCCCTCTTCAAGAACAACGAAAGACTTATTTTGGGAGATGAAAACACACCAAAAATATTTCAATGGCTTTGGAATCACTGTGTTCTCAGTATTATCGCAATATTATCCTTTGTGTTTTCAATTACTTGGGATAGATAAGCTCTGGCTATAAACGTGATTAGTAGACATTTTAATGGACATCTTTAGATACATCCATTGTGTGCCGACTTATAGTTTTTTTGTTGTTGTTTTTTTTATTCATTCATTTATTTTTATTATTACTCTCAAAGTATGAATCAAGTAGAAAAACAAAAATGCAAATATTACAATTACTTATTCTATAAATATTTCGGATGGAAGACCACTTAGTGTCAATTAAAGATCCTTGATAGATAAAAAAACGTTCGTATAGGTTTTTGTTTTGTTTTATTTTAGGATTATATGCGGCTAAAATAGAAATAAAGTTGCCATTTATTATTGTTAAATTTACCAATTAGATAATTCGTCATGAATTAATTTTAATTGAAAAACTAAAAAGAAAAAACAGGACGAAAATTTAAAGAATATCCTTGAAAAATGGGACATTATATTATGTGAATTTATGGAAATTGATGTTCCTTACCATTTTCCCAATAACATTAGAGAGCACAACGAGTGAACCCATTTGTTTCTTATCAAACCAGCTGTCCATGATGATATTGATGTTTCTATTCAGTAATAGAAGTGAAGAATTCTATTTAACAGTTCAGTGATCTTTGTTATATCAAGGATTTAAAGAAATAAAAAATGAGGTTCCACATCAACCCGAAAAAGTCATAAATATATATATATATATATATATATATATAAAAGTAGTAGGTTTCAGAGTCAAATTCTTCCAGATGATCCAATAGGTGAAACCAAGGTTGATTCGTCTGACTCTGTAGGTTTTACTTCTTTAAATTCGCTCTATTCAGTGTATCGTGCACTTTTTTCGTTTAGCTTAGTTGATTCTGTCGGAGTTTTTTTTTTTTTTTTTTTTTTGACGAGGCATCGCAGCACTATTTGATTATTTTCAAATAGTACGGGTACCCTAAATCTTTTCTTTTTTTTATTGAATTTCTTTCCCAGATATCAGTTTGTATAATCCTTATTGGCAAATTGCATCATCTAGGTTTTTTTCACACTATCAGAATCTTATAGGTTAATTATGTATATATATATATATATATGTATACTCTAACCCTGCAAAACAGCACATCATGTACACATATGTAACTGTAATCCAGCAAAGCAGCACATCACATACACACACACAGACACACACACACACACACACACACTACATTATTTTAATGCAACCTCAAATAATGATGGGTCCTCATCTGTCTTCTTTATTATCACAATTGTTTAATTTTTCTGATCTTAATTTTCCAATTCTTCTCGAGACCAGTTCAGGTAGGGTCCGGAATATTTTGCTATCACAGTTGTCATGTATTTATTATATATATATTTTTTTTAAATAAAATCCCTTCTATTTAGTCTCATCGCTAAAAATTTTCCTTCTTTTTTTCCCCAGATGTTCCTTATTTTAACTAGATACTATTTTACTGAATCTCTTTCCAGTATTTCGAGATGTTTGTAGTCATATATTCTGTTCAATGTTATAATGAAGTCATTGTTAAGTAACTGTCCATTTTAGTCCCTGTTTTTGCAAATGTGTCACCAACATTTCTCATTTCTTGATTCCTCTTTCAGATGTGGGGGGTGCTAAGTATACATCACCTGTATCCCTTACAGATGGATGAGACCCACACAAAAATGCTGTCTCGTATATGACATTAAACTGCATCCAGCATTGAGGCTCCCGTCCTGGAGCTTAGTGCAGTGTAGAGTTACCTTTCTGTTGCCATTAATCCAAGCAGAACTCAAGTGATAATACTTGTTAGAGTCCCATTTATTGGAACAATTGATCTGTTTTAAGAAGATTAGTATTAGAGAGGATTTCCGGAAACTGCTAAGTTGAAACAATATTACTCTGTAACTGTTTGCAAAAAGACTAATTTTTGCATTAAATAACCCAACAGGGATTTACATGCCATATAAATGTTATGGTGATATACCCCATGAAGTCACTACATGGACCCTCTCTGACACTATAAACGAGTCAAGCGAGTTACCGGTAACCGTTGCTCTCTGTATTTCCGTAAATAATATACTGCTGTAAACCATACATCTCTTTGTGTTATTCCTTTCTGGCCCTTCAAAACCACAACAATAACCAAGCCACCAATTATTTCTTGATTCCAAATTCCAATCCAAATTCTTAGCTAAAAATTCTCTTCTCTTTCACCGAATTATCTTACTCCTTGCGTGGTTTTAACACCAATTTTAACTGAAATCCGAGTGACAGCTAATCGCCTTAACTTTCCAGGACTTTTCTGGGTATTTTATCCGATATTATCACTGCTGGTTATTCCTCTGATTTCCAATTCCTCCAGTCCCCTTTCCAAGCATTTGGAGACCGTTTAAAATGCACGAATTACAAATGGTATTACCCTTGTCTTCATGTTCCACAGCTTTTTCAGCTCTCTTACAAGTCTATCTTTTCGATTTCTTTCATTTTCACTTTGTGGTCCGCTGAAACAGTAAAATCCACTAGATTACAGATTTTTTATTATGATTATTATTTTACTCCTTGCAAGTTTTTCACACCAGCCTTCACTGGGGGTGATTCACTGAAGTCTGAGTGGCTAGAACTTTACTCAGGTCTCTTGGATTCTTCTCAGTATTTTGGCCAATCTCAGCAATGTTTTAGTCTGGATGGATTCGATTTTCTCACTGATTTCTCCAAGTTCTTGTTTGACCGTTCCGAGTGCATCAACTACAACCTTCACCCTCATGTTCCACAGCTTTTTTAGTTCTCTGGCAAGGTCCTAGTATTTGTTTATATTTTGCTTTCTTTTATTTTCACTCTCTGGTCTGCCGGAACGTCAAGACCCACAAAACGCCAAATTCCCTTTTTTTCTCTTTGTTGTTCATTATTTCTAGGCCTGGTCTTCAAGTTGGGGTTAGGTATTCCATTCACATCTCAAAATCCCTTAAAAATTTACATATTATAATAAGTAGAATACACACACACACACACACACACATATATATATATATATATCCTTTAAAGTTAGATCAATGGCTGTGGCTTTTACAAGTTCCTTGTTTTCTTCTGTGATGTTTGCATTATGCAATGCTCTCTATGCAAGTACTACTTCTAGAGAAAGAATTTTGTTGATTCTAAACAGATCTAATATCCTTTCAAATTTCATTAGTCTGTTATTGTCATTTAACACAGCCTTGAGTTTAGATTTACTACTTTTGTAGTAAGTTGTTTCCTAGCTAGATTTAGAAGTCAACCAAGAGACAGCGAAAAAGGAAGGAGAAAAAGATTTGAGGCACTAAGAGAGAGAGAGAGATAGGTACGATGTTAAGGGAAAAACGAATAGAAAAGGGGACGTAGTCACTGAAGAGAATATTTTGGGTGAGCTCGGTGAAAGTCGCAAAGAATAAATCAAGGTTTGCGTCTGCCTCACTCGTCCTGTGATGGTTTATTTCTCTCTGTCTTTCTAAAGCAGTTGACTCATTTCATATTCTGTTTCTCTCTCTTCAGTGACTACTAAGAAGGGTAGTAACAAATAAACTTCATATCAAACGAAACAACTGATGGCATTTTCTGTCTTCGTCACTTCTTCTCACGTCATGGTTACAATGGGGGTCCGAATGAAACTTAAGAGCTAGAGCTACGCTCATTGACTCTTAAGGACCGTGGTGTTACATTCGTCTCTGTGGTTCCATAGCATAATAAATGACCATTGGGTGCCATGAAGTGACTTACTACAAAAACAATCAACACGAATCCCTAATTATATTAAATGTGGTGTAATGGTTATCATCATAGGAAATCGATACAGCAAACAGAGTTCAAATCTAGGTTGAAGATGTTTGCATTTTACATAGTTATAGTACCTTTACGAATGGTATACACCCAACTATTCACTCTCCAGCAACAGGTAAATAGAAGGGCAGATTGAGGGTAAGTGGTCTTGCAGAAGAAAAACTATGAAGACAAACCTGATAAACTCCACTAAAAAATTGATCTGGTGGCACATCCCGCTCATCTGAAGGGGGTAAATTACACACATATATATATATATATGCAAATATACATATGCATATACAGATACATTTAAACATTGATGCACACATATATATATATATATATATATACACACACAACACATACACACATAGAGAGAGAGAGAGAGAGAGAGAGAGAGAGAAAGAGAAAGAGAGAGACAGTTACACACACATTAGGTTGTGTACAAAAGGTCTCAACAGTTTTCTGTGTGCAGTTTTCAAAAGAGATATATAGCTACAAACTTTTGAATGTATGTGTACTTTATTAAAAATGCTCAGCCATTTTATCTCATTTATAGAGATCTTTTTTTCAAAAATAGCAAGCCTTGCTCACAAACCCTGCAATAAATTTTACATACAAAAATTCTGTGGTAATAGATATTGAAGATGAAAACCGAGAACAATTGATTCCTTGACTTTCGGTCAAATTGGACAGTATATTGAAAAGGTTTAGATTATAAGGGGGAAAGTTTCAGCTCGGCACATAATGCTGAATGAAACCTTTTATTCATCCAGTAATTCTTAAAAAAAGGCTGCTGAAAATAATCGGACATGACTAGAAAAGAGGATATTAAACAATGTTGGAAATCCATTGCATAATTAAAGCAAGTTAAGAAAGAGATCACGGAATGAAATCATGTCCATCCAGATATTAGCTTGTTATAACCTGTTAGACCACACCTTCAATCTGTTTTTTTTCTTTTTTTTTTTTTTTTTTTGCTTTGTGGGAATTCTTCAAAACAAGAAGTTTATGTGTGTGTATTGTGATGAGATTTATCGCTCGTGGCTAATATGTAAGTATGATGTATAGTTATTTTGCTTTTCTTCATTACAATTTGTATGAATATTTATTAACAGATAAAGGCAATTGTTGCCAAGAATAACATCCTGATCAATTCTCCCTGTCATTGAATGAAGATGATGATGATGATGATGATGAAGATGAACGAGGGCAAAAGGAAAAGATACAAATAATAATAATAATAATAATAATAATACCGACATAGGATCAAACAATACAGACAAAACAGGACATTCCAAAATAACTAAAGAAAATTCAACCAGCAAGTAGGTAGAGAATGTGCGAAGATATACCAATGACCAGAGGCAAGAGGAGCAAAATATGGGAACAGAGAGATCATAAAAGAAAAGTCGAATGGATTAACAACATGGAAAAGGAGTTGCAAAGACTTGAGTAAGGCCTGAAGGCAAAAATACCCCTCGATTCACTTAGAGCAACACTAAAAAAAAAATACCAAATAGGAAAAACTCTAAGCCATGATGGCATACATGGATACTGGTTTTAAAAAATCATTTCCATCCATGACAGACTGGCAATCGAAATGAATAGATGTTTAGATGAAGCACACATAGTAGAATGGATGAAAAAAAGAAAGACCACCTTGATCTAGAAAGACCCTAACAAAGGAAACGCCCTAAACAATTATAGACCCATAACGAGTCCACCTATGACGTAGGAAATACTAATGGTACAAATTTGGGAGGAGATTTACAACTCGTTAATAAGCTGTGGACAGTTCCATGAGGAACAGAAAGCATGTCGCAAGGGAAGCAGAGGAACTGGAGAGCTACGATATATTGATCAACACATCCGCAAAACGAGACACAAAATTAAGCTATTGTGTGAACTGACAACAAAATGCATACGATATGCTTCCGCAAAACTAGATAATAGACTGTCTCAAAATGTACAAATATATCCAACGAAGGTATGAAATTTATCGAGAAAACCATGGAAAACTGAAGAGTCAAACCGAGAGTTGGAGGAGAAAGCTTAACGGACGTGAAAATCTATTGAAGAATCTTCTAAGGGGATGCACTATCACCATTACTATTTATGATAGCGATGATGCCACTCACATACTTTGAAAATGCACCGGCGGTTATAAACTTACTAAATCACAAGAAAAGATCTATCACCTAATGTACGTGGACAACACCAAACTGTTTGCTAAAAATAAAAAACAATTGGAAAGTCTTATAGAGACATTGAGAACATACAGTCAGGACATAGGAATGGAATCTTGCATTGAAAAATGCACCATGCTATTAATGAGAAGCGGGAAACAATACATGATGGAAGGAATAGAATAACCAAATAAAGAAAAAAATCAGAATGCCCAGAGCAAAGGAAATCTACAAATACTTGGAAATATTGAAAACGGACACCATCAAACAAGTGAAGATGAAAGAAATTTTTTTTAAAAAGAGTATCTAAGGAGAACGAGAAATCTTATTCGAAAACAAACTATACAGCAGAAATCTCACCAAAGTGACTGATGCCAAGGCTGTCCCTTCTGTAAGATACTTGAGACCATTCTTGATGTGGACGAGGAAAGACCTTTAACAAATTGACCGGAGAACAAAAAATTCATGACCATATTTACCAACCCCTCCACTCGGGCAGGATATGACACAAGGTCAATTTTTAAGTAGAGTTTAGCAGGTCTGAATTCAGAGTTTTTCTTCTAGACTATTTGCCTCACTAAGGCTGAAGAACACAATCTGCCCTACTATTTACCCATAGCTGGAGGGAGAATAATTGGATTCATACCTTTCCCAAGGGTATTAGTGCTATGTGAAATGCAATCAGTCTCGTCTAGGAATTGAACTCGTGTCACCATGTCCATTTCCTATGACGATAACTATTACACCACGGGCACCTTGTAAAAAACATGACGATGCATAAGGTCTTACATCCTAGAGATGACATTAAAAGACTGTATGTGAAAAGAAGGAGGAAGAGGACTTCCAGCATTTAAGATGACGTTGATGCCTCGAAACAATGACCTGAAGAATATATAAAAAAGCACAGACTGATTACAGAGACCAGAAACAATACAGACAACACATGCATCAACAGAACAAAAATAACCAGAAAACAAAAATAGGAAGAAAACAACTGCACGGAAATTTCAAGCGAGAAATAAGTGAAATCTCACATGAGAAACTTGGACATGGCTAAGAAAGGGTAACTTTAAGAGAGAAACAGAATCTCTTCTAATAGCAAGTCAAAACAACTCCATAAGGACTATGTCAAAGCAAAAATTGATAAGACGCAAAGAAATAGCGGATGTGGATTATGTGAGGATAGCGATGAAACGATCAATCACATGATAAGTGAATGCAGTAAGTAAGTGCAAAAAGTATATAATACTAGACATGACTGGGTGGGGAAGGAGATCCCCTGGGAATTGTGCAAGAAGTTTAAATTTGACCATGCGAAGAAATGGTATATGCACAACTCGGAACCTATCATAGAAAATGAGACGCACAAAATTATTTGGGATTTGGGGATACAAATAGATCATCTCATCTCAGTCAGACAACCAGAACTAGTCACTGTCAAAAAAAAAAAAGAAGGGAACCTGGCAAATTGTGGACTTTGCCGATCCGATTGATGACAGGGTAAAAACAAAAGAAAGCGAAAAAAGAGATAAGTAACAGGACCTTGCAATAGAACCAAAAAAACTATGAAACATAAAATTGCCGGTGATACCAATTGCAATTAGTGTACTTGGTACAGTAACCAAAGGATTGGTGCAAGGAGTGGAGAACTTGGAAATAAGAGGACGAGTGGAGACCATCCGAAGGACTGCTTTATTAAGATTGGCCAGAATACTGAGAAGAGTCCTGGAGACTCAAGGAGACTAGCTGTCACTCAAACTCCAGTGAGAAGCCATCAGTTAATGCTGGTGTGAAAAACTCTCAAAAGAGTAAAATGATAATAATAATGATAATAGGCAACACAATAGAAAATTTAGTTTATGTGATGATACAGAGAATGCAATGAACAAACATAAAAGGAGTACAAGACAAGGCACAACCAGGTGGGTAAGAAAAGCAAATTGTGCTAGTAATTGAAATTTGACCTTACTACCAAATGGTATATGCACAAACCAGAATCTGTCTTAGAGAATGAGAGGCATAAAATTCTTTGGCATTTTGAGAGACAAATAGATCCTCTCATCCCGGCCAGAAGATCAGACCTAGTGTTTTAAAAACTTCTGTCTAGTGGAGTTTGCATTTCCAGCGGACCACAGTGTATATAGAATATACATGATTTGTGAACACATTTTGGAGATAGCATTCTTTTGCACAGAGTAGAATATTTGGTTTGGTTTGGTTTGGTTTCATGGCATATCGACCATTCTTGGTTATTTTATGATAAATCCTGTTTTTACATATTAAATATATGACTTGAAAAAAAATTTTTTACATACACAGTTAAATCATCAGTTCTATTTCTAACATCCAGTTTAACATAAGTAAACAAAGTTTAAGGGTTTCAAGTATTGCTAAGTATCACTAAGAATTCAATTAAACATCAGTCATTTGTTAACACATAGTTAAATGAAAAAACATTTCAATTTCAAGCAATTCCATTTAACATAAGTCATTTGTTTTCACTCAATTTAAATGTCAAACAGTTCTGTTTGACCTATAGAGAGGATCCTATCAGATGCTACCACTCCAGGTCAGTAATGAAGGGATACTCTGCATTCCCCAAATCTCCAGCCAAAACGGTAAACAGAGTTTGATAGTTTCAAGAATATTTTACATGAATTATTTTTTTATTATTAATCACTTGTTTGCACATAGTTAAATGGTTTCAAGTATGCTATGCATTACAAACAATTTAATTAAACATCAGATATGTATTTACACTGAGTTAAATGATCAAACAGTTCCATTTGATCCATAGTGGACCTGGATGTAATAGCAATGAAGGCGTACACCTCAATCCCCAAGCGTCAGGGCTGGAGCCTCACCATCAGATTGTTTATTGTCATATCCAAAACACTCTTTGGCGAGGGTCTCACTCCTCTCTGTGGATGCAGTCGGTGTATTCTTCCAAGAAAACTCACTCTTGTCACTACTTTTTGTTATAACAATAATGCCACTCAATTACATTCATAGGAAGTGCAATAGGAACTACTAATTTATAAGGAAAGATTAATCCTCTCATATACATGGACCATATCAAGTTATCTGTAAAAAACTAGAATCAACTGAAGACTTTGATAAAACAATAAGAATATACAACTAGTTAATGGGAATGGAATTTGACATTGTAAAATGTCCCATAATGATAATGAAAAGATTGAAAAAAGAAACAATGGAAGGAACAGAACTACCAAATTAGGAAACAATCAGAATAATTGGAGGTAAAGAAAACTAAAAGTACTAGGGAATATTGGAAATGGAAACCATCGAACAAGCAGAAAGGAAAGGGAAAATAAGGAAAGAGTACTTTAGAAGAGTGGAAAAACTTTACAAAACCAACCTTTGCAGCAGAAATTTCATTAATCATGAGTAGTCTCCCTTGTAAGATACTTGGGACCATTCTTAAAATAAACAAGGGAGGAACACAGTCAAATGGACCATATAACAAGGAAATTATTGACTATGGACAGGGCATTACACCCGGGAGATGACATAGATGATATGTTTAAAGAAAAGGAAGAGAAGAGGACTCACTAGTATAGATGCATCAACACAAGAACTAATAGACTATATGAAAAAGAGTAAAGAAAGACTAATTGCAGTAGCCAGTAACAGCATTGGCAACATAAAGCTAGACAGAAAACCAAAAAATAATAGGAAACAGAAATAGGAAGAAAAATAAATGTATAGAGATTTCAAACAACAAAATCATGCAATCGCACACGAGAAAACCTAGATATGGCTATGAAAGAGAAACCTCAAAGAGAGGCTGGATCTCTTCTAATAGCAGCCCAAAACAACGCCATAAAGGCCAATTATATTAAAGCAAAAATCGATATGACAAAAAGTGTAGATTATGTAAAGAAAAAGAGGAAACTGTTAATCACATAATAAGTGGCAGCCGCGAACTAGCACAAAAGGCATACAATACCAGACATGGCTGGGTTGGAAGGGTGATCCATTGGGAAATGTGCAAGAAACTAAAATTTGACCCAACTACCAAATGGTAAATGCACAAACCAGCATCTCTCTCTCTCTTTCTCTCTCTCTCTATATATATATATATATACATATATATATATATATATATAGCTGTCTAACTAAAGAAGGTTGTTTAGTGGAATTAGTACAAGTCCTTTGTTTAAAAATGTACCAATCCTTCTTTATCAAGCTAGATGTGACACAAGATCAAATTTATAAGTAGAGTAAACCTAGTTTGAATTCAGTGTTTTCCTCCTCCTTGAATGTTTATTTTTCCAAGACTAAAAATCCCTGTCTTCTTTACTATTTACCCATAGCAGAGTGAGGGAAAAGAGATAAATCCATGCCTTTCCTAACGCCATTAGCATGAAATGAAATACACACTGTCTCATCCAGGGTTTGAACTTGGATCATCAAGTTTATTTCTCACAACTATCACTATTAGATTAAGCACACTGCCTCCTAAGTAAATAAGTTTAAAAATAATGTTCTGAGATTAAAAAAGTGTTGACATTGAAACTTTGAATAATTTTATTTAAGTTTGAAATTTAAATGAAAATGCCTGGAGAGCTGAGTGACTAATATAATAAAATAATGATGTCGAGACGTCTGGGTACTTTTTTAACTGAACACAAAATTTAACAAGTACTCACCAACCTAGCTTCAATGACTTTTTCTTGTTTCTTCTCAAGGATAAGATAGTTTGGTTTATTTGTTTCACAACATATCAACTCCTTATGGGTTATCTAATGCCAAAATTTGATTTATTTGTTAATGTTTTATTGTAATCAAACCTATATTTTCAAAGTACCATTGCATTTTTAAAAAATTGCACATTTTTTCATTAGCCTCTGGGAAAGGAGTAGTGCCCTTTCCTATACCTAAGTGTAGTAGCTATTGAAAAGTATCCCGCGGGTTCTTCTTGGGTACGGTCACCAACCACTAAAAAAATCATTTATTCTTATCAACAACTAATAATTTGTATCAAATTGTATAGTTTAAAGTATTCTTATCAAATACTAATAATTTGTGCCCAATTATTAGATTTAAATTAATTTTTCCTGTTTAATAATAATAATAATTTTTTGCTTACATTTTTATAGTTTAAAGTATTCCTATCTATGATCAATAATTTACGAGCAACTATATGTTTTCAAGTAAGTTATAATAATCATGATATTTTGTATCAATTGCAGATTCAAGAAACTATTCGTCATACAAAATAATTTTCATATATTTCTATCATATATGAATAATTTTCAAATTGATCTATTTGACCTATAGATGGGACCCTAAATGTTATTACCACTCTGGGTCAGAGCAGACTTCAGATTAATAGTAATGAAATGTTACTCCATGCTCTCCAGATCTCTAGAACTGGAGCTCATTGCCAAATTTAGTTTAAAATCATTTCCATGACATTCACGGATAAGAGATTTGAGCACAAAAAGGGCATAAAAAATTAGTTTCAAAGCTGCTTGGACCATTGGAAATCTCTGTGGAATAAGTGTGTTGTATCAATACTTTTTGAACACTCCTCACTTGTCCTATTTTGAAATTACATATTTACATAGACCCACTTTAATATTTCTTTGAAGGTACATATTCTTGGATATGCACTTAATTATATAATAAATTATTTATAGCAACCAGTCCAATTGTATATATAAAAATATAGGCGCATTAATTCCCTGACAATATGGTAGATGATCTTAAATGCCTTTATATATTTCCACATTTATATCTATTTATATTAATATATGCACTTATTTTCTGCAAGTTCAGATCAAGGATGAGCTCATTAAAACAGTCCAATCAAAAAACAAGGATAGAATGACAAGTGGGCAATTAAAACCTTCAGATTCAGTTTCAATATTAACCAATAAAATGTTCAAAATAGGTAACATTTTCCTGTGATCGTAATGGCTGACTCAAACAATTCATGACTGACCAATCCAATTGGCACAAATGGCCATTGTAGATATTATTTTTCCCAGCTATCCTTGGGTAGGAAATTGGGTATTTTTTGAAGGCTTTTATTATTTCCGATTTTCAGCATTGACATGCAGACAGAGTTTGAAGAAACATAAAGTGAGTTTTAATGGACTTCTCCTTTGAAGCAAACAAGTCTATAAAATAGAACCATTAAAGACATCCATTACATACATGCATTTATGATAGAAATACAGGTGGATATATATATATATATACACATATATATATATATACATATGTGTGTGTATATATGTATATATATAATAGGCAGGTTTTATGTGCTGCTATAGATTAACACATATATGTCCATATATATTCTTTTTGAATATCCAAATCACTGTTGACTTACAATGTGAATTACACGTATATATAATGACTGTGCATACATAAGTCTTTTCATATATGTTTATATTAATATTTATATACACACACTTATATAGAAGTAATATGTATATATATATATACATATATATATATATATATATATATATATATATATAGTCAAGTATATAAATAGATGTTTGAATATGCAAGTTTATATACATACCTCATAACTGAATGGTATAGATAAGAACATTCTTACATATATTTGTTAAATATATATATATATAAACACATAAGACTGAATATTTATTAAGTATATCATTCAGTAAAGAGGTATGTATAAAAGCTTTTACATGCAAACTTCTATTCCAATACTTGAGTATATATTTATATATATACACTCAAGTATATATATATATGTGTCTTGTGGGGTGTTGCTGCCAGGACTTGTTCAGGATTGCACGCAGCATTCTTGTGTAATTGCCATCTAGTTTCTTCTCCAGCCGTTTTGTTAGCGTCCATGTAGTGCATCCATATAGCAGTATCGATGTGACCGCTGCCTGGAAGAAACTGCGTTTCATTTTATCGGTTAGGTCTGATTTCCATATAGTCGATAGCCTATTGATAGCTGTCCATGCTTTCGTTAACCTCGTTTCGATGTCCTTTTCGGTTGATTCGACGCTGCTTCCTAGGTACGTGAATTTGTCTACTAGTTTAAGAGGGGTTCCTTCTAGAGTGGAGATGTCCCCCGTCACGAAAACTATTCAAGTTAGGCGAACCAGACATGCAGGACATTGCTGGAGAAGCAGAGATGAACTCATAAGAGATGTACTCTTATGGATCCCCACACATGGCCGCGCAAAAGCAGGACGACCAGCACGAACGTACATTCAGCAGCTATGTGAGGATACAGGTTGTTGTCCTGAAGACCTGCCTAGGGCGATGAACGATAGGGAGGAGTGGCGAGAGAGGGTCAGGGATATCCGTGCTGCCAGCACGATATGATGATGATGATATATATATATATATATATATATATATATATATATATATATATGTGTGTGTGTATACACATAGACACTGACTTTTATACCATTGCATGAAAATAATTTTCCAGAAATCCTTGAAATTACCAAGAAAACTAGTATGCTTAGAAAAGGTCTACATTATTGAATATATGCTTACATTATTAATTAAAGTTCTGTGTACTTTTGTATGAATAAAATTTTCAGTGGGTTGTTCCTTTATATTTTACTCTTCTTCAGTGAAATGTGTACATATACATGTTTGTTTGTTTTCACTTGTGAAGCTGTATGTAGACACATGTTTGTGGATAAATGCATATTTATAAAAATGCTGCTCTTATATAGATTTATATTCATATATACATTTTATACTTTTATATGTCTGCATGAGTGTGTTATGTAATAGGCTCTTCCACCAACACCTTGTCAACTCTTGGCAGAGCACCTTGTTGTGATGGACAGATGACAAGTCAAAGATCATGCCTACTGAAATAATCTGTGCTTTGAGTTTTTCTTAGTTCCAGTGAAAGATAGAGCATATGAGTTCTGTGAGTTTTAATACTTTTTAAGGTCTCTTTTGAAGGGCTTCAAGAGAAACTTTAGAAGGTACAAAGAGAGTTTTTACCCCTATGAAAAAAAGTTTGAAAATCCTCTAAAAATGGCCGGTCAGGTTTATTAAAACATCAATAAGTATGGGAAGCAAACAAATTTATGTTTTGATCACTTCTTTTATTAACAGGGATCAAGTGACAAACTTTTGATTTTGTTTCTTTGTTTAATGGCATATCAACCTTTGTAGGTCATTTAATGCCAAACCTATTCTGCTAGAAGAACAGTAGTGGTACTATTTAACCCATAGCTGGGAGGATAAGGAGACAAACTTTTGAGTTCTCCACACTGTTATATATCAGCTTCCAATATGCATACATATATATATGTGTGTGTATGTGTGTATTAGTATACCTCTATGTTCATTTATATATAAAGTGTATGTGTTTTTGCATGTGTGCTTTTTAATTATCCTTGCACACATCAATAGTATATGGACACACACACACACACACACAATATATATGTGTGAGTGTTTTTGCATGTGTGCTTTTTAATAATCCTTGCATGCATCAATATTATATGGACACATACACATATATATATACATCTCAAATTTATTCAATCAATTAATAAGCTTCATAAAAATATAGCATATGCATACAGCTTCCATTAATATAAGAAGTTGTGCCTGTATAAACCTGAATGATGATATTATATATCCATACTTCACCACATAGATATTAATCTGTTCTGTTGATACATCCGTAGGTATCAATTTAAAAATGTAAATAATCTTATGCTTACATGCAGAAAATGAAATGTGCAGACGGTGACAGAGGGCATCTTCATATCATGCATTGCCTGATGAGTGTTCGGTATTGGCCGTAAAACCAGGTGTTGGTGACCTTTGCTCAGACCTTCATTATACATTTCAGCACCAACAGCTTCTTGACACTTTGAGACATAAAAATCCGTCGAAAGTTTTTATGTCCACCTGTATATTATATAATGCGAGGAAAGAAAAGAAAACTTAATCTGTAAGTCAGGGCAAGGCTAGTTTGGCAGATGGAGAAAGAGGAATTGTAAGCATGATGAGAGAGTAAGTGAAATTTATGGTAAAGAAAGAGGGAGGTCATGAAAGAAACCTGATGAAACAGAATGTGTGAAAAAGTTGTGGAAGAGATAAAAGTAAATTGTAAAAATGTGATAGAAGAAAGAAATAAAGAAAAAGAAAAAAGAAAACATTGAGAGGAAAAAGATAAAAGAAAGAAGAGGGAAAATCAAAGAAAGAACGATTTGAGAGGAAAGAAAGCATTTTGAAATGAAGGAAAAGAAATGAAATTAAGTAATAAGAGAAAAAAAGAGATGAAATGAAAGAAAGAAAGCATAAAGATAAAAAAAAATCTATACATTTTATATATATATATATATATATATATATATATATAATGATGAATAAAGTACTGAGAGGGAAAATATGAAAAAGAATCCAAAAGTAAGCCAAGTATTCAGAAAAAAAGAAATGGTGAATGAGAAGAAAGAAAGAAAGACAGCATTTAGATGAAAAAGAAATGAAAGCAAGCAAGCAAAAAAAGGTGAAAAAAAAGATAAATAAAAGATAAAGAAAGAAAAGCATTTTCATGAAAAAAGAAAGAAAGAAAAGAAAGAAAGAAAGAAAGAAAGAAAGAAAGAGTGTAAGCATTGAGAGAAAAAAGATGAAAATGAAAGAAAGCAAGTATTAAGAGAAAAAAGAACTGAAAAGAAATGAAAGAAAATGGAAAAGATAAAAAGAATGATAGTTGATATATGAAATTAAAAACAAATGCTAGAAAGACTGAAAAAAATGTTTTTAATGTATATGTGTTGATATAGATAAAATTCTTCATATAATTTAATGCATAAAGATATTTTATGTTGACATATACAAAGAGATAGTGAGCCAAAGAGACTGATAAGTTGATGGGCAGATAGATTGATAGTTAGACAGATAGATATGAACAGATTGAGAGGGATAGATTGAAAAATAAATATGAACAGATAGTTACATATAGAATAATACTGGGGAAATTTCAAGAAATGAGAAAATAAATGTATAAAAAAAAAAGGTTTTGAAAATAAGTTGATAGAGATGTACTGTTAGATATGAAAAGATTTGCATAGATAGATATAAAAAGACTTACATAAATAGAAAAAAAATGACTGACAGATATGAATGGACTAGATAGATAGATAGATAGATAGAGTTACAAAAATGAAGGATACCATGAAAATTTCAGGAAATAAGTAAAAGCAAAGAAAAATAAATATACGGGAATCAGTAGGAAATCGCAAAGACTGAGAAAGAAAAGAAGTACAGCCTGAAGAAAAGAAATGGAAAAAGATATAAATAAATCTAACAGATCTGATAGTAGTGGCATGGAGTTGAACAAAGCTCAAATTTTGATCATTCAAGCAAATAGGTAAAAGCAACAATATATATATATATGTATAGATAGATAGTGAGATAAAAAAACAAGGTAGGCTAAAGAAGAAATCTCAAGAAAATGGTGGCCTAAGCTTGTCCAACCTGCCGACTCATAGAGGAAATACAAAACTATGGCGGAGGAGATCAATCAAACTGGTGACAGTGATAGATCTGCTGGATATTGTTGGTAAGCCATAACCCTTGAAAATCTAGACGCCTTGTTTGACAAGGTAATGCAGTAAAATGACTATGTTATGTCTGTGTGAAAGGTTAGAAGATGAATGCTCCCCACTGTCCCCAAACCTCATCATACTACCACTGCTGCGGCTATTGCTTCAACAATACTATCAACTTGAAAGAAGCAAGGTGTTTCTTTTCTCCTTCTAAAATTGATAAATTAATGATAAAAAAGAATTCTAAGTCGACTGATTCTTTTCAGGCTAAATACTCTGATTTTTTTTTTTCAAAGAAAAATAAAAATATCTGTGAAAACAAACAAATTTTAAATGAAAGTTAACTAGGAGTAGACCCCAGTTTTGACATGTGCCATGCCAACATCTCCTTTTTTTAATATCTAGTTGATTCAAAAACTTGTTGCTGGCTATAAGATGCTGAATTTTAAGGACTTGCTGAAAACCTGCCTTATGAGAGAGATTTTAAGCATAGAGCACCAAATCTTTTTTTTTTTTGTCATGACTTGGTAAGTTGGACAAGTTTAGACCACCATTTTCTTCAGATTTCTTTTCTTTGAATAACCAAATTTTTGGTAGGCATTTTTCTAAAACAGCATTAAGAGATGGGTAAATAGTAGAGCAGACTGTGCTTTTTAGCCTTGGTATGGTAACCAGTTTAGAAGGAAAACTGAATACAAACTATCAGTATTCAATCTGAAGATTAATTTTGTGTCACATCCATCCCATTGTAGAGAGATTGGATCAATACAAACTCACATGTAATAGTCTTCTAATAAATCTTAAAAATGATTGCATCATATGAGATACCATTAAAAAAACTAAACTTAGCATACATTTGGAAGAGAGCTACAAATATGGGACACCCTGTAGGAATCAAACTCCTTCATTTATATACCTCTGGTAGCTATTGCTTGAACTGCAGATGTGAGCAGAATTTTTGAAAGCTTTGATTTCCAAGTAACCAGAGAAAGTTATAAGTAAAAAAAAAGGCCATAGCTTTGGTTTCTGTTTTGGAAAATATCAATTTTGTCACCTCAATGGCTCGGGAGACCCGGATTCAATCCCAGGTCAAATCATACCTAAGACTCAAAAAATGGTACTTGATGCCTCCTTGCTTAACACTCAGCATTATAAGGTAAGGATCAAGGGTAAAGTGAAGCAATCCAGGGAAAGGAGTAACACCTTTCCCTACACCTTGGTGTATTAGCTATCAAAAAGGAAGCCTTTGGGTCACCCTCGACTACAGTCGCCAACTTTACTTCAACTACTATACAGTTAAAAAAAGATGAAAATTTGGTTCAGCTAATCTGATAGACACAAAAAGGTGCCCTTTGTACTTAAATTATAATTTTAACTCTTTATTATGGGTAGTGTCAATAGTATGATAGTGAAAGTGCTAGACTGCAACTTAGAAACAAGTGAGTTCAAACTCCTATCATGCAATTATGTTTACTTTTGAACTAATACACTTGGAAAAGTATGAACCCTCTAATCCTTTATGCTAAATAATATCTCTGCTGTTCTTTTACAAGGATGGATGTGGCATTAAATAAACCACAAAAGTTGATGTACAATTAAACACACAAACAGAACCCTTTATTAAAAACTCAAAAATTTTAGATTTTTCAAATATCATCATCATGTTCTTTTACAAGGATGGATGTGGCATTAAATAACCCACAAAAATTGATATACAATTAAACACACAAACAGAACCCTTTATTAAAAACTCAAAAAATTTTACATTTTTCAAATATCATCATCAAGGCATACTGACAGCATTGGTTCATTTGACTGTCTCTTGCTATCTGTCCCTATTTACCCTTGCTCCTAGTAAGTCTTCTAGAAGTCACCCACTGTCAGCACAGAGCAGATGAATATAAGTTTTTGCTGGCCAACCAACACTTGTATGTCCATGTATAGGAGTCCATTTAAAAACATTACTGATGCTTTTGTCCTTAGCTGTGTTTTGTTCATCTTAATAGGATGGTTTGTGAGATGGGAGATAAGTGGCCATATATCTATTGTTTTGAAGAATGCTACTAACAGTATTTGTAGAAGACAGCACATTGCATCCATGTATGACTCCTGCCAGCAATTCATTTAAGTCTAAGTGGTGCAACCATAGAGTAGTACTGACACAGCAACTGCTTGTAAGCATTCTCATTTTATTTCATCTGGATGATCAGATTTCTTAATGGTCAATAACCAGTCAATAGCATTCCATGCTTTACCTATGTATATGTTGACATCTCTTTTAGTGGGTGAGATCTGGAGACAGCACCCCACAAAGCAGCAGCAATACGGCCACCTACCACCCATCACGAAAACTATCAAAATTAGACGAACCAGACATGCGGGACACAGCTGGAGAAGTAAGGATGAGCTCATGTGTGATGTACTCCTGTGGACCCCTTCACATGGACAAGCAAAGGCAGGACATCCAGTTCAAATCTACATACAGCAGGTCTGTGCCAATACGGGATGTAACCCTGAGGATGTGCCGAAAGCAATGGACGATTGGGAGGTGTGGTGAGAGAGGGTCAGGAATATACGAGCTGATAGCGCAACATGCTGATGATGACATAGCAATGCTTGAAACCATTTAACTTTGTGCAAACAAATGATTAATAGTTCATAGAATTATTTGCATTAGATAGAAATACTTGAAATTATTTAATTGTGTGAAAAAAAAAAACGAGCTTAGGCTTGTTTTAAAATGTTATCAACAAAATGTGTTAACAAATCATATATATTTAATATATATACATAAAAAGGATTTGACATTAGTTAAGTTTTATGGCATAAGAACAATTGTTTGGTTGTTATGCCATAAAACCCAACTAAACAAAATCCTATATATTTAACACATATATACATAAATAGGATTTGGCATTAAATAATCTACAAAGTTTGGTATGCCATAAAACCCAACCAAGTTAAATCCTATATATTTAATATATATGCATAAACAGGATTTGGCATTGAATAACTGATAAGAGTTGATATGCCATGAAACTAAACCAAATCAATCAGTCTGTTCATATGTATCTATGTATTCATTTGACAAAATTTATCAAAATCTATCCATCTAAGTATGTTCATATATATCTCAGTCGATTCATTACTATCTATTTCAGTCTTTTCATCATCTCTCCAACTCTCTTTATCTGTCTGTTCACAGCCCAGTCATCTGGGACTGTAGAATATGCTGACTGCATCTCAATAACCCTCAGCCCACCAAGTGTCTGAGATATGATGCTAAACTATCTGATGGTGAGGCTCCAGTCTTGGAGCTTTGGAGAATCTGGAGTGATCTCACATTGACATTACTCCCAGGTCCATTCTGACCTTGAGTAATAGTACCAGTTAAGGTCTTAACTATAAGTCAAATAAAACTCTTTAATCATTTACTATATTCAAAATTATTTAACTGTGGCAAATAGAACTATTAGTTAGATAGCAATACTTGAAACCATTTAACTGTACATGAAAAAAATTTTAATATTATTACTTATTGTTGGAATTCTATTGTAAGGCTCAGTAGCAATGAGCCAGTGCTCACATGTGTAATGAATTACAAGTTGAAGTGAGATTATATGGATATTGGGACATTCCACTATTCAAAGGTGACCAAGTTCATTCCCTGGAAAGCGATTAGTTGCTGGCCATGTGACTGGGCATATCACTGTATATATACACCGTCTTGCTTCAGTCATGTTTCAGGTGTTACAGGTTCGGTATTGACTTACCGCTCGTTCTACTTTTTGTCTGCCAGACATATACTAGCTGGGACCACTGAATCGGTAAGTGTTGTTATTCTTGTTTATTCTACACGTTGAGAAGTAACTTCTACACTTGTGTGCAATCAACTGATTAATATTAAATTAGATTGGAATTCTTGCTAGAATTTCTAATTTTAAAAAGCAATATTTAAGACAATTTAACTGTGTACTGAGAAATTATCAATCTAAAATAGAATTATTAGTATTTGATAGAAACCATCTCAGTGGGTACTCATAAATAATTACTATTATTAACTGTGTGCAAACAATTCATTAATATTAAATTAGATAGGAATACTTGATAAATAGAATTACTAGTGTTAAATAGCAACATTTAACTGTGTGAAAACAAACAATTGATATCAAATTAGGTAAGAATACTTGATAAATAGAATTACTAATGTTAAGAAGTAATGCTTGAAACAATTTAACCGTGTGCAAGCAAATTCACTCTGTCTCCTTCAAAAATAGAGATACCTTCAAATTATTCACTTACAATTCATATGCACAAATTTGTAGGGTTTCAAGTATTCCTATCTAATCTTAATAATCATTGCACAATTTTATAGTTTCAATTAACTATTTCTATTTACTATAGATAATAATTTGTTTGTATGCATTTATATGGTTTCAAGTATTGCTATATAATACCAACAATTTTTGAACAGATCTATTTGATCCATAGATGAGAACCTAACAAGTACTATCACTCCAGGTCAGAGTGAACTTAGGAGTAACGGCAATAAAGTAGTACTCCACACTTGCCAGAACTAGAGCCTCACTACTGGATATTCTTGATCCCTTTTTTGATGGTGGATCTTACTCCTCTGTACAAGATGAAATTGTATTCTAAGCCTTGCCGACAGGATATTACTTTCAGTAGATAAGATTGAGGTATTGCTATTGAGGTATATAAACTGATCTACTAATTACATCAGTTTGCCATTTAATGAGGTGGTACAGACTCGATTAAAATACAACTTAGATTTTAATGGAACGCCTGAACAAAAAGTTATAGGGGAATTACTCAAGGAGGCTGCTTGATGTTTTTAACAAATCCTTGAAGTAACATCTTACAAAACCGCAACTGTACGGCCACTTATCACCTATCTTACAAACCATACTAGTAAAATAGACAAGAGATGCTCAGCATTGCTGTAAAGATTACCTCATGATGATATTTTCCTCTGGACTTCTATATTTGGATATACCAGTGTTAGCCAACTAGCAAAAACTTACCTTCATCAACTCTGTGCAGATACTGGGTACCATCTATCGAACTTACAAAGAGCAATGGTCGATAGGAACAGACAGTGAGAGAAAGTCATGGGAATCCACCCAGTCAGCATACTTTGATAATGATTTATGTTCATGCACTCATGTAGAGCCCTTATTATATTGTGATGATTAATAAATCAGTTATATACATGTATTAGGTTATATGTATGTATTAGGTAATGAGTTCAATCTATACTTGGTGCCTCTTTATTTTTGCTTTGAGTATGAATGAATATTTAACTTTTAGCAAATATCTCCTGTAATATGAACACACTCAGGGCCTATTTTGATGACTGATATATACTTTATTAGCTTTAAATTAAAAAAGCTGATCTTCAAATTAAAAAAAAAGAATTTCAAAGTAACATTCAGTGTTTTTTGAAGTGGGCAATATCATACAAAAGCAGTAGATAGCATACAAACCATCTTATAACCCCCCACAGCACAACCCTGTCAACTAGGGTTATAGAATATGCTGACTGGACCTTTGCAGAGGGGTAAGACCTCTTCCCGGACAACAAAGCCACCAGTTGCTTGCAGATGGTATCATCATGGCTGAGCAGTTCATATCTTGGCAACCAAAGTGGTTAACACTACCTGCTGCCTGCAGCATTCCACTTTAAACCTTACTGGGCTGTAAAGGTGGTCAGAGAGGCCAAAACCCATTAGTCAGCTGATCACGAAAAGCCCCAGCACCAATAAGATAGTCCAGACCATATTCTTTGGGTTGCTCTTGTGAGAAACAAGTACCCAACCCTATTTTATCTTAAAGATGCTGGAAGGCAGTAGCTGACAGTCAACTGTGCTGAGATAAGCCCTAATATTCTCCTTCCAGCCATGGGCAAACAGTAGGGCAGACTGGGTTCTTTAGCCTTTGTTAGGTAACCAGTCTCAAAGAAAGAATACTCTGAATTCAAACCTGTTAAACTCCACATAAAAATTAACCTTGTATAATATCCTGCTTGTACAAAATGATTGATTAATACATACAATCAATTATCAAAAAGAAACACTTTTGTACATTCTCATAACTTGAAGAAATGAGCTCTGGCTTATTTAAAATGTTACCAACAAATTATTCATGTAAGTAAGTAAAGTTGGCGACCATAGTCGAGGGTAACCCGAAGGCTCCCTTTTCGATAGCTACTACACCAAGGTGTAGGGGAGGGCGCTACTCCTTCCCTGGATTGCTCTACTTTACCCTTGATCCGTACCTTATAATGCTGAGTGTTAAGCAAGGAGGCATCAAGTACCATTTTTTGAGTCTTTGGTATGACTCGACCTGGGATTGAACCCAGGTCTCCCGGGCCACCAACCTATCCACTTCATCAGAGTGTGACACAAGGTCAATTTTTTGGCAGAGTTTAACTGGTTTGAATTCAGAATTTTACTTCTAGACTGGTTGCCATTCCAAGGTTAGAGAACCTAGTCTGCCCTAATATTTATTCATAGCTGGAAGGAAAATAGAAAACAAAAACAATTTTTCCCCAGCATGATTCTTGCTTAATTTGGCCTAGCATTATCAGAGAGAAGCACAATGTTTCCCTTATGGATGAGAGCAGCGCTTTTCATAAAAGATTTTCATGCTTACTTGTCCATTTTTGTTTTTGTTTTTTTTGGTGGAAGCAGATTGTGGATAGGGATGTGTTGAGTTCAATTCTTGGGTACTTTTGTATGGATTGCATTCCACCAATTTTTTTACAGCATCTTGATTGAGATCTTTTGAGCATCCAGGTATGGGTTCATCTCTCAGTGACATCACTAGAAAGAAACTTTGAAAACTTTACAGTCAGTAATGACAGTAGTTTTGTTATTCTTAAACTCCCACAACATTACATGCTGAATATGCACTTTCAGTTAATCCATTTCAGGCGCATGAGAACATAGATTAAATCATGTTGAGCACTCTTTCATTAATAAAATAAGAATGAATAAGGAAGGCTCTCTTTAATTAGGTCATTTCCAGTTGCATTTAAAACACTGGAAGTTTGAAATGCATAGTTACAAATTACTTTTAAAAAACAAAAATTATTTATAACTCAACCCAATACATATTTGCTTGAAGAACAACCAATGAACATGATTACTAATGTTTTATCAAATCTAAATAATTATTTTTGCAAGACCAAAAAACAAGTTAGAAAATTTAGATTCTGTACAATTAATTGTTTTTTGTTTTTTTTTTGTTTTTTTAAAGAGATGCCTTTTTTTTCTTTTTTTTTTTTTTAAAAAAAAAGCACATTTTCTCAGTGTTAAAAGTTGCTTTGGGCCCAATACCATTTGGTTATGTATGAAGTATAGACAAACTCTTTCTAATTATTCTATAGATTATATTTTTAAAAAACTTTTGATGTTACTGCATACAGATACTTGCTTACAGAAAAAGCCATTAATATATTATATAATTAATTTTATATGCAACGAGAAAAATCTTTTCCAAGCACACTGACTGAATTTAGCAGGGATTTGTTGGGTGTTTATTTATTTATTTATTTTTTTTCAAAGTTTTCCCATTCAAGATTAACTTGGCACTTTTCAGTTCAGAACATTCAAAGATAAAGCGTCATTGTTCTCTGTATGCTTGTTCAATTAACCATGTTCAGGGCCTTAATCAATGACTGAAGTTCCGGTAAAGGTTCAGAAGAAAAGTTATTTTGATTATCCATTATTGGTCACGGTGAAATAAACTCATCTACCATATACAAAGGTAAGCAAAATTAATTCAACAGCTTCCGTCTATGTTCATGGACAATGTCTCAAATACTTTAGTTGTTTATCTGTTTATTGTATCTTTTGTAAAAAGGAGTTTTTACGCTTTCTTTCTTGTTTTCACAGGCAATTGTTATTAATAGGCTACTTTTCATCCTATTAGCCAATCAGATTATTGGTAAAATTTATCAATAAATCTATCAAAATCTTATATATATACATGTGTGTATGTGTAATGGTTATCGGGAGGAGCTCTGAGACTTGCATGCTAAGTTTTAATTCAAGCTGACACTGCATTCATTTTAAACCCTTGTGAAAGGCATGAGTTCATCTGTTCTCCTCCTGAGAAAAATAATTGGGCAGACTGACTTCTCTAACCTTGCTGGTGTAACCAGTCTAAGAGAAGGACAATCCTAAATTCAAACACTCTGCCATAGATCATCATGGCAGAATAAAGCCCATTACTCTCTTTATCAGACAGATCTTAAAGAAAGCCTGAGTCCTGCTATGGTTTAAGAAGTCCTGGCGGCAACACCCAACAAGACACCAACTGTATGGCCACCTGCCCCCTATCACGAAAACTATTCAAGTTAGACGAACCAGACATGCAGGACATTGCTGGAGAAGCAGAGATGAACTCATAAGAGATGTACTCTTATGGATCCCCACACACGGCCGCGCAAAAGCAGGACGACCAGCACGAACGTACATTCAGCAGCTATGTGAGGATACAGGTTGTTGTCCTGAAGACCTACCTAGGGCGATGAACGATAGGGAGGAGTGGCGAAAGAGGGTCAGGGATATCCGTGCTGCCAGCACGATATGATGATGATGATATATATATATATATATATATACTTCAAAATAAACTGCTCAGTAAATGAATTTCAATGTGGTATTTCCAGGTTTTATTATAATCTCAACATATGTTTTTGAGGTCTAATAAAGTGTTTATTAGTCTCTTGAAAAGGATTGATACCTCTGAAATATGTGTTGAGATAATAATAAAATCCTAAAATACCACATTGAAATTCATTTGCAGACCTATTAATATTAAAATACTAACTTTTCCCTAATTGGACTAACAAAAATGTGTATATATATATATATATATATATATATAATCTCAAACACTTAACACAGGTTTAGAAGGCACAATATTTCATTCTTTTTTTTTCTAAGAATTTTTTCATGATAAACCATTATCTGAGTTTTTCAATGTAAAAGCAAATGAGGAACATGATAAAATGATGGAGAGGATAAAGGTGTAGCAGGAAGAATGAAACCTGATACATTTGACTCTAAACCCTTTCCTTCTTCCTGCTATACCTGGAAAAGTTCTTAGAATAAAAAGAACAAAATATTGTGCCTTCTAAATTTGTGTTAAGTGCTTTATTTATCCAAACTTTGACATATTTCTATCATATTATCTGATTCACAGCAATTTATCATTTCAATATATATATATATATATATATATATATATATATATATATATCACTAATATTGAGCACTCTTTATTATGAATATAGCAAACTGTATTTTACATTTATATGTGTGTGTGTGAGAGATAAAATAAATGGAAAAAGGGATAAATCAACATTTACCACGGGTTTAGTAGCAATATTCCATTCTTTATTCATGGAAGAATGAAATATTTCAACTAAACTCATTGTAAGTATTTGATTTATACACTTTTCCTCTGATTTTTATCATTTTGTCAGGTTCACCAAAATCTACCTTTTCTCCACACACACAGACACACCCATATGTTATATTTTGACCTTCGACCCGGCCCAAAAATACTATTCCAAGGTAATACACCGGAAGGAAGTGACACATTCCAACGGCCAGTAATCAAAAGAGATCCCGTGGGCGGATTAAGGCTTATGATTTTTGACAAGGTGAAGGTCCCATTGTGCCATTACAGTCATGCACCGGAAGAGAGTAACCTCTGAACTGCATGACAGTTATTTCCGCTTGATGACGATTAAACATCCGATTCAAAGATCCTGTAGGGGATCATGTGGGCGTTGAGTTATTATTTAACTCAGTTGAGTTTGGGTCCCAAAGCAGTTGCCAGCAGACTCCCAGAGAGTTAGAGATGAGATGTGGTAGGGAAGGCCATACCCGACCGAGGGGGACCTCGGAAACCCCCGATGCAGTTGCCAGGAGAGTTCCAGACAGTAGAGACCAGATGTGGTAAGGAAGGCCACACCCGACCGAGGGGGCCCTTGGAAGCCCCCATGGAGTAGACCCCAACATCAGGAGAACAAGAAAGACACAACGTGACAGTCATAATAGTGGGGTCAAAATATGAAGTTTATGTTCGGTCTCCAACACCCTCTCATATGCAAACCTTGAACAACCCTTTCGAACCCTTGCAATAAAGTGAGAGGTAAATATATTGTTAAAGAAGTCTTCCTGCATCTTTGTCATTGCGTCTTCCTTCCTGCGTCCTTCATTCCTGCATCCTTTCTTCTTGTGTCTTTGTCCTTGCGTCTGTTTAATTATTGTATCGTTGTGATGCTGTAGATGACTATATAACACATATATATATATACTGTGTATTCTGTAGTAAAATTAGAATTATAAATAGTCTTCTTCTAAAAGCATTTTATGACAGTAAAATACAGTTTTCTTTGGACAAAAATGCTGAGCAATATCCCAAAATATCAATTATAAAATAAAACAAGGTAAAAATTCATGACCGAGTTTCATGTAGCTGATCCTCAGTTCAGCTCATATTGACATGTCTGAAGTCTGTTGAACAGAAATATTTATTCAGTTGAATTCAACAGACTTCAGTCAAGTTGATTCAGTCTAATCTGGGGATCAAGCATGTGAAACTCAGAGCCATGAGATTTTAACCTATTTTATTTAATTTCATTGTTGAAATATTATTTATATATATATATATATATATATATATATATATATATATATATATATTCGATCCCAGCTTCAAGCGTCCTACGTGTCTAGCCACACTGAAGAGTTGTGATACAACGAAACAGTCTGTCTGTGGATGACAATATTTTTTTTTCATCATACAATGTGTGAAAGCACATGCGATACCCTGTCCTCATCAGCCACCAACCAAGGTGATAACACAGTTTTCAACAAGCAATAACCATGCCTCGGAATACTCTCATTATCACCTCTGCATAAGGAAATGACAATTACTAAAGTGAAATAATTACTTGAAACCATATAATTATAAATACTAGATCAGAATATTTGTAATGATACAACTGTGTGCAGATTAACTGTATTTGATTGGAATACTTGATATTATATAACTGTGTGCAAAAAAAAACTCTTGAGAAACTACTGCACAAATTATATAAATGTACAAGGAACATATTTTTCTAACCCTATGGTATAAAATAATCCAAAACAGATTGACATGCTGTTAAAATCAATCTGTCCAAACGCATGAGAAATTTAAATAATTGATGCAAACCAAATGTTGTTATTATTTACTAAGCTTAGATTAGTTATGGCACAAGGCCAGAAGTATAGAGTATCCAATGAAACTTGAACTCATTAGTAATTGTCTGTCAGACTAGCTCATTAACCATTAGATCCCACCCAAATGTATCATGAACTTTTTCTTCTGTCTTTTTTGAATGAGATATGTATCAAGTTAATTCATTTGTTTATAGGCTGAATTCCTGAACTCTTTTGTTGTATTGCATAGGATAGGTTTGGTTGGTTGTTTAGGTTTTATGGCATATCAACCTTTGTTGGTTATTTAATGCCAAATCAATTTTTATGCAAATTGTCAGTTCCATTTCAAACAATTCAGTTTAGCATAAGTACACAGTTTAATTGTCAAAAACATTTCTATTTCAAGTTATTCATTTCATTCAAACAGTTCAAATTCAGCTAAGTATAAGTACAGATTTTCTTTACACACTGTTAAATGTCAAAACAGTTCTATATCAAATAATTCAGTTTTGTGTAAGTACAGTTTCAATGTCAAAAATAGTTCCATTTCAAACAATTCAGTTTAGCATAAGCGCACAGTTTAAATGTAAGTACAGTTTAATTGTCAAAAACATTTTGATTTCAGGCTATTCAGTTTAGTTAAATAGTTCTAATTCAAACAATTCAGTTTAGCATAATTATGCAGTTAGTTCTATTAACCCATAGATATGGCCATATCAGGTGCTACCATTTCGGGCCAGTGCGGACCTGAGAGCAATGGCAATGAAGGGGTGCTCCACATTCTCCAAAGCTCCAGCAGCACTGGAACCTCACCATCAGATTGCTTAGTGTCATATCCAGGACACACATTGGGGGGCAGTTTATGTATTCTACAGCCCTAGCCGACTGGACAGGCATAGGATTGATATACCATTCCACCATTTATATATATATATATATATATATATAGGTTTAAATGGACACAAGCAGACTCATTCATACATATAAACTTCTATAGAATCTGTGCAGATTTCAATGAGTATTGCCTTCTTGGGAATCAATTCCAAGTGAAAAGCCCAAAAGTACACAGATTTTGGGGTTGATTGCAGTGTATACCCAAAAAAGAATTCTGGGGATTTGTCAGGGAATGATACTGAGTTTCCTGACAGTAATCAGCCTGGACAGAAAGGATCAAACAATTCTCCTGACAACATTTTGTAAAATTGCATGAAAAGCTTCTCTTAGGATTTGGAACTCAGAACAGTAAACATTACCATATACAAAAAGAGACTGTCATCAAAAAAACAAAAAAAAAATGTCGAAAAAAAGAAGACATCATATGAGATTTGCAATTGGAAATTGGACTTTGATTTTATTTTATCTTTTGCTTCAGAAATAATAAAAAAATAGTTCTTATATATACGTAAGTAGATGATGTGCATTCATGACTTTGTAAGTATTCAGAGTTAAGCTTTTCTAAACAGCTTATCTGTTCTGTTCTGATTTAAACTATTTCAATTGACCGATTGTTAGAAGTTTTTACAATTCCCTGACTTTTGAAAAAGTTTTTCTCCTTTAAAAATGTCTTTCCCACCCAAAGAAAACATCCAAACTATCCTGAATTTATTGACAAAGTAAAAAGACCCACTACAAAGAAATGTCTTTTCAGTGAGATATCTTATTGAGGACTGTCATTGTTTTTACCAATCTTATTAGTCCTGTGTGTGACTAAACCACATCAGATGGTGTGGCTCTACTGTTAGAGCTTTGGGGAATGTCGAGTACAACTTTATCATATTTACCACCCCTTCGCTCGGACAGGATGTGACACAAGGTCAATTCTTAAGCGGATTTTAACAGGTTTGAATTCAGAGTATTCCTTCTCCTAGACTAGTTGCCTCACCAAGGCTGAAGAACCTAGTCTGTCCTACTATTTACCCATAATAATAATTGGATTCATACCTTTCCCAAGGGTATTAGTGCTAAGTGAAATGCAATCAGTCTGGTCCAGGATTTGAACTTGTGTCGCTGTGTCCATTTCCTACGACGATAACCATTACACCACGGGTACCTCCATACAATACAAGTACAACTTAATTGCCTTTACTCTCAGGTCCAGCCTAAACTGGGAGTTTCTTTTAGTGTCCTATCTATCGGGCAAATAGAACAGTTCAATCATTTACTAAGGATTATTATTATTAGTTTTTTTAAAAATCATACAGCTGCATGCAAATAATTCATATTACGTTATAATTCTAATGAATAGAATTACTAATGTTGAATTGCAGTATTTGAAACCATCAATGTGCAAACAAGTGACTGATATTAAATAGAATTATTAGTGCTTGATAGGAATACTTGAAACCATTTAATTGGGTACTATGAAATGAGCACTAACAACTTACTTAAAACTAAAATTTCCTAAAAATTATTAGGTTACAAATCATATATATAAAACAGGATTTGGCAGTGAATAACCAATAAGGGTTAATGTAGCATAAAACATCAACCAACCTGCCAAATTTATACATTTTTAAATCTCTGTCTGATTTACTGGTAGAATAAAAAAGAAATTCAGATCTGAGGATGTGTTAAGGCACCTTAAACAAAAATAGAAGAAAAACATTCAGAAGTTCTTTAGTTTGGTTTCTTTGTTTAATCGCATATCCACATCTGTGAATTATTTAATGCCAAAGCCATCTTTTTTGAAGAAAAGAGTGGTACTATCTAACCAATAACTGGGACATAAAGAAGTTCCTGTCTTTCCAAAAAGGTATTAGTCTGAAATTGAATTTGATTGTAAAACTAGAGTTTAAGCTCGGTGTGATATTGCAGTTCAACTTGTTATCAACTATGCTGCATAGACTTTCCCTTAACAGTCTTTATCTAATAGAAATTTTGCTGGAAGAAGGACTATTTTGATTGGCACTTGTTGAACACATTTGTGTACACTGAATCCTCTCTGTATGTCTAGCAGAAAAGTATGAGTTTAACAAAAATAGTATGTCCTGGGTATGACACTAAACTGCATCCAAGGTCCAATCTGACCCAGAGTGGTAGTACCTGGTAAGTTCTCACCTATAGATTGAATAGATCTTTTTGCAAATTTATTGAAAGGAACACTTGAAACCATATAAAAATGTTCAAATTATTTGTATTAGAGAGGAATACTTAAAATCATATTAACTATATGGAAATTATTTGTATTTCATAGGAATACTTGATACCATATAAGTGTAAATTATTTGTATTAGATAAGAATACTTGATACCATATAACTGTATACAAATTATTTGTAGTAGATTGGAAACCTTGAAACCATACAACCATGTGCAAATTATTTGTATTAGATTGGAATACTTAATACCATATAACTGTATACAAATTATTTGTATTAAATAGGAATACTTGAAACAATATAACTGTGTAAAAATTATTTGTATTAGATAGGAATACTTGATATTATATATGAAAGTACACTTAGTGTAATAGTTATCATCATAGGAAATGGGATTGGCAATCTGAATTCAAATTCTGGACTAGGTTGTTGGCCTTCACTTTGCACAAATGCCCCTGGGAAAAGCATAAGTATCTCTTCTCTTTCAGTTATAAATAAGTAGCATAGAAGACTGGGTATTTTAGCCTTGGTATAACAATCAGTCTGGTGAGGCAACTAGTCTAGGAGAAGGAAAACTCTGAATTCAAACCTGTTAAACTCTGCTTAAAAAAATTGACCTTGTGTCATATCCTGCTCGAGTGGGGGGGGGTTGGTAAATATGATAACAATCAGTCTAAGAGAAGGAAAATGGAATTCAAACCAGCTTTACTCTGATTAAAAAAATGACACATCCAGCCCATGACTGAAGGTTTTGGTTAATACATAATTGATACCCTGTAACTGTGTACAAACAAATTGAATAGGTGTAGTCACTTGAAGCCTTTTAAAAGCGTATAAATTATTAGTATTAGATTGGAATACTTGAAACCATATAACAGTGTCCAAAATGTTTTTATCAAATTTTGGCAATAAATTACTCATAAGGGTTTGATATACCATCAAATAAATTAATCAAACCAAATAAACCTTATATAGAGACAAGTATGTATTTACCAACCCCTCCACATGGGCAGGATGTGACACAAGGTCAATTTTAAGCAGAGTTTTAGAGGTTTTAATTCAGTGTTTTCCTTTTCCTAGACTGGTTGCCAAACCAAGGCTAAAGAACCCAATCTGCCCTACTATTTACCCATAGCTAAAGGGAGAATTATTGGATTCATACCTTTCCCAAAGGTATTAGTGCTATGTTAAATGAAATTAACCTCGTCCATGATATACAGACAACTATTTAGGTATGTTTCATTTGTTTGTGCAGGCAATTTTACTAGAAATAGTTTTATAAAGTTTCATAAGTATATAATCATCAAGATATGTATATAATATATTAATACCCAATTCAAAGTAATAGAAACATTTGCAATAAACAGGAAAACCATCTATATTCTTAGCATTATCTTTACAATATTAGGAGATGGAAGTAAATAAATTAACATCACTAATATCATTGCTCACAGTCCTGATGATCGTTCATTAGAACCGAAATGCTATAGTGTCGACTTTACTTCTCAATAAATCTCTCCTTCTACTTGGATTACCTTGTTATCAATTTTTCTTTACAATATTAGGAGATATGTTACAATAATGACAACATTCACGTGCTCCTATTTATTTTTGGCATTATCAAAAAATAAGCCTCATTTGGGCTGGACTAAATATTCAGTTTCCAAATATCACTTTTTCTTTTTCATTTAACTTTTTTCTTGCCCTTATGAGCATTACTATATAAAATGTATTGTTTATAAGTATCTGAATATGTATAGAAAGTTTTTTTTTTTTTTTTTGTTTTTTTTTTTTTACCTGGGACCATGAAAGGTTCTGACTGGGTGCAGCCATCTATATTAACTTACTAGTTTGACAAATCATCCAAATAGTGATATAAATTGGCTTTTTTTCAACTTCCTTGATTGATTCTGAACAAGATTCTAGAAGAATTTTTTTTTCATTGAACAATTTAATTCTATTGACAAAATATTTTTCCAACTGTTTAACCTTCAGAACCACAAAACAGGACTAAATGCCTTGTTCATTACAAGAAAACTTGTTTTTGACCCTCAAAACCTAACAGTTACAATCAAATTACCAGTTTGTTTAAATTCTTATGAGCAGTACAGTATACAACCACATGAGACGTGTTATTACAACACCAAATTTTCATTTTGACTTTTACTTTTGTTATATGTTTTAAAAGACTTTGCTAAATCAATATCTATATCAGATTTCTTCAGCATTATCTATATGAACAATGATTTGAAAATTAAGGATTGTCTATCAGATCACAAGTCTCAGCCTTTTTTCTTTGTTTAATGACATATCAACCTCCATGGGTTATCTAATGCTAAAGCCATCCTTGCAGAAGAACAGTAGTTGTACTATCAATATTTAACCCATTGCTGGAGAGATAAGGCGTTTCATACTTGTCCCTAGGGTAATAGTCTGAAAGTGAACATAATAATGTGACTGGAGTTTGAACTTGCTTTCAATGATGTTGCAGTCCAGTACATTAACAACTACGCCATGGAGACCCCCTTCCTATTCCTTCTCACATAATGTTCCTGTTTATAAATGTTAAAACCAAGTGATGTAGAAGCAAATTGTTTGTTCAGTTACTTATAAGCATATATTGACAAGATAAAAGCCATGGCACAATAAAAATTTGTTCTTTTTTTTTTTAAACTTGTAGTTTTTTATGTTTAAAAAAACGACTATTTTGCATTAAGATTATAAGCTAGATTAGTCAAATTTTAGATAAAATCAAAGTTTATCTAAAATTTGATTTCAGTTTTCTTCAGTGTGAGATATTTGAAAAATTGTTTGGAAATTAATGATTGATTAACAAATCAGCCCTTTGTTCCTTCTCACATAATGTTCCTGTTTTTAAATATCAAAACCAAGTGATTAGAGGCAAATTGTCCGTTTGTGCAAATATTTATGAGCAATGCTATAGATCTACATCCATATATTATGTACTTCTGTATTTTACATGTGTATGTGCCAGTGCATGTTGAAGCATTGGTAGTATTAGTGGTAGGATGTTTTGGCGAGTGATTTGGACAATTTCAAAGACATTAATGTGCTGAGTGGCTCATTTCTAAGATGCTTAATATGAATCATTTGTTTGAGCAGACTATAATCTGGTGAATGTGAATATGTCTGGATCACATGTCTTGAAGACTACAGGCATTTTAAAGACCGCTGTTCAATTCTCTTCAGTTCAGTTTCAGCCTTTAAGAGTGTAAATCATTTCAGGTATGTGTTGGATGGGTTGGAGTAAAAGATATAGCTTCTAGGTTCCCTGGGCTGCTTATAACACTGCAACCTTTTATGGCTGTTGCAATAAATGCTATGGGATATTGTGATTTATGGGGCTATGAATGTGTGAATCAGAAATGCAGGTCAAATATGGCCCAGGTTTAACAAATTGATTTTGATCAACTTGAGACTGGATATTTATGGAAGTGCATCAAAGCCATTAAAAACAAGTGAAATATTAATATAGATCTAACATGACTTTTAGGAGGTATTATCTTTGATAGTAAAAGCTTTGTCAGTTTCTCTGAGATTAATAATCAGATTTTATTTTATTTGATACATTTTTTTAAAAGTACACACTTTTGGGCACCAAACAAGAAATATCAAGTTCTTCAGTATGTAAAGATTAAAAAGTAAAAAATATAAGAATAAAGAAGAAGAAATTGGGAGAAAAAATAAAAATAAAGAAGGGCTAATTACATATAGGATGATTATCTCCCTTTGGTAATGGGTTATTATCTCCCCTGATATAAACTGGTCCAATGAATTATTCATTGGATTGTTCTGTGGTTAAATGGCATAAAAAATTGATACTATTTGCTGTTTTCTTAAGAAAATCATTTGCTCTTCCCAATATTTTCTTACCATGGAAGAAGAAAAAATATCTGAAAGTTCCCAACAAGATAATCAAATTTTTTTTTCCAAATAAAGCAACAAGAAATGGAAAAATCCTTGGAAGGCATCCAATATTACCAAGAAAAAAATTGAAAATGAATACAAAGAGATAATTGTGTGGAAAAACTAAAACTGCTTCATCATTTATTTAATTGATAAAATGATTGATGCAAAAGATAAAAAACATTTGCTAATGCAGGAGCAAGTCATTTGAAATGTCTATGTGGCTTTCATAAAAGAAATGAATTGTTTAATCAACAAACAAAAGATTCTGAGGCTCCGTGTTCTATTATTCAGCAGCCTGAAAAAAGCCAGACACCTCTGAATTCTTCATAAAGAAACAAAAGGAAAACAAATTATTATTCCCTACTTAATCTTTGAAGGATCATCATCATCAAAGTTTGCCTCCAGCACAGATTACTTCAACTCGTTACCACTCTCTATCAGCCATTGCACTTGGTAGGTTTTCTGGACCAGTTATTTTCAACATGTACCCTCAGTCCTACAAGTGGGCCTTGAAGCTTTTTAAATTGACCTGGATTTGCAGATTGAAAAGTGAGGAGAATTATAACTGAAACTGAACCAAGGTTTGGAAGTTCAACTCAACAAGCTGATAGACCTCAGGAGCAGTGCTGTCATTTGTCAGCATTCGTATTTTCTACATTTTATTTTTTGTGAATAAAATATATTTCCGGTTACATGAAACTTCTACTTGTCTTTATGTGGGTATGACATTTTTTTGACACCAAAAATGAGCCACAAAAAAGATAAGGACGAGAGACACTGCTCAAGATAGCATCCAGTGTCTGCACAGAGCTGTTGAATGTAAAGATTTGCTGCTCAGCTAATACTGGTGTGTCCATGTGTAGGAGTCCATTGTAGAAGGTTATTTATGAACTCATCCTAACTTCTCTAGCAGTCCCTTGCATTTCTGCTCACCTTGCTTACCTTTTTTGTATTACTTGTGAGATGGGAGGTCAGTGGCCATACAACTGCTATTTTTTCACATGCTACTTCTAGGATTTGCTTAAAACAACTCACAGCATCCTCAGGAAGTTCCCATCAACTGAAGAAATTATTCATAATCAACTAGATATTAAACTTGAATAATATAGAAACTTTTTTCTTGTTTTTTGATATATTATCATGTTATAAAATAAAAAAGCTTTATCATTCAGTATTTTCTCAATTCATCCTTCATGCATAAAATGTAAACCACTTTATGGCTGTTTGTTAAAAAAAGGAACAGTTACAGTAAAAATAAATTACTGTTTAAGTTCTATATTTGTTCATTTAAGAAAATAATTCTCAATAATAAATAAAAATGTGTTTACATAGGAATTGATATATATCTAGCCTGATTCCATGGAAATGGCTTTAAACTCTGCTAATAATATTAACATGAAGAATCAGAAGCTAAAACTTAATAAGCTGTTTCTACAATCAATACAACTGAGTCCTGTTATTTCACAGCTTTTCTCAGCTGTTGCATTTTTCTTTCATCGTGAATGCAAAAAGAAGGAATGACTTAAGTATAAGAGAATATATAGTTTCTTATTTTATACTGATTATATTCTTATAAGATGAAAATATATAGATACCCAATATAGCAATATTTCTTTTATGCATCTTCAAAAAGTAATTACATTATGAATACATAAATAATCATTGACTTCTCATTAGAACTCTACTAAACCGAGCTTATTTTAAAATTACCCCTGAAAGTTGCAAGAAGGGCATGTTACAAATGTGATGAATGCGAATCCTTTCTTTTCTATTTTCTCATATTTGTGAGAACTACAATGCTGGAAGAAGTGCCATTTTAGTAACACCAGCCTTTCAAAGGAAAGTGGACAATTCACTGGGAAACTCAGGAAAAAATCGGTACATTTTTTTTGACAGTAAAAAGGAGCAGAACATATCATTGAGGTGTCACAAAGAAGAAACAAGTCTGTAAAAAAAGAGAATTTAAGACCTAAGGAAATGTTCCCCTTTTGTTATGTATTACTGTTTGTTTGTAAGGGTTTTATAGCATATCAAACTTTGTAGGTTATTTAATTTCAAATCTATTTTTATACAAATAAACAGTTCTATTTCAAACAATTCAGTTTAGCATGAATACACAGCCTAATTGTCAAAACATTTCTATTTCAACCGATTCAGTTTAGTCAAAATTTTATCTCAAACAATTCAGTTTAGTATAAATATAGTTTTTTGTTTACACACAGTCAAAACAGTTCTATTTCAAACAATTCAGTTTAGTATAAGTACAGTTTCAATGTCAAAAATAATTCCATTTCAAACCATTCAGTTTAGCTAACAAAACAGTTCCATTTCAACAATTCAGTTTTGCATAAGTACATAGTTTAAAAACAATTCTATTTCAAGCAATTCAGTTATGCATAAGCACACAGTTTAAATGTCTAAACAGTTCTATTTCAAGCAATTCAATTTAGCATAAGTATGCAGTTTACATCTATTTGACCCTTTGATAGGGCCCAATCTGGTGCTCCCTCTCTGGGCTTGAGTGGACCTGGGAGCGATGGCAATGAAGACATACTCTGCGTTCCCCAAAGCTCCAGTATTACTGGAACCTCACCATCAGATTACTTAGTGACATATCCTGGACACTCATTTGGTGGGGGTCTTACCCCACTGCAGAGATGCAGTCGATGCATTCTACAGCACTAGCTGACTGGGCAAATGTATTACTGAACTTTGATAGGGTTTCTTCTGCCATTTTTTTGTGCCATGTTTTCTTTTAGATTCTTTTACTGTTTGTAGTTTCGGTGCTTGCTTAATTTTCAAATTTCTACTGACAAAGTGTGCTTACTTGTTGAATAAAGACAAGGAGTTTCTTTCGTTCCTGTTCTTGGGCTTTATTTATCTGGTCTCTATGTTATTGTAATGCTTCATCACTCTTAGTTTTGCCTGCCTGATTTTTAGTAATGAAATTTAGCTGGTACTACAGTCAGCACCTGTCTTGGAAAGTCATTAAGCAGTAGCAAGAGTTTATAACAAGAGATTCAAAATTTGCCCAATTTGGTACAAGAAGCCCAATCTGGCAATCTTGTTTTGGAACACAATTTATGAAAAGTTTAAATTAATCTTTATCTCCAATAAGAGATGAAGGCTGTTAGGTATCCAAAATACCTTGAATAAGCAATGAAAGAAGTATGGTCCCTGAAATCTTGTGCAGTAAGTGATGAATGGAGTTAGGTACCAGAAACTCTTAATTATTGATAAAGGATATAACTAATATCTTTATAATAGGTAATAAAAGGAGTTTGATACCCAATGAAAATGTACCTAAAACCTTCTCCAATGTGCCCACTCTGTCAGCAGGACTTAAAATACACTGACTCTATCTCCTGCACAAGGGTAAGACCTCCCATTCCAAAAAAAGTGCTGTCCTGGGTATGATGATTAACTGCATTTGATGGTGAGGCTCCAGTTCTGGTGCTTTGGGAAGTGTGGAATACCTCTTCATTGTCATTACTCCTAAGTCTTCCCTTACTTTGAGTTGCCATCTGCTTGGGTCTCATAGATCTGTTTAACATTATTTCTATTTGGTTGTTTGGGTTATATGGCATATTAACCTTTGCAGGTTATTTAATGCCAAACCCATTTTTTTGCGAATAGTTCTATTTTAAACAAGTACACAGTTTAATAGTCCAAAACATTTCTATTTTAAGCTATTCAGTTTATTCAAACAATTCTTATTCAGCAAAGTATAAGTACAGCTTTTGTTTACACACAGGTAAATGTCAAAACATTTCTATATTAAACAATTCAGTTTAGTGTAAGTAGAGTTTCAATGACAAAAACCGTTCCATTTCAAACAATTCAGTTTAGCATAAACATACAGTTTAAATGTTAGTACAGTTTATTTGTTAAGAACATTTCTATTTCAAGCAATTTGGTTTAGTCAAACAATTCAGTTTAGCATAAGTATGCAGTTTAGTTCTATTTAACCCATAGATAGGGCCCTATCAGGTGCTACCATTCTGGGTCAAAGTGGACCTGGGAAAAATGGCAATGAAGTGGTGTCCCGCATTCCCCAAAACTCCAGCATCACTGGAACCTCACCATTAGATTGTTTTGTGTCATATCAAGGACACTCATTGGGGGGTTCTTACCCCTCTGCAGAGGTGCAGTAGGTGTATTCTACAGGTCCAGCCAACTGGGCAATATTCATATTTGATAGGACCATGTAAGTAAAAAAACAAAACAAAAAACTCTTAAGAAACAATTACACAAAAAATGTAAACATGAATGTACTAGGAACATGATTCCTAAACTTCTCAACTTAAAATGACCCTACAGAGATTGACCTGGCATTAAAATCTATCAAACAAGAATTCTCCAGTATGTAAAGCAAATAGTTTGGTACCCAAAATATTCTTCAATAAGAAATTCTGTTGGAGGGCTTTTCCAATCAAGACATAATGTCTAAACTTCGTCTTTTTTATTTCTAATTAACATACTTCATTGGCAAGGAATCATGCTGGAACCTCTGATTTTATACAATTCAATAACTTAGATTTAGTATTATGATAATGGTAAGCTGTAGCTAGAATTGAAATGGAAGCATAGATGAATAAGATAGTGATTGAAAGAAAGGCTGCCATTGGCCAATCATATTTGAGGACTCCTTGAATATCATAAGTCATCAGAAATGTAATCATATATCATTTAACCCCTTTTCCGACAAAAAAATTAAGATTATCTATAATAAAAACTATACAACCAAAAATAAAATATGAAAAGAATGACTTCGATGAAAATTTGAAACAGGAAGAGAAGGAAATTATTCCAAAGAGAATAGCTAAAAAGAAATAAAGAAGAAAAGAGCAAACTTTTAAATTTCAATGAAAAAGAAAGAATGAAGCCAAAAAAAAAAAATCAAGGGAGAATGGGGGTGGATGTTTGAAGGTTAGAGAAGAAAATGATCCTGAAAGAGAAAGTAAGAATTAAAGGGTTATTGAACTATGAGGTGAAGTAAAAAAAAAAAAAAAAAGGAAATGTAAGGGTGGGGGTGAATGCTAATAGTTTTGAGAGAATGAAGGAAAGAGAATACTTATTTCCTGTAATTTGACAAGCTATTAGAGTTCATTCCTCTTACAACAACCATTTCAAAAATTGATCAATTCCTGTTCTTTGATTTTTTTTCTTCTTCAAGAATAAGACCTTCAGACTTGCTTGCCAACTATCATCTGACTGACCATTGGTACCTTACAATATTTTTACCTATATTTCTCTTCATTTATATAAGTGTGGGGGTTACTTGAAATTTTTCTCCAAATATACACCTATATACTCACCCTAGATGGTACCTTTCTCCATCATCTAAAAGTGAGGGTCAAGTTCATTGCCTGCTGCCTGAGATTTTCCTGAAAGGGAAATACCAACAGAGCAATTTTCAGTTTACTTAACAATATGCTGGAGGGTCTCCACTTTCAAAGTGATGTTTTGTTGAAACCTCTCCATAACAGGTACACAAGGTAAATAATATATACCTGTGTATAATCATGAAATCACCTTGCTAAATTTTTTTTTGTGTCTACCATTTTTTTTGTTAAAACTGGCTTGGATTAATGTGAGGTATCTGTTCATTTGCAAGGTGCTGCTAGAGAGATAAAGATGAACTAATTAGTGAAGTTCTCTTTCGGAGTCCTACATGTGGATGTGCCAATGTTGGCCAACAAAGACTTACAGACATCAGCTCAGTGCAGACACTGGGTGCAGCCAAGAGAGGACCTAGCAGGAGTTTAGTGGGTGTCCCCATGGTGTAATGGTTAAAGTGATGGACTGCAGAATCGTAGTAAGCGAGTTCGAACCCCAGTCGCAATATTACGTTCACTTTTGGACAAATACCCTTGGGAAAGGTATGAATCCCCTTATCCTCCCAGCTATGGGTTAAATAGTACCACTACTGTTCTTCAAGGAGAATGTCTTTAGCATTAAATAACCTACAAAGGTTGATATGCAATTAAACAAAGAAACCAAACCAACCTATGAGACTGAAGAATAAGAAGACTACTTCATCAAAGCTGGCATCTCTACCAATTCCACCCAGAGCTATGCTGCAACCATTACAAGGGAAAAGCTGAGAATAGAGAACCTCCAAATGATGGATCAAGCCATGCTAAGAGAGCTGGGAATCACAGCAATGGAAGAAGCTTTGTCTTTCCTGTTCACAGCACCATGTTGGAATTCATTTGTAATGCTCATTAGCAGTGAGTAAATACTTGTTTACGTAAAAAGCAATGCTATGACTTGAGGCAAGATTATATGGACATTAAGGCATTCCATTGCTCTCAAGTGGCAAAGTCCATTCTCTGAATGGTGATTGGTTACTGGTCCAGTGAATGGGTATATTAGTGTGTGTATACACTGGCTTGCTTAATATGTTACAGGTTCAGTATTGGGTTATCACCCATTTTACTTTTTGTCTTCCAGCTGGGGCTGTTGAACTGGTAAGTGTTGTTCTTGTTCTTTATTCTGCATGTTAACATAGTGACTTCTACACAAGCTGCAAGGAGTGATGGATGATAGGGATGTATGGCAAGAAAGAGTCAAGGAACTCATTGCTGTCAGCATAACTTGATGATGAGGATCTGTTCATTGAAACCTTTAAAATTGATTACCTGAGAAAGCTGCTGTACATCCCATACAGAAAGTACAAGATGGCCAACTATGCAAAGAACTTGGTAAAGACATCTATGAAATCTTTGGAAGTCGATTTTTTTTTTTCAACCACTAAACATCAAAAGTTGGCTTGTTTAGAACTCGTCACCAGAAACAATATCATCACAAAGAACATCTTGCAAGGCATTGTGAAAGGAGGATGGAAACATGGGGGACAATACCAAAGTTGGTCTGACAACATCAAGTACAGAACAAGAATGACCTTCTCAGACCTCCAAGCAGCTCCTGAAAGAATTGCAGAAAATGGAGGAAATCATGTTCCTTCAGCTTTTATATCTTTCCAATGACCCTTAAGGATTGACGATAATGATGATTCATTACTCTCTCTCTCTCTCTCTCACTGTCTTTTTCTTGTCGCCAGGCAGAATGCATAAAAAATAGGCAAATCTGGTTTTAGGGTTCTAGCTCTAAGGCAGTACCTCCTCAGAGTGCCAGAGGGGACATTGGAGTAGTCTCTCACCAGTGTAACATAAATTACATTGATCTACCAATTTTCCCTCCCACTCCCACTAAGACACTGTAGATAAACTGAATGTGTGTCATATACTCCCCCTAAGAGGAGGTAGTTAAATACCAAATCCAACTTCTTTTATTTCAAACCAAATGTTATTTGGAATTAACTACACTTGAATGACTATGTGAATTCTGTAAACAAAAATATGCGGCAGTCCAGAAATAAGTAAACTCCTATGCAAAACTCTATATAGTAAATAGGTTTTAAAACATTCCTTATATATATTTATGTATGTTTCTATTTTTTTAGCTTTCGGAGCTTCAATAGTGTAGAATTTGATAGATAATACCTAGTATTATCCATTTTTGTTGTTAACATAAACAATATAGCTCTGCACTATTTCAAACAATTGAGGGAGAAACATTTACAAGATTGTTGCAAACTATTTTGGACTAATTTTTATATGCATCTTATTAAACCAGTTCCGCAATTTGAGTTTGTTACATATTCCCTAGCCCAGTCAGTTCAGAATGTAGAATACATCAATTGCATTTCTGCTGAAGGGTAAGAACACCCCCAACAAAATCCTAAATATGACATTAAACAATCGGATGGTGAAGCTCCAGCCATCCATTATATACATATACTCGTAAAATTAAAAAGTGTTTATTTCTAGGACTCTGGAACACCTTACCAAATATCTTTAGAATATTGTATAAATTGAACAACAGAGTTTCACAGTGTTAAAACATGCTAGTTTATGATACATTGATTGATTTGAAGCCACTTCAAAGATGAGAATTTAATACCTGATCTTTTTGAATGCTTTTGGCAATTGAGCACTGCCTGGTTGCCAAACAGCTCAGTCTGCCCCTGCCAAGAGCCTTCTTTTTTTTGTAAACTAGAGATTGAATAAGCAGCAAGAAACTCTCTTTGTTTTCTTTTTTTTTAATAAAATGTTTTCAAATTTTTTGCATACACCTAATATTCTATGGGTAAATATTACAGCAGACTGAGCTCTTTAGTCCTAGTGTATATTAATCCAACACCTTCACCGTGGGAATGATGAGACAGAAGGTCAATTTTTCAAAGGATCCATGCTTGCTTGAATTCAGATTTCCTTCTTCTAGACTGTTTGGCTGACCAAGGCTAAAGAACCCACTCTGCTCTAGTTTTTACTCATAGCTGAAGGGAGAAGGGATAGATTCATTCCTTTGCCAAGGACATAAGCATGAAGTGAAACGCAAACATCTTGGTCCAGCTCAGTCAGCTGGGACTGTAGAATACACCAACTGCATCTCTGCAGACACATTAGACTTTCCCAATGAGAATCCTAGATATAACATTAAACCATCTGATGATAAGGCCTCAATCTTGGAGCTTTGGGGAATGTATTGTGTCCCTTCATTGGCATTGCTCCTAGGTCCACTCTGACCCAAGTGATAGAACCTGATAGGGTCCTATCAACAAGCTTTATATTGATAAATCATATGAATGGCGGATTTGGCATTAAATAACTGACAATGATTGATATGCCACCAAATTAAACAAAACCAATCAAAATCCTCATCCTGGCATGAATATACTGGCTGATGTATCCCCATCTCAACCAAGGCAAAGTGGTAATCACCTTGGTAAATTCAGAACAGAAGTTGGACTCCATGGTGGGGCAAATAATCATCAAATAAAAGAAACAACACAAAATACAAAAAAAACCCTCTCAGTATCCAATTCAGAAAAGGAAATAATAACAGAATTTTCAAGATTTATTGTAATCAAACACTAGAAGAAACTCTTTTAGCAAAAAATCCCCAATGAGGAAACAATCAAACAATGAAAAAGATTAGAAATGGCAATCTTAAAATGAAATGTGCTGAAAATGAAAACCTTCCACAATTTGAAGTTTACCTACAAGAAAAACTTGATACCTCAAAGAGATTCATTAGAAACAGGGAATTACCTTTAGCTACACCAGAGGAAATACACATACCCTCAGGAAAGCAAATGGATAACTAATAGAAGAGGTGAGGAAGAAATACAAACTCACACATACATTTTGACTTTTAACAAACCCTAGGAAATAAAAGTAGGACACTAGCTCAAAAAGGTAGAACAATACATCCCCACACCCTTAAGGGGCTTTAAATGTGTGAAATATGGACACTACAAGGGTATCCAAAATGTGAACGGTGTGGCCAAAAAGACACAGATGACTAGGAGGAAGATTGTCCTAAAAAAATCAAAGCCTTAAAACTGGCAAGAAAACTACCCTGCTTTTTCAAGAACTTGCAATATATACAAAAAAAGGAGGGAAATCATGGAGGTGAAGTATAGAAGAAATATCGTATTTCTAGAAGCAAGAAAAATGGTGAAATCCAATATTAAAGATAAGACAAATGCAAGTGTTGCACAAAAGGCAAGTCCAATCAGCAACAATGACAACATTATGGCTATGAAGAAAGGAAAAAGAACGTTACTAGCATCTGGCAAGAGCTGAGTACTGGACAGGAAGACAAAAGCTGTGTAAATGAATAATTTCAAACAATCCATATGTTAAAAAAGTGTTAGTGTCCTCGAAGATCACTTAAATAGACAAATCCACATATTTGATTCGTTGTTTGCAACAACCAATCAGATGCATGGATGAGCGGTCAATAATAGTCCAAATAAATAAAAAGCCAATTCAATTTCCATTTTTTTTTCTTTCCTATGTTGCGTGAACAGTAGGGTGTATCAGAGACTGATCATATCTGATAGGGTCTGCAGGGGAGGAGAGTATGATGTTGGAAGACCCAAAACTCTCCAAGGAACCAAGCAGAACATCACTGACGACTCTCTCCAGTGCTAAATGTATAAAGGTGTGTATTTAAAGTAGTTAGATACATTGCTCTAATCGAAAAACTAACGCAACTTGTATCAAATGATTGGCCAAAATTTCCAGTATACTTAAAGAAACTACACTCGGCTGAAATCTGTCAAACAGAACCACAAATTAAACAAAAAGAATCGACAATAAACACCCATATCACTGACAAAAGAATATATTCAGAAAACTCCAAATCTCTAACAAATAACGTAAAAAGAAAATTACTTAGATCACCAATCTGCCCTTCAATTTCAAAAGAAGATAAAATCCATATCACAAATTTAAAATAAAACACCAAAGCCCAACCTGTCATCTGGGGCTGTATTTGGTTTCTTTGTTTAATGGCATATCAAGCTTCATGGGTTATTTAATGCCAAAGCCATCCTTTTAGAAGAACAGCAGTGATACTATTTAACCCATAGCTGGGAGGATAAGGGGGTCAGACCTTTCCCAAGGGTATTTGTCCAAAAGTGAACATTATAGCATGACTGTTATTCAAACTCACTTACTATGATCCTGCAGTCCAGCGGTTTAACCATTACACAACGAGGACACCCCCCTGGGGCTGCCGAATATGCTGACTTTACCTCTTCAGAGAGGTAAGACCCCACTCCCAATGAGACCACCAATTGGCCATAGGTTATGACCCATAATGCTGGAGGATGGGATCCTGATGGCTGATCAGTCTATGTTGTTACATGACCTATAACTTTTGACCTTACTGGACTTGATGGGCAGTTGGAGACGCCTGATCTAATCAATCAGCTGGTCAAGTCAAACCTTTGCACCAATAAGATTGTCCTTAACATATTCTTCAAGTTGCTCTTGTGGCAAACAAATACCCCCCCACTTTTTGTTAAAGGTACTAGAAGGCAGTGGGGTCAACAAACCTGAGAAAAACAAGGTTTTCATTGTCTTGGGTAGGGCACTAAACTGCATCGGATCGTGAGGCTTCAGTCCTGGAGTTTGGGGAATGTGAAGTGCTCTTTCATGGCTGTTATTCTCAGGTCCACTCATACCAAAAGTGGTAATACCTGTTAGGGTCTCATCTATAAGTCAAATAGAACTGTTCAATCCTTTACAAAGGATTTTTATTATCAGTTATTTGAAAGCATTCAGCTGTGTGTGAAAATTTTGTATTGGACAGGAATACTTGATGTATAGAATTACTAATATTATTAATGCAGCACTTGAAACCATTTAACTGTGTGCAAGCATATGATTAATATTAAATTGAATTATTTGTGTTTAATAGCAATATTTGAAACATTTTAACTGTGTGCAAACAAATGAGCTCTAACTCATTTTAAAATATAGTTGCTGACATACAAATTTTACAAATTACATATATAACAGGATTTGGTATTAAATAACCCACAAGGATTGATATGCCATAAAATACTAACCAAGCACCAAAGTACACCATGAAAAATCAAAACGTGTTCTAACTACCCAAGCCAAGCTCAAACCTTTCTCAAGTCCTCCCAAAAAATCGTGCCCTACCAACCATTGAACAAAACAGACTGAAAATATCAAAAACCTTATCATCCCCACCTAGAGACCCCTCAACATCAAGAATAGAATTACAATTAAATAAGATCATACATACAAACAAACAAACAAAAACAATATAATTAAAAAAAAAAACAACCAAAACCCTACAGAGATGAAAAATGAATGTATACTGAAATTAATAACATAATTGCCAACCTTGATCTATCAGATATGCCGAGAGTGATGGGAAAACTGTTGTTTATATTAAGCGAAAATGATCATAACACTGACATCTTATTTTATGAAATATAAATAAAAGATTACTTAAAATATCTTGAAATTCTTTCGATTAAATTTATTCAAAGAAATCACCACTGGCTTTAACCACAGCTTCCAGACAACTTCAGAATCTCCTGCAAGCCTTCCCAATGGTCTACTTGTTTAAATTCATAAATGCTGCTGTTTTCCTTGCCTTCAGGTCATCTTTGATGTTGCACAAAATTTTGTTGGTCTATTGTTCAACCATGTCCCACACATAATAATCAAGAGGATTGAAATTTGAGGAGTAAGGCAGTCAGATGTTAGGGTGATGTGATCGCATAAATTTTCAAAGCATAAGACTTGGTTCTTCAGTTTGAATGGCATGGTGCAGATTCCTGTTGCCAGATACAGGATCTTTCAGCAGCTACCCTCTTGATGTAAGGAAGAACTACCTCCTTTTGGCATTTGATGCAGGCCTCTATTTTAAGTCTGATTTGGTTTCAGTTTCTTTGTCAAAAGGGATTTCAACTTTTATTGGTTATCTAATGCCAATGTTATCCTTATAGAAGAACATCAATGATTCTATTTAACTCATAGCTGGAAGGATAAGGCAGTTCATACCTTTCCCATGGGTATTAGTCTGAAAGGGAACGTAATAGCACTACTGTGGTTCAAACGAGTTTGCTTCAAGGCTGCAGTCCAGCACTTGAGATATTACATCACAGGGACTCCCAACTGAGTTTGAGGCCATGCAGGTGGGTGAATGAAGGCATAACATCATCCTTAGTGACCACCACAAACACTGTAATGTCGACTTGGTGTTTGTTTTTGATTAATATGAATATGAATCCGTACTCAGAGTGACACCCAAACACTCTTAAATCTTCTCATTGGAGCTTCCCAAGCAGTACAGCATGCTATTTTCAAATATCTAGTTGAGTGAATTGCATTATGATGTTGCTTTCCTCACAGACTGTGCTCAATTGAATCTAGTTTGTTGCATAATAGACATAACTTGAAACAAAACGCAGACACAAAATTAATGAATAAAAATGGCAACAATTTACCCATTGCACCCAGTATATAAAAATAAAAGATACATCAATGAAACAAGATTTTCTTCAAAGCATACTCTTGTGAAGCAAAATTTGTCAAACTACCTTTGTCGCATGCTCTGACAATTTGTTTGTAAACAAATATATTTACCTAAAAACTATTTGCTTACTAATCATATAAATATATAAAACAAAATTTGGCACCAACTAACCCTCAAGAGTTGATATGCCATCAAATACCAAACAACCGACAATCCTTTTATCTCTTGAATTTAGAAGACCTCTAAGGAGTCAATTCATTTCAAAAAGGATTTACTAAATAAACAGAACAAAAGATTTTTATACTTCCTAATTCAAAAGTTTCTGCACATTTTCTTTTCTATTTGATTTTTTTCATCTTTTTTTCATATCTTTCAGCTTCTCAAAATAATTCTCCTTCAATTTCTGACATTTTTATAACTCTATATCTACATTCCAAAATGCTTTCTTTTTGTCTTCACTAAAATTTTCCACCATTTTTTTTTTTTTACATTCTATTTTCCTTACAGTAATCTTTCCAATTACTGTCTTCTTTTTCCCCTCAACCCCAACCTGCAACATGAGGTCCTTATCCTTTTAAAAAAATCTTCTTTAATTTGTCCCCTTTATCCAGTGAGTCTACTTATTTTTATCTTTTACAAGAAACCCTTTTCATTTTCTATAATCTTTCTTCTTTTCTCTCTCTCCTCCCTTTTTAAATTTCTTTCTTTCTGTTTTTCTTTTCCTTCCTCAATTTTATAATCCTTTTATTCATTTTTTTAATCTTTTTCTCTTCATCCTTTTTCTTCCCTATTTGACTTTTCTATTGCCACTCCCGCTATAAAACTAACAATGGCCATTACCAAATTGTAAAATCCAAAACAAAAATAAATAAAATAAAATGTTCTGATCTAAGATTTGCATGCAGAATAATTTAGATAATTTTCTCAAAGTTCTGATTGTCTCTTCCCTAAAAGACCAGAACAGTTTAAATTCCATTTATAATTTTTCTTTACATTTTCTTTTTCTTCTTTTTATATTTCTTCAATTTTATTCAGAATCATCTTATTTGCTCATTTTTTTATTGTTTAACTCCAGGACATATATTTTCTTTTTGTCTTTTCACTTCCTCAAATAATATGTCTTTGTTTTACACTCATCGTATTTTTCAATGAACTTTTCTTTTTTTTTTCGAAATTCTTCTGATCATGTGCTTCTCTGATACTCAAGTCTTCATTTCATCATTTAAGTTCTTCTTCACATCAGAAAATTTCCTTGTGTCTATTCATGTCTATCTAAAGTTAAAATCTTATCAATACGGAATCGTTGATGATTTAGATAATGGTTCATGAGAGAATTGCATAAAAGTGATATAGATTCAATTTTCATTTTCTTTTCATCTTTTATTTTTCAATTTATTTCACTTCCTCTTTATTTCTTTTTCCTTTATTTTTTTTTTAATCTATTTCTTTTGAAGAAGCTTCTCAAATTTCCAAAACGTTCTGCTTCACTTTATATGAACAATTTCAAAAATTAAATCATTACCCTTGGAACTAAAGCCCCTGTTCCCAACAAAATAACCACTTCATTTGTTTCTTGCCCAAAGCTTCACATATTAGGAAAAATATTTCCAAATTTTTTTTTAAAGGCCAAACAATATATTCATTTGTACATTTTTCTAACTTGTTTGCTCTCTCTCTCTCTTCCTCTCTTTCTATATATATATATATATATATATATATAAAATTTTCTGTCTATCCATAACCTGATTTCAATCTGTTCATATATTTCTACCAGTCTTGGTAATTCCTTATTATTGATTTATCTAAGAGATTTCCCAATATTTTGAAATGGCGACAAACTTTTCACAAATACAATGTTTGGATATTACTTAAGTTTTGTCAGACAAACCAAATATATATTCATCATCATCATCATGTCATGCCACTAGCACGGATATTCCTGACCCTCTCTCGCCACTTCTCCCTATCATTCATCGCCTTTGGCAAGTCTTCAGGGCTACATCCCGTATCCTCACATAGCTGCTGTATGTATGTTCAAGCTGGTCTTCCTGCTTTTGCTTGGCCATATGTGGAGGTCCATAGGAGTACATCACTGATGAGTTCGTCCTTGCTTCTCCAGCAGTGTCCTGCGTGTCTGGTTCGTCTAACTTGTATAGTTTTCATGATGGGAGGCAAGTGGCCATACAGCTGGTGTCTTGTGGGGTGTTGCCACCAGGACTTGTTCAATATTGCTCTCAACATTCTTGTGTAATTGCCATCTAGCTTCTTCTTCAGCCGTTTAGTTAGTGTCCAAGTAGTGCATCCATATAGCAATATTGATAATACCGCTGCCTGGAAGAAACTTCACTTCATTTTATCAGTCAGGTCTCATTTCCATATGATCGAGAGCCTATCGATAGCTGTCCATGCTTTCATTAGTCGCGTGTCGATGTCTTTTCCAGTTGATGAGACGCTGCTTTCTAAGTAGGTGAATTTGTCTACTAGTTTCAGAGAGGTTCCATCTAGTGTGGAAATGTCACCTGTTTGGTTGTAGCACATATATTCAGTTTTGTGTGCATTGATATGGAGGCCAATGCCTGTGGCGGCCCATTCCAAACTATGCAGTAGTGTTTCAGCTTGGTTAGGTGTATTGTCCAGTAATGCTATGTCATCGGCATAGTCGGCATCGGTAATTGCTTTGGCGGGGTACCTTCTGCTTCTTTTCTTTATCAGCTCGAAGCCATTTTCTCTGATTTTGTTGATCGACGTTCTAAGCACGTAGCCTAGACAGATGATAAAGAGGTATGGTGCTAGTGTGTCTCCTTAATGTATCAAAATGTTTCATGATGAACAGGATACAACTCAAAGTCAACTTTTAAGCTGAGTTAAGCTTTTTTGAATTCAGATTTTCTTCTCTCCTTGACTGTTTGCCAAACCAAGGCTAAAGAAACCAGTCTACACAACTATTTACCAATAGCTTAATCTTTATTACAGAAATCAAATAGATGATTCAAAATGTATATCAAAATAAGCAATATCTGTAAAAAAAAACTAATCAGTTTTAATTTTGGAACAAATAGTTTTAAAAGCTGTGGTCTATCTATTGTTTGTTTTCAATCAGTTCATATTAATTGATAAACCTCAATGAATTTCTATCTATTTGTCTGTCTATTTCTAAGCTATTCATTCAAACGGTAGCTAGAACATTCTCAAGCTGACTAAAAAGGAAATGACCAAGAAATGCTCTTCTACATCTTTTTTCAACCTTCAAAAATAAATTATCAAAAAAAGAGGTCTTCCCCATTTGGGTTGGCCAAAAATATTTTACTCTCCCCTCATATGCATGATTATCAATTGATTCCTAACTTTTCATCTGTTTATTGACATATTTCAGTCTCTTTATATATATATATATATATATATATATATATATTAAGAGTAATATATATATATATATATATATATATATATATATATATATATATATATATATATATATATATATGAAGAGTAAATAACTCAAAATTGTTAATATCACCCCTCATGGTCCTGATGATGGTTCAGCAGTACCGAAACGCTATAGTGTTGACCTCTCAATAAATCATTCCTTCCACTTGGATCGTTGTTATCAGTTTTTCTACACACACATATATATATATATATATATATATATATATATATATGTATATACATATATATATATATATATATAGGGAATTTCTTAAGCTTTATTCAAAATTACTTTTATTCATCAAATTATTTTATTTCTCTTTTCATCAATTTTATTGTTCTTTAAATTATTTTCATCATCTCTTTCCTTATTTCTTTTCTATCTTTCAAACTCACTATAGTAGGCTGAAAATTTCATACACTGACATCACATCTGTTATTGAAGACTTTGTTTGACCAATGGGATCCAAGTACTGCAGTACCAATGGAAGAAGTGTGGGGAGCACAAGCAGAACTATGTTGAAAAATAACTTCATCTGGCAATATGCTATGAGCATATCTTGGTCAGCCTAAGAATTTTTCAGCCAACCCTCATATATAATTGGAAACAATTGCCATTTATCTATTATGCTAGTTTTTTTTTTGTTTTTTTTTTAATCTATTCTGCTCCTGTTTATCTGTCTATCTCTCTCTTTAGCTCAGTAATGCATTTATTTTTACTACTCACCTACCACAGTATATTTATCACTGATTGTTTGTCTGTCTTTCTTTCTAAGGATTCATATAAATTTCATATTTTAAAAGAAAAAAAAGCATTTAAACAGATATATTTCTCCATGTGTGTGTTTGTATGAGTAAGATAATGCTTTATTCTTTCTGTATTATGAAGAAAGCAGGCTTCCAAATTGAATTAACTCTCCTTCCTTCTTTAAGACATATTCCTCCCCCCTTTTTTTTTTCTAGTGAAATTGCATAAGATTACACAGAATAAAGGAAAGCATTTCATGGGATTCCTCTTGTAATCAAGAAAAGGAACAAGCCACTGTAAAAATATAATGAATACAAAAAATACATTAGAAGAATAACTGATAAAGTATATATAAATTAAAAAAACAAAATTATGTGTGTGTTTACATGAATTTATAATATGAAGTACAAAGAAAGGACTGAATAGTTTCGATGAAAGTTTTGCACTAAACTTTTCCCTTTATAAAATAGTTATTTGAAGAACTCTCTAGACTAAAAAGAAAAATTTATTAATGAACTCAAGTGAATTACACTAGAATTCATGTGCATTCTGTGGTTATAAAGTCTAAATCAGAACAGATATTAATCAGTTTCTTAAGGATTGAAAAAAAGTTGCTGATGTTAATAAGTTTCTTTATATATATATATATATATATATATCTCTCTATATATATGTTTTGAAGCAATTTTGAAGCTGTATGAATTCCCACCATTTTGAATTGCTTAAAAACATATACGTTTGAGATATAAAAATTAGATTTACATTAACCTACATATAATTAATGCAAGGTTTTCATTTTGGAAAAGAAATTAAAATGATTTTGCTTTTCTCAAAAAAATTCCCCTTACATATTGAATGATATTTCTGTGAGTGTGTGTATATATATATATATATATATATATGTATATATATATATATATATATATATATATTTTCATTTCAATCATACATCTTAGATGCATCAGGGAGGTCTTCAGTGATGCGCTGTCTTCATTGCCGATTTCGGGTTATTTCTGCATCATATCAGCTCCGACAGTAACCCCGGCTTGACTCTAAAAGAGCCAAGCCGCCTCCGTGATCGCGACGTGCTACGCTCGTGCCTCTACCAAAGCAAAGAAAAAATAAATGAAAAGCCGGACTTCAGCCGTTCTTATAGACATCTGTCTTTTAGTAAACAGCCAATGAAAACAGGGCATTCCATACTCCTCTGCTATATAGTACCATCTTTACCTCATCCGGTTTCTCCCTGCTACTTCCGGAATCGGTACCGAGGTAAGATGTTATT